>CALYLW010000555.1:355635-697269 GCA_944989445.1 Ampullaceana balthica
GATAATTCAATTCATTTGCTTTCAAATTCTGTGTCCATTGACATTTTAAAGAAAAAACTTTCTTTGGCATATTAAAATCGTTGTAAATACTAAATTTATATGTTATTCGAACGCTTTTGTTAGCAAAACTTATGATGGAAGCAAAGAGAAACAACGGATCTTAAAAAATCAATTCCTTTCATGGGAAGGTGTTTTTTTTCATTTCAAGATGTGTCTTTAAAATTTTTTATTTTTTATTTTACTAGCAACTAGCTTAGCATACGGATCCAGTCCGAACTGTTAACGTCTATGAAAGAAAATTCTCGATCGCTTGACAAAATAGTTTCTGGCCCTGAGAGCATGGCTATCTAAATTTTCCAAGCATTAAAAAAAAGTTTCCTATCCTGTCATGTCTACTGCAGCCGCTCCCTCTTTAGAGAAATTTATTGCGTCCTACGCTTATGCATGTTTAACTTAATTAAGTAAAATTGTTTCCAATAGTAGTTCAAATAATAAAGTTCGATCACCAACGATGCTAGTGTGTTGTAATGGTGTACGCCGTGTTCCTTATCACAGACTGTTGACATTGTGTTTGGGAGTCGTCTGGCAGTGCAGACCATGATGGAGGTGAACAAAGTGGGTGGTTTACAGTGGTTTACTTGGTTTCTTCTCATTGGACTAACTGGTCAGTATCTGAACATTGCACAAGGAATGAAGGCATTTGGAGTCTATAAGTGAAGGATATTTCATCAAAAAAATATTTTATGTATTTTTTTAAAAAGTGGATTAATGTTCTATTTATTTATTTCACATCGTGTTGTGATGAATATATATTCAAAATGTTCTTCTTTTTCTACTCGCCTAGTATTTTATGAATGATAATATTGGACATTTACTTAAACAGTTTATATAAACCCATTTTGCACACAATCGTAAATATTGTCTTTGCCGGCAGTGAAAGTTTTCAAAATAAAAAGGTTTATATTTCACCAATTTCATTCATTTAATGAAATATTTTCCAATTCTTTATGAAAACAAAGTAACTGTTATCACAGCTAAGTTGAAAGGTCTTTTTTCTTATAAAAATATTATTAGATATTAAAACTTACAATTATAGTCAAGTGAGATTGTGAGCCTTACATTTTTTCGGTGTATATAACACTCAAAAACTAAATTATATTTTAAGGACCTAGAATGGGGTTGCAAATCCTATAAAAAAAACACACTATAAAATGTGTTTCAAAATGAATATTCAATTAAATAACAATAGAATATGCCCAAAAATAAAAATGAAGACCTTTTTTTTCCCTTTTTCTTAATTAATTTTACATTTACTATTATACAGAGTCCAATTTATCCAGTCTGTTAATAACTACTTTAAATTCAGTATTAACTAATCTTTAACGCCTTAAATACGAATTAATGCTGCGAGCAATGAACACTCTAAAAATAAACTATTATATTAAAGAATGTTAGTTTTAAATGAGAGTTAATTCACTCAAATGTCATGAAACTGCACATTGTATCTTAAATTTCAGTTTCATTTAGTCTTGGCACGTTCTGGGAGTCCACCTTCCAGAGAGTTGCACCAAACAGTAACGTTGAAATGATCCCTCTAAACTTGTCATGGTCGAATGAGGACTTATTGGGATGTGCCGCACATTGTCTTAAGTTGAAGGACGTATGTTATAGTTTCACTTTTGACGTCAGAACTACGGTTTGTGAACTAGGTGAGATTACTGTGTACTTTAATGCAATGTTCATAATAGACAGTAAAATTTTGTTTTTCCTTTGGTTCTTTTTTATTGCATTCGGCATAACTTTGTTTGCATAAAAATTTCCTTTGATTTTTTTTTCGAGAGATTTTATAGACAGCTAAATTAATTTTTAAAAAGGGGGGTGGGGGGTAGGAGGAAAGTTTATAAAATATATAGACACATAGATATAAATTTAATAAAATATATAGACACATAGATATAAATTTAATAAAATATATAGACACATAGATATAAATTTAATAAAATATATAGACACATAGATATAAATTTAATAAAATATATAGACACATAGATATAAATTTAATAAAATATATAGACACATAGATATAAATTTAATAAAATATATAGACACATAGATATAAATTTAATACTAGGCAAATCTAAATGTTTAACATGTTTCTATTGTGAATATAACGCTCTTATATTTATTTATTGTTTGATTAAGCAAACATAATTTTAAAAATAATAATTGTTTATTTGTTTAGTATGACATATTCATAAGCATTGGGATTCAATTAATGGTTAATTACTATTGAATTAGGTTAAATACCCGCGTTTGCCATGTATAAAAGAGATTATCCTTGAAGTTTCTCCCTATAAGCCAATCAATTATTTCAGTGGGCTCTGAATTCTCAAAGCTTTCACATTTATCCTCAGATATATGGCAAGTAATAAACCGTAGTAAAATTTAATGAGGTGGTTATTTCTTTTCAAATATATTCTTAAAATGGGTTTATAAGTGACACCTTAAAGATTGTTATTTGTGTGATTGAACTTATATCTTTTGTTTAATTTTCGAAGAATATTTTTTTAACATATAGGTAACCCCATAATGAGACCTTATCTGAGTTTCATTTCTAGACATATTGAGCGAATTTTTATGTGAAACGCATAGAACATCGTGCATCATATTTTATGCCATAAAAATGTTTTTAAGGCGTTAGAACAGCTGCAGTAGATACAGGGAGTAGTAAATCTTGCTGCAATCTGTTGATAACACCCATCAGGGCAGGCAGCCCCGTAAGCCTACACAGAAATAACCTTACGGTAGATTAATAAATTAACAATGACAAGTCTTGTTTCAACAAGCGCTTAAGTCTGTCAGCCATCGTCATCATTTAAGACTTTGAGATAGAAATCCAAATCATCTAAGCGGGTCTTTAAAGTCTGACAAAAAAACTGGCGTAATGTCACTATAAAAAAAACGACGCTGTTATAATAAGCGACATAACGTGATGGGAATGCTTTTTATTCATCCCGTGTTTGCCTCTAAAAATAATCGCACGTGTCCAATAATACTAATGGTGACATCAGAGATATTCAAACCACATTTGAGATTTCGTGTTGATCTAATAAAGGCTTTTGGGATCAAACGTTTTTTTTTCTTCTGTCTCAAAAGATTTTACTTTAAATTGTGCTTTTAATCACAGGTCCCAATTTTTAAATTGATACATTTTTATTCCTGTTAATTAAATAATCTAACAAAACAAAGACATGTATGATCTACCGATGTATTTAAACATTATTCATGATTCATTACATGGTAACTTCGGATTGCTAATAACATTTTTTTTTAATAAACATACAAATAACAAAAACAAAAAAAAACAATTTTGAGAACTGCGTACTGAAATTCTGGACATCTCTTTGAATCTTGTGACCTTGCTCCCCAGCCCTGAACTTCTTTGAATTGTTTTCTTGATTGATAATAAAATATTCCCAATCGTTCCTTGATCCTACTATTTGTTCTATTATCGACTGCTGCCACAAGGCGTGAGCAGACGGGAACTCTGGCCTGAGTTATCGCAGGAATGTTTGGACGTTACATTCAAGAATTCAAGCAAACCCAAATTGAATGTTATATTTGAATTGCGTCTGAGCTTTAGTATCTTTAATTGGTGATTTTGAGGTTTTTAGTGAGTACCAGTCTGTACCGAGTAGAGCCTGAGACATAGGGGTGAGTGGGGGGGGGGTAAATTTACAGATGAGATTCTATCTCCGTCTATACCGCACACTACACATCTTCATGTTCTCCTTGACACCTCACGTACCCAGATATTCAATTATTGTATTTCGTTTAATTGCCATCAGGAGTTTTATATTTTCTTATTTATTGCACGGTTTTACTTTTATTGTTTTGTATTTTCTTTTTAAGTCGTTCTTTTCTATTTTGAAATTTCCTGAGTTATTAGCTATTCTGTCACTTTGTGTTATTACTACTATTTCTAAAAGAATATAAGTTTGTCTTTCTTTCAAATCTCCCTCTACTCTCTCTCTCTCTCTTACTCTCTCTCTCTCTCTCTCTCTCTCTCTCTCTCTCTCTCTCTCTCTCTCTCTCTCTCTCTCTCTGTGTGTGTGTGTGTGTCTTTACACACACATATTAGGACTGCGGAAATTAACATTTAATTAATTAATCGATAAATATTTTGAAAATTTTAATCGATTAAAATTATTTTGATCGATTAAATTCGACTTAAAATTTTAACAAATATTTCAAATATTTATTTTTCAATTTTTTTTATTGTTTATATTTTTTGTTACTTACATACTCTTACCTCGTATTATTATTATTTATTTACATGTGCATACGTAAACAAAAAGGGTTTTCTTCTTTATTTCTGGCATAGCAGATCGAATTTGCTGTAATGTCACAAAATAGTCGAATAATTGAAGAGTTTGTTGGTGGTAAAACGGCTCCGAAGCAATAGTAAATAAAATTATTTTTTTGATAAATTACTAATAGGACTTTGACAAAATATTTTATAAAGTTAATTTAGTTAAAATGCTATGTGATTCACTATTTTTATTTTAGACTAGTGTATTACCCGTCAAAAATTACGGAAGTTTTCAAAATGGATATATTTCAGTTTTTGTAATTGTCCCTTTTGCCTGAAAGCCGCATAGTAAATAATCAGAAAATGTAGAGACCTAGAGAGAAAAATTAAATCTCTTTTCCATATTGAACAATTTTATGCGGACGTTTGAAAATAGCGTTTTTTCGGGGGGGTGGCGGGTGTGTTTGGCAGTTTTTTTTTCAGCGCTATTTTTTTTTACCGGTGCGCTTTCTGAAATCTAGCGTTACGAACGGACATGGCAGAGTATATATTTTGATTATATATACGAATATATGGGCTATTAGAAAACCTCCAAGCTTAGGCTTCGCGTTATATAAGTTTGCATGAATAATAATGATATAATCAGGATAATAGTAAATGCATAGTGAATTACACACAGCATAAGGTGATACTATAGCAAAGAAGTTTGAAGTTCGAAGTATTAACAAATATTGCTGAGGTGTCAGCCGGACGTTAACTTGCGGCATTGAATACTGCGCACCAATTTTGAGTGCACCAATAATACAGCACAGTGCCTTAAAAATTAATTATGCGACTGTAATGTGATCCGCATCAAGCACATCTGTGATTTCAAGCAGTTTAAGCTTCATTGATGATTATGACTTGTCAGTTTATTCGCCCATTTGTCCATTCATTATTACCACAACATTACCAGAACATGTAAAAAATAAACATGTAATTTTTACACATGTTAATAACAAAGAACTATTCATTTTGCATGAAACGTAGTAAGCAAAGTTTGTCACAGGATAACAGAAAAGATTAAATTATCAACTGTTAATCATATTTACAATTTAATATAAACGTGTTAGTAATTCACATAAACGTTTTTATTATTGTCAAGTCAGCACCTTTTCAAGATCTATTATGACTTGTCAGTTTATGCGCCCATTGGTCCATACATTATTACCTTTACATTATCAAAAACATGTAAATAATAAATTGTAACTATTTACAAATATGAATAACAACGAACAGTTTATTTTGCATGAAACCTTTGAAGTAAAGTTAATCACTGGATAAAAGAAAATAGTACATTACCTTCAGGTATTCGTATATAAAATTTAATATTAGGAATTCTATAAAAAATAAACGTTTTCCTTATTGGCAAGTCTGCACACCTTCCAGTTCTATATTAAAAGCAAAGATTTTTTATTCCAAATTAGTTTAAGCGGCATTAAAATATTACATGTAAATACAATAAAAACAAACTAATGTGGGGAGGAGTCCGATTTTTAAATAGGTTATTTTTTTAAACATACAAATATGCAATCTCAAAGTGTTTAAAAGAAAAACAAACGCTAAACTGAAGCATAAGTTGGCAAATTCCATTTGCAGTAATAAATACTTGCTTTGTAGTTCAAAACGCATCGAAACTTGACAACCACACGACAACCAATTGTAAATTTCATAAACAGAACAACGAATGTTATATATTAATATAGAAAATTAAATTTATAATTAAGTACTTAATATTGACATTGACACATACACAAAAACGTACATTTAATACAAAAAATAATAATAATATTTATCAAATAAAACATGGCTCTTTTTACTTCATTCCCTTAACTAATTAATAAAAGCTCAAATAATGACGTCACGTCACAATGTTTTATGGCTAGAAAAAAAAATTTTAATCTCGAACGCAACATTTTTACTCCTATATTTTCATTTTTTTTATCGGGAGTTACCTGGCATAGCGTCACGGACAGACACTACATACGTGACATTGTAAATTATATTGTTTAATTATTTGATTGAGAGTTATCAAGTCATTGCACCATAACTTAAAAGAATACGATTGTATCCTTTCTATTTTTACCACGTTTTTATTAACTTGCTTTCGTGTCTGTCTGTCTGTCCGCAATTTTTCAAATTTGCCAACGAAAAATTAAACCACTTCTGATAGTCCTAGAGAGCTCAAAATTTTACCACAGATAGATCTTAGATGACAATACATTGCAACAAAATTTAAGATCGATCAAATCTAGCGTAATTAAACTAATGCATTTTTTGGTTTATCTCTATATAAGCATCTGTAATCGTCTGCCGTTGTTAGATTTCTCGTGCCGAGTTCACCCCGTGACCTCATCGCCGTGGTATTAAAACGTTGGGCGGGTGCTGATGAGGTGTTTGGTAAAATAGAGGTTAAAAAAATAATTTTAAAAAGCATGCTTTTATTAGTGGACTAAAACAAGAAAATAAAAAGGTAAAAATGATTTTTTTTTAAACCACGTTTTTATAAGTGGACTAAAAAGAAGAAAATAATTTAAAACTTATACGTTCAAGTACTGTCATTTAATATGACTAAAAACGTGGGGCGGGCGCTTATGACGTTTTACATATGCAAGCCAGTCATTCTCTCACTTATAGATCATCGCTTTTGCCTTCTAAATTATAAATAGTTCATTTTTATACCAAACACTCGCCCAACACTTTTAGTCATATTAAATCGAAGTACTTGAACGTATAAGTTTTAAATTATTTTCATGTTTTTAGTCCACTTATACAAACGTGGTTTTTAAAAATCCTTTTTTACCTTTATTTATTTTATAATCACTGCTACTTGCGGCACCTGAAATACTGCCTCGTCTCTCACTCCCATTGAAACCTTTTGAGTGAAGCTCTCATGAGACCTCCCGATTGCATACAATACACTACTCAGCGTCAAATTTCCGTGCAGTGACATTTGCAGACTCAATACACCCTTTCAGTGAGCGATCAATTCGTGTCACAATTTCCATGCATGGATACCTCTACCTGTTTACGGTCTTCTTGAACATGGACTTTCAATCATGTCTGACATTTTACCCGTGATAAGCCATCTAATTATTTGCATTCATATGTGTCTTTGTATTACTTCTATAAAAGCAGAAATATCAATAGAATGTTTTTAAAGTCCTTAAGGATATTTAAAATCCTTTATATTAACTCGTGGCGTATGCTTGATTGTTTGTCTGCTTGGCGAAAAAGCTTTGAACCGATTTTAACCCACTTCCCCGTATGCTAGCAAGCTGAAATTTTGCAGGCAGATTCGTGCCGACAATAAAAATGATCTGTCAAAATGTCAGATCGTTTGAATGTACTTTAACTAAATTAATGAATTTGAGATAATCTCTATGTATCTCTATGTAGCATGTTAATTTTGTGCTAGGGTTTCGCGGTGCGTATTATATTGAACACCCTTTTTAATACTTACCTGTCGCGCGGTGCTCTGCGTTTTATATTGACGATACTTTTTAAAAACATATTCCAGATCTGTAAAGGTTTATGCTAATCCGTCGCACGGTGCGCATTATATTAAACATGTTTTTATAACCCTTTTCCCGTGATCAAATCGAGCTGAAATTTAGCAGGCAGACTTAAGTAGTTTTTTTTACTATAAATCCTTTATATATGAGACCCAAATAAAATTTTGCATTTTTGGATTGTCGTGCGATGCGTATTGTAATGAACATACTTTTAGTTATGTCTCGTAAATAAAGGATTTATAGTCAAAAACATTGTTTTTACAGGTGTTTTTTTTTAATTTATGTGTTATTAGATGACTTTCTAATTACTGCAAAGAGTTGCAAACAATCTGCCCATAATATGACAAAGGGAATTATTGAAAATATTACGAAGTGGTCACCAATATGATCCTATGACATGTGTACTAGTCCAGTGACATAAAATCCATTTCAATAACTTTCACGACTCCCCGTTGTTTGAACAGCTTCATGACGTTGGCAGCATTTTACGACACTTGAATCGCTTTATTTGACCTGCTACCACTTCTAGGAACTCTTAATGATTCAAATTATACGTATAATAATGCCTCATGGCTAGGCCTGTCAACGGGTACCCGGGACCCGGGTACCCGTTGCCGTGTGATTACCCGGGTAATAAAATTCCGCTCGGGTACCCGTGAAAATGTGGCTTGAAGGTCTATAGGCTATATTAACCGTAGGCCAAACTTCGGCTCCCGTGCGGCTTTTTTGTGTTTACATTGGGGCTCGCGAAACAATTTATCAAATGAAAATTTTTGTTTCCAAAATATGCTTAGAAGTAGATCTAAGGAGAAATATCTGTCAACGGTCACTACAAACTACAATGTATTTGTTAAATCTTTTTTCTCTCAACGTGAAACAGAAACCGAACAACACAAAAAAGTTATGGTTCTTTAAAAGAATCATATAAAGACAACAAAAGTCCTCTGCCAAAAAAGGATGGACTGCTTAGAGATGAAAGACGCTGTTTGTTAATAAAAAAAACACCCCTGCTTTCACTAACTTTGCTTTGAAATACGCCGATTGATACTAGCTAATGTTGTTATCTACCCCTCCCCCTCTCCTCCCTTCACTCCTATAACCCACACCCTTTCATTAGCTTCTACTTCTTGTGTTCAATAACACGTACTGACCTAGAAACACAGATGTTAATAATGAGTACAAGGTCGTCAGTATTTAAATTTAATAAATAAAATAGTTACTAACAGTGTAGGATGGGCAGGAGTCGGCCGTGAGGATGGACTGCACAGAGATGAAAGATGCCGTGTCTGGTTTTTTTTCTCATAAAAACACCCTTGCTTTCAGACTAACTTTGCTTTGAAATAGCCGACAGTGGGAGACCGATTGATACTATCTAATGTCGTTTTTCTACCCCCCCCCCATTTCTCTCTTCAATCCTATAACCCAGTGCTTCTCAAACTTTTTAGTATGGCGGACCGGCAGGAATTTTTCCATTGCACCAGGAACCTGTGCACTATTTTCCCTGTACTTACATGGAAGCGAAATGTATTTTATTTCCTTTTATTTCTTTCATTTATTAGCTTATTGTAAAAAATGACAAATTCTATAGGGTTAGTATTATTGGTAGCAATTGGAGGATTATAATTATATTTCTCTCTCCTTTCTTGATAACTTCCGCGGACCACCACTTTGAGAAGCACTGCTATAACCCACACTCTTGCATTCGCGTGTGTTTCTTGGGTTCATTAACACGTGTTTGCCTAGCCCAAAAATTGATATACACCTAAAGTTGTCAGCTTTTATGGTTAATAAGATGGGTAAGTGTGGAATCATGCCAAGCGAGTTGACAGTGACACTGCAAAATGCAGCATTGTAGTGAAATTGTGTCTGCGAAGGGTGACAACCCAGTGCGATAAAACGCCATCTGAAAGCTATTCGTAAAATTTATATTGATAAAAAAACCGCTGACCCACCTATATCAGAAACTTGTTGGTGTCAACAAAAGCAGTACCATTGACCAAAGCACGATCACTTGAAATTTACCGCAGTATAGCATACGTCATCGCCCTTAGCATTGACTACCGACGCCAAGTGGATATTAACATTCAAGGTATGTATGACATTGAACGTTACGTCATTCTGTTGATATTTTGTTTGCATGTTCAGTTTACTCTAGTTTTAGTTTATGAGTATGACGAATGCATTTACAGCAGGAATTGAATAAAAAAAATTAGTGCATTGTAAATTGTAGTTAATTGTAGTGCATTAGTAATAGTATGTTACTGGAAGCAAGCCGTTGGCTACTAATACTGTGTGAAATGAGGTGCATGGATGGTGGCTAGGTTCCATTGTATAGCGGTCATGACGGGGAAAATTATACGACGTTTAGAACGGGTAACCCGGGTACCCGTTCGATATTTTCACGGGTACCCGGGCAGCTTTTTTCAACAAAATTGACAGCCCTACTCATGGCACATGTGACATTGTGACGGTGACATTTAACTCCGAATCCGGTATAAAGACATGTCGAATTATAAACAGCCCTAAAGGTATCCATAAAACATTGTCATTGAATTATTTCAATTTAATCTCCACAGGATCATGGTTAATCCCATCACAATCTTCCCAGTCAGTAGCCACAGCAGATACGTACTACACTGGGGCCTTCTGTAATACGAGCGCTAACTTTACTTTACTAACTGTTCATGAGCTTTCTTACTGCCTTTTTGTGTCGTTGGAGAAATTAGACTACGCTTCGGCGAATCTCGCTTGTTCAGGTAATAAGAAAAGGAAACATTCCTGTTAGTGAAGAATTTATAGCAATGTTCATGATTACACATGAATTATGTAATTAATCGTTTAAATAATAATTTGAATAAAATGAGCAAATGTTACATATTCATCATCATCGCATGTCGTCCCATCTGGGGCATAGGCCACAAACAAAGGCTCTCCAGGCATCCCGGTCTTGGGCCAGTCTCTCCAGCTGTCTCCAGCTGTGCCCACTTTTTTTGGCTTCTGCCTCCAGTTCCCTTCTCCAAGTCATTCTGGGTCGACCTCTTTTACTCTTGCCCTGGGGGTTCCAAGTGAAGGTTTGTCGCATGATACAGGATGTAGGCTTTCTGAGGGTGTGGCCAATCCATCTCCATCTGCGTTTTCATATTATATCTTCCACCTGTTACATGTTATTGCGGGAAATTCCTAACATTAAGAATAATTCGTGAAAAAGTTGTTATGATATTTTTTTAAAAACCACTTGTTAGTAAAGTGGTTTTAGTTTAATAGAATTATTTTTTTTTAAAGCTCAAAATGATTTAACAATGCGTTGAAAGTGCATTAAAATAGCACACTGGATAATGTGGTTTTTTAAATGACCACTATAAAAAATAGTATTACAAATGAAAACAACCATATAAAGGCTATATAAAGGCGTTTGTTCAGATAATACGACTTGATGATACGTCTAACACGTAGGCTACAACGATTTACTTTTAAGTTATCAGCAACTTTACAGGGGTAGAACCAAAAATACTCCGCACAAGGCTAAATATGCCGCCCCCTCGGTATAAAATACAATCTTTCACCAGGACGACTCACTCCAACATTTTTAGATTTTTTTCCCCCATATCCTCGGGGTTCTAATGTTTCCATTAGAACTTTCTCATGGCTTGGTAGACCTTGGCAGCGCCCATCTCCTCTCTAGGTCAGCGGATGACTTTTTAGTGATAGTCCTTCATCAATATTATTATTGTGGCTTTAACGTGGGCTCGATCCCACGCCCATCATCTTGTGAGGCGAGCGCACTATTGACTTCGCTATCCAACCTTCTTGATTACGCCACTGTATACATGATAAATAACTTTATTTCATCTTGAGTTAAAAATTCAGCTCATTTTTGTGCGTACTGTATTTTTAGCTCGCGGTTCCCACTTGTACACACTGAAAGTGCCCGTAAAGCTTGAAGTCCTAACAAAGTTTATAATGAACGTCAATGATTCCTGGGTCGGTCTGGACGACAGAGACCAAGAAGGCGTCTTTAGATGGTTGGATGACAAGACGCTGCTCACCAGCGAGATGAAAACGTTTCTCTTTAAAGGCGGTTAGTGGTCAGATCTAAACATGATATGAAAATCTTGTAAAAACAACTACCTAATGTGGCACCTTCATTTTAAAAAAGTATATATCAAACCTTCCATTTATAACAATAATTAATATTTTTATTTCTTACATTCATTAAAATTTCCACTTCTTCATTTACCAAATAGTTAATTTATTGCATAGATCAGACTTTTGATATATATTTTAAAATATAATTTATTCATCAAAACGCAAATAGATTACTGTAGTAGAAATCTTTAATCCATTACATTTCATTTAACATCAAATTGTACATCGATTAAAATCGTTAAGACACCAATTCGAAAAATATTCTGCAATGTTTTTATATGTTTAAAATAATCCAAAAACATTTCAAATTTCCAACACGTCTATTAGTTAAACAGAACCACACTTTTATTAGTTGTGTAGACCAACATTCCAATTTTCGGAATAGATCAAAACTATTTACAAAGACAACTTCCATTTTTTTAAAATTAACCAACACTGCCATTTGTTGAATAGACCAAAACTTATACTTATTGTATAGACCAAAACTTTCTTTCACAGTACAGCCAGACAACAATGGAGGCAACGAAGACTGCGTCCAGTACACGACTTACATCTTCCCTCTCAACGACAGGAATTGTGCTTACACCAGCCCTTTTGTCTGTGAGGTCAATCCTTGGACTGGTCACTAGCTTAAGCTGAGAAATTATAAATCAAATGGGACCAGTGACGTCATAAACGTTAGTCAGCAACCCATCGTTACTACAAAAACTTCCAATACTATGAACTGATTGATAATCTACACTGCACATGCAACATGTAATTAGAGCATGGATACATGTGGATACATGTGGTCAAACGGTGTATCCAAACAATGTGACATTTTTCCTGTGTTCACTTTTAATTAAAAGACGCTGAGTTTATTTTCAAGACAATATTAGACATTTTAAATTAACATTAACGTGTTGAATTATTTTAATTTTATTTATATTTCATACAAACAATTAGACTACCTATATTATTGATTTTTTATCAAATATTTTTTAATTGGATTTATTACAAAATATTATACAGTAAACTATATTTTGAAGAAAAATTGTGATAACATAAAATGAAGCCCTACATATCTGATGTCATAGGAGTTAAATAGAATAATCACCAGGATGCCATCCACACATTTGTAGACAAGATCTTTGACGCTTTAGTCTCTTCACAGAATAAACAATTTTTTTTTAAATAACTGATTGCTGAACAGAAATACAATGTAGAATTGTGTCCGAAAAATGTGCACACATTTCTAATGTCAATCAATTTTTTTTAATTCATGAGAGTTTTTATTGCTGTTTTAGTAGTTTTCATTTCAGATGTTATTTTACTTTCTCAACTCAAACTTATAGCAGCAGAAATCTTGCTAATAACATGATGGTACAATGATATTAGTATATGATCACTTATAGAAATGTTCGTTAAATTTTATTTGTTTATATTTACTTTTATTTGACTTAAAATCCATTGTAATTCAAATTCGGCTTAAATGATTTGAAAGTAATTCAAGCAAAAAGCAGCTTTGCTTACTTTCTGCCTTTAGCCTGTGTCTATCACTACTATAATGTAAAGATAAGTCAGACGCTTACAAAAACTTGCTTTAAAAATATACCAAAACACGGTTTCTAATCCATGTGACATTAGCCTATACATTAATGCGAAGGGGTGCATGAGTCATTTATTTTTTGGGGGCTGAACATACATACACAAAACTTAAGAGTTTTTTTATATTTTTTTTAAATTATTTTTTTTGTTTATTTCCAACATCTTGACTATAAAAATCTGTCAGTGATGAAACTGTAAATATGTTGGGTTTCTTTGTTGTGTTTTTTTTCATTACCATGACTATATCCTAGCTTCAAGTGTTTTCTAAATACTTGGGAAAGGGCGTCCTCTAATATACAATAGTCGTCTTGACTTGAATACGCTTAAAAAGATGTTAAGAGGAGCTATTGAGATAGAAATAAAGCAATGTGTTAACTAGATTTTACAACCCGTAATAAGTGAAAGGAATTTGCAAAATCTGACTGGCTGACCAATAATGATATTTGCTTTTTAAGAATGTGGACACATGATTTCTCGTGGATGGGTGCATAAGATAGGATCTTTATTTAATTAAAATTAGGCAGTAGTCGAAATGGCCTCTAGTCGATAAATTGATGGCAGGGTATGTATGTAATTGCTGAGCAAAACCAAATATAGCTGATTAAAGTTCTAAAGTTCTATAAATATAGTGCTTGCGGTGTAAAGGGGCCGTCCATAAATCACGTCACGCACCAGGGGGGAGGGGGTCACGCATTTGTGACGATGTGTAACGAGGAGGAGGGGGTGCTTAAGAAATGTGACGTCATATCAAAAATGCGCAACTTGAAATAAAAGTTCCACGTAAATATTTGATTGCTTGCAATTTTTTAATAACTTTTTTAATGGCTTAACGCGTGTTACGATATTAGAATCCAGACTTACACTAAATACATATTTAAGTGACAAAAAAATAATTTGCAACATGCTAATTTTCAATTAGAAAATATGGCTCTTTTTTGTGTCGTCAAAGCTTTATGACGTAATATTGGAGGGGGGTCTAAGTTTTTGTGACAAAGTGTGACGAGGATGGAAAAGGGGGGGGGGTAAAATTATCCAAAATCGCGTGACGTCATTTATGAACATTAGCGCCAAACATCTACAACAGGAAGTAAAGTACAGGACAAAACCTAATTTTTTTTATCATTTATTTTTAAATTAAGTTTTGAAGCATCTGGATTATACATAACTTCTTAGAAATGTATTGTGTCATTATCTTTTGTAAATTACGCCTATCATATCCTGCCGTTGTGAGGAGTTTATCTTCAAATGTCATCTTGCTGTGATGACTCCAGATGTCATGGTTAACCTCTCCCCTCTCGCGTGTCACTATAAATAGCCTGATCGTGCTTCAACCCCAACCACTCAAATCTCCTGAGATCAGGATTACGTTATTACATTGCATAGCCGTAGACATCGTTTTTGTAAGCACAGACTAACAGTTGTAAAGCTGTAAAGAAAATTAAATCTAAGCTCAGAGGCCGTCGACAAATGACGTCACGCGCCTAGGGAGAGAGGGGTCCACACATTTGTGACGGTGTGTGCCGAGGGGGAGGTGGAGGTTTAAGAAATGGGACGTCACATCAAAAGTTGCAACTTTAAATAAAGGTTCCTCTTAAATATCTGATTTCTTAACATTTATTTTATAACGTTGTAGGCTACATGGACACAAGCGTGTTACGATATTGGAGTGTAACCTTACACTAAATACAAATTGAAATGGATAAAAGGTGATTTGAAACATGATTATTTTCAAATAAAAAAAATATGGCTTTTGTAAAGTAACGTTTTATGAAGTCATATTGGAGGGGACTCAAAGTTTTTGTGACGATGCGTGACGAGGGGGGGGGGTTGAGTGAAAAATCGGCCAAAATTGCGTGGCGTTATTTATGGACGGTCCCTTAATCTATTTACTAATACTCAGGCATCACTTGTAACTTTTGAAAGTCTTTGTTATTACATTTAAACTTCATTATCATTTATATTAAAAGTCGTAGGAGTCATGGGGTGGTTTATTAAAAAATGAAGCCGTTTGATCTTTTTTATAACATTACGAAAAGGAAATAATTGGACCTTTGAAAAAAATAACAACAAAGTGAAGCAGTTTGAATTAATTACAAGAAGGAAAATAAATACGGTATTTCTATACGGTTTCGTCAGCGCATTTTATCTTCACACTTGAAAATCGCGTTTTCTGGCGTGACAAGAAATGTGTACTTGGGACTATTGTCAAGAATGTAAATAGTTCCAAATATTTTTTTAATTAATTTTTTTGGGGTGGGGGTGGTGGGGGTTTCTTATAGATGAACAATGCTATTGTGTGTCTTTAGGTCCATTCAGCTCAGAGATTTTACATTTGTTCCCTATCTTGTTGAAAGTATATGCTTTTGTTTAGATAAATTAAATGAAGTACAATTGCGTTTGTCGGGGTTATGTTTGGAAAATACTGTATTTGAGAACTGAGTGGATTCTGGCAGTAACGAAAATTATTTTTGTTTAAAAAATCATTTTTAAGGTATGATTTCAAAATGTAAAATGTGTTAGTATAATTACATACATTGGTATAACTAATATTTGAGCCATAAGGCGCTCGTACTTTGATTTACAACTGCTAAATTATGGAAGAATACCAAAACTTACGTGATTTTAAAGTTGCGTGGAATTTATTGCTTCTAAATGCTCCCAGCCCCATTATGTTACGTTGACGATGCCCCATATACGTATTGGTTTTCACCATTGCTCACAGTTGATATAAGTTAAGTATTATGTGTTTTCTCTTGTGTCTTGCTAAATTTTGCACAAAAACCTAAATACACCACTTGTCTGTAACAAGACATATAAAAACATTTAACAACAGAAACATAAATATTAATAGAACAACCATAAAAGATTGTCTCTTCTTGTCAATCAGGAAGACCAATAATTACAACATGCTAAAAGTGCAAGGATGAAAATGAAAAGATGTTTAACAATTACAAAGAAGGGAGACTAAAAAAATAAATAACCACAACTTCCCTAATATGGTCACGTGGTTTTCAGGGCGTCTTAAGCTAAACTGTCTCAGGTCACGGGAAACGTGCGCTCCCCTCCTTCTCTCGGTAGAGGTTAAGACACACGCCCCGCTCTATAGCTGAAGTCAGAGTTACCCCACGGCCCACTGGTAGACGTCATATGCCGGTCAAGCCTCCTGGTACGGTATGATCTCCCTGACCTATTGATCACTAGCACTTGTATTGGTTGGGTAACTTTATGTTCCAATATTTACTGCTGCATTTACTGGCTACGGGTAATAATACAAACACACATTGTCAAATAATAGGAAACGCATTCAACTATCTTAAATAAATACAAGTGAAATATAACCTAATAATAACGACACTAACTGTACTATGGCTACAAGCCAAAATCAGGGCGAACAAACTGCAGCACTAATTGACCAGGCAGGCTGCAGCCTTTTAGTGATGTATGTGGTAAATAATTGATTTGTGGGGTTCGACGCCTGGGTTTAAACTATTACTTACTTATGTAAACATTGGAATATCAATAAATAAAGTTAATTTATCATTTATTTCTAAATAAAGTAAATCAATATACATTATTTGCAATCTCTCTCACGTCTTTTTGTCATGTCTGTCTGTGACGCTACTAATTTTATAAAGCATCGCACCAAATTACTGCACCCAAAAATAACTCTTTTGGAACGGCCGCATAAAATTGTTCAATAGGGAAATGAATTAATAAAATAAAAATAAATAAAAGTTCTGTATTACATTACTTTTTATTCTGATGTGTATTATTTTCAAAATAAATAGATTTCAGCTGAAATGTATTTATTTTGAAAACTTCCGTCATTTTTGACTAGTATTGTTATATTCATGAAAACTTGTGTTATTAAATAAATTTGAATGGAGCAGATTTTGAAATATCTTTGGGATTTTTATGGTAACAATGAAGGGTGGGGGGTGCAACGAACTACAAAGTGTGCTATCCTACAGTGCAAACGTGGACACTCCTGGTTATAGAGTTTATGTAGCACTCAGGCTAGACTATTCCCGCGGTGATTTGTATGGATACGTTTGACTGTTTGTGGTAACGATTGTGATTGTATTGGGACCAAACTGATAACGAACCATTTGTACTACAATAAGAGGTGAGAATAAGAGGATCTAAGACTGCCAGGGGAGGTAAGATTTACTAGTTGGTAATAACAGTAATTGGGGAGGTAAAACTACAAGACTACGAGGTAACAGAGACAACAAGGGTAATAAGTCTTAGTAATATTACACATTTTAATATTACCAAGTAAAATTACAGATGGAGTAAGACTAAGAGTGGGATACGCCGAACAAGACAGGAGATGCTAAGAAAGAGTAGGGCTTTGAGATGGGTACACCTACTAAGGGTGGTAAGAGTCTACCAAGGTAGGTAAGACACAAGAGGGATTTTTTTTTCTACTTCATTTACTAGCATTTTATAAGCGAGCAATACACAAGATAGGATCTATATGGAAAATAAATTATTAATTTTTTTAATTGTAACCTCCGCTACGAATGGTTTGAACGATGTTCATAATTTTACATAATTTTACATAATTTTCCCTTTAATTTTATAATAAAATATTTTGATCAACTTATTAAGTACGCCTTTAAATTTTAAGTAAAGACTAACATTGTGCAATACACTGAAAACATGTCACTTTGCAAACTTAACGTGTAATAGAACACTTATCATTGTATTTCAACAACGTTCATCCCAATGATTTTTATCTGCTAATTTCTCCTAAGAAACAAAGCAGATTATTAGATTTATAAACAAAACAATGCAAAACGCCTTAGATTTTTACATTTTATAATCTATTTAATCTTGATAATTTTGGTTTCAAATGACTACGGAATCGGTCTTCCATGTGGTCACTTCAGTTTGATTGCCTTGTCAGTTTTCGCTGGCTCATTTGCTGTTGGTTTATTTGCGACACAGAAATCCATTACAAAAAATGTTTGTGCAGGGGAAAGAACGTCTTATTTTATATATAATTTTTTTAATGGCTTACTTCTCTTTGCATATTTACTTCTTTAAATCTGCGAACAAAAACAATGATCAAATATTATTTAAGAAAAGTCTGTTGCTAATTACTAAAAAGCACCACTGCTTAATTTTGTATCGCTTGACTTTAATTTTCAATTATTTAATTGAAAAAGGAAATGAATTAAATAATTTTTTTTTAATTTAATTCCTTTCATTAAAAAAAGAGAAGAAAAAAAACAAAGATGGCGTCACAAGACAACATTTACGAAGAAACGGGAATAGTGGAGGAGTAAGTTGCTTTGAATTATCTTGTTTAGTATTTTAAATATTTATTTATATAGCTTCGTGAATATGCATTTGTTTAACACCTTTCTGTCATCAAATCTTAAATTAATTTAGATTGTAATCTGATCTATTTCAAGATTGAAATATAATTGCAATTTAGTCTAAAAAATATCGATCTTTAAAGCGTCCATAGCAACAAACCTAATGTAACTCTGAAACACAAAAGTTAAAAGTTAATAATTTTCTTGAAAAGAAATAATAATTTTTAGTTTTCATTTATTTTAAAACTCCGCGAAATAAAGAAGAATTATATTAAAATTATTCAGCATATTATGATTCAAATATAAACTTTTTTAATAATTTACATTTGTCAGTCAATGTTGTAAATTACTAATTATTTATTATAAATAACTACTAATAAGTCAAACAAAATGATTCAAAATAATGATAACGACAGTACGATAATTTTTTTTATGATAATTTATGAATTAGATATAAATTTTAATATTAAAATAATACATAGAACTATGTCTAGTATGCCATAATATGGTAATATTATATAGCTATGGGTCATGGGCCTACCTCTTTGTAAAAGAAGTTGATATCCATTTAAATAATTTGCATAATAATTTAAGGCCTATGATACTGCCTATACTATTACTATAGTATAAAGAGTAAAGAGTCACTTTTAAAGAGTGATAAATATTTTCAGACTCAGATAGTAAGTAAAGTAGCTTGACCTTCATTAATAAAATAGTTGACAAAAAATATAAACTTATGTATTATGTATCTTAAACAATTTTTTTTTAAATATAAGAATTCTGAATTCCAATGTATAAACAAACTGAAAATTTAAAAATATATATATTAATTATATATTATATTATAATTATAATAATAAAAAAAAATTTAATCTAAACAAAATTTCTATACAATACTTTACAGTCTTTACAGCAGTGTAAAACTGAACATGAATTGACAAGACAAACTGATGTGCTAATGTTAAAATTATGTAATAGAAAAATGTAATACAATAATTTCTAAATCATTTATTTTTCTAATAAATTTAATGTGTTAAAATAATAACATAATAACTCTTTAAATCAGAATGGTGCTGAGCTTGACAATTTGATAAAATTATATCATATTACCAGTGTTATTTTATATTTTCAAGGAATACATTTTATTAAATTGTGAGTTAAGTCTTCCTTACAGTACACATCTTTACCACTGTGTAAATATATAAAAAATATTTGACCCAAACAGTAAATTAAATTATAAAACAGGGCAATCAGTTGATAGTTAGTTTATTGTAAATTTGATATGATTATATGATTTTGAACAAAATGTTTTATTATATTATTTTTAGGGCTGCGGAAATTAATGATTAAATAATAGATTAATTAATTTAATTTAATTTGATCAATTAAAATTTGATTAAAATTTAAGAAAATATTTATTTTTTTACTTACATACTTTTCCAGAGTATTATTATTATTTATTTCGACATGTATTCGTAAATAAAAAGGTTTATCTTCCTTATTTCTTGCATAGCAGAACGAATTTGCTGTGTTATGTCACAAAATTTGGGAGCTATTGAATTACCGCGACTTAACCAATTTTGCAAAATAATGAATCACGACTTAATGGGATCTATATATGCGTTATACAAATATAATTAATAAAAAATAATCGATTAATCGATTAGTTTTTCACGATTAATCAAACAAAAAAATTTAATCAGTACCAGCCCTAATTATTTTATTTCTTTTATTGATTTTCTTTACAATGCTTAAACTTGCTGCTAATATATACGAGATACAACACAATTCTTCAGTTTATCTTAACCGTTATAATTTTTGTTATAACTATATTACTATATTACGGATTTGTATCCAGAATGAATCCCAATAAAATTATATTAGTTGTCAGTTGGTTGGGGAATTTATGTTTTAACCTGAAAGAATATGATGAACATTTTTCTAAAAAAATACTCTAAAGACACACTGTATTATTTTATTCTATTACATACATGTATTGTGTTTTTGTTTTTTTATGTTCAATGCAAGAACATTTTCAAACGCTTAAATAGTGCTTGATTAACAGTAGTGAAAATATTTCTCTATAGAGTTGCTGTCATGTAAAGTCAAACAAAGAATGATTTTTTTTCTGCAATCGATCATAAAAAAGTTATCTTAGTGTAATTTTCCCTCATACTCGCAGGAGAGAGTTTGATCAGTGAAACATGTTTACTCTGCCAAATGGATAGCGTCCACACTAAGTGCTGGTGTGCATCTCGTGCTGGTGTGCATCTCGTGCTGGTGTGCATCTCGTGCTGATCATTAATCTAGAAATAACTGGGAAAGAGCTTTTACCCTAGTGTTTACACTATATAAAATTGCCCTTGTTTAAATAAACACAATTTTTGGGAAAGTAACCTTATTTTTTAATTAAATTTATGATGTGATATTATTTTATAAAATTGTCTTGGGAATGTTGCCAATAAATTTTTAAGGTGAAATTTAGTGGTATAAAAGCTGGGTTTTTTTTTGTTTAGCTTAAAAATTATGTATAATAAATTTTGAAACATCTACTTGATTCCAAACACGTCATTGGTAATAGGAGACTTATTTAAATTGCCAAAATCGTGACCTAAGACTTCTCAAACGTTAATCTATGGGATCAGGAAAGGAAGAGAGAACAGTGTTGATTACGTTTCATTATTGGACTGATTTTATTTTTGAGATAAGTGTTATTTTATTGGGTTTCTTAAAAATAAATTACGCTCCCTTTATTTTTTTTGCCCTCCCTTAGTTTAAAAACTATGTACAAATAGTGTGAACCGTCCACTCAAGCCAGACATTTTCCTGTAGGCTGAAGTCTGTATGTCTGTGTCACTCCTCAGCTGAACCCTACCCTTTGGTTTATTCTTACTTTAACGTGTATGTTGTGAACGTAATCTGGATTTTAAATATCTTTTGTTTAGAACTATATACATGATTCAATGATCCCGCTAGTTCCTGTTCTCTGCGAATTCTCCCTCCTGCCACCCGCCCCTTTTCCCCCCTGTAAACTTAGCCTCCAAATCGCTGTCCACAAAGGGCCATTAGACCACATTGCTCTTGAATCGGCTCAAGTCATTCATCGATAGGTTTGGTCTGGCGCTACCGATATTTAGAGCACGACTACGGTGCTATGCTAGCAGACGTCATAGTCAGATTATTAGTGGACTTGCATATCGCTTTTTAATCTTCGTGTCAAAGTGATGGGACTGGAATCTTTTAATATTTCTTACCATTTAAAGAAAATCGAAGGTACGACTTGCGTCACGTATTGTTGGTAAGTTATATTCTGCGGATACCTTTTATCATTGCGGTTAGCGCTGTTTTCAATGCCATAAAATGTACACCCAGTAGCACAGTTTTTGAGAATCGTAATTACTTCTAACATGAATACTGTTTACCTCTATTAGACAGTGTTTTAACCATTTATACATTTATGGAGAGAATTATTTTAAGTGCTTGTCATTTACGGTTAATAAAAATAGTTCCTGTGCATATAAACCATTTAAACCAAAGTCTTAACTTGTTCTTGTTCTGATGAAATGACATCCAGATATCCTACGCAGAAGCGTAACGGGGTTTTCCGCGCCCCTGGCTAATTCATTTTTGGCACCCTTGAGAAATAGGGAAAATACTAAATTACAGTGAATAAACTGATTATTGAAGGAAAAGCCATCGGCACCCTTGGCAACAGCCCCGATGCCAAGCCATTGTTACGCCTCTGAACCTACGCAAAGACTGGTGAGAGGGGGTTGAGGGCAAAAAGAAATGTCATAAAAATTACACACTTTACTTTGCCTTCAGATTCCTCTTCACCCCCTTCTCCCGCCCCATCTTTTCCGCTCAGAACTAGCTAAATATATCTGGCTCCAAACATTAAACAACGTGTTTGTGAAGTTTCACCACGGCTTTCTTAAAGGAATTGGTCTCCAACACCCTCCCCACTTTTTTTCCATTGTTACTGCCATGCTGTTGAAAGGAGCTTCTGCCATGCGCGGGGAAAAAAGTTGTTTTTTTTAACACTCACAATTTTCCTGCTACGAACACTTTGGGTTGTAATTAGGGACGATTTTTACTTTACAAAAACATTCACAGAAAAGCTATATACATATATACATATATCTATACATATATATATATATATCAACATACCTAATTTGCAATGTAAGTCACGTTCCGTCAGTCTGTCCGTGAAGCTACTAATTTTAGAAAGCAGCGCACCAAATTACTGCACCAAAAATAACTCGTTTCCAATGTTCCGCATAAAATTGTTTAATATGAAAATAAATGAATAAAATAAAAATAAATGCAAGTTCTGTATTACATTATTTTTTATTCTGAATTTTTTTTTCTTCAAAATAAATAGATTTCAGCTGAAATGTATTTATTTTGAAAACTCTCGTCATTTTTGACAGGTAATACACTAGTATCTTTATATATATATATTACAAACGCCCCTTCTATACAAAAGATTATTGCGTCTCATACACATAATTTATCTATGTACACTGATTCATGGATATATTAGTTTCTGTTGCAACTTTCATTCATAAGCCGTAGTAGAATATATAATATCTAACAGTCAGTTCTCCAAGATTTAATGTTTTACTCAAGTTCAAAACCTTTCGCAGACCCACCCTTTAAGGCTATTGTTTATCTGCCTTTCACCTGCCAGTTTAGAAAATACAGTCGAACTATTTAGAACACAAGATTCAGCAAACACACTATTTAAAATAAATATTATAAGGATTTTTATTGAACATAAAAATCCTTAAATCAATAGTCAGCACTAGAGGAACTTGATGTCACACTTGTAAAGGTTATTGTGCACACACCGTGAACTTCAATGCGTATCGCCTCTACGCTTGTTTGCCTCATCGATTACTTTAAAAGCCCCCCTTTAAATACGGCTGATCAAAGTAATCTATAATTATGGTTTGACAAAATAATGGAGAACGTAAGGCTGGGAATAAGCATGTTAATGGCAAATGTTTGGTCTTTCAGTTGTGTTATATATATATGACCAAAACTAAACTGTTTTTTTTTCTGGATATTCGTTTACCATTACCTCAATTAGAATATGGTGTAAATATATAATCAGTTTCTTTAATTGTAGAGATTTAAATGAAAGTTCTTTGAATTTCGAACGAACAAAAAAATTATCACAAACGCTATGAAAAATTGTGAAATTTCACAAAAGAACCAAAAAACCCCGGATGCTTCATCTAATGACCCCAGTCATTTTCCATTTTTCCTGTAAGCTGCGCAGCTATCTGCAAGACACCGCGCAGTAACTTTTGATAAGGATAATGTATGTGAGTTTGTGGGATGTAAAATTTTGCACAGCAAATATGATTTATTTGCACAGGAGTTTATTTATTGTTTAATTATTTTTTTTTAAACATGCACCAAAGAAAATTAGAAGGAACGGTGCCAGCATTCAACATATGTTTCGCTTATTAAAGTCAACCACCTTTATTTTAATTTGACAACGTTCGAATTCGAGCTTAAACATCAGTGAAGCTCTGAATCTACATTGTAGTCTATTTTACAGATAGATAATTACATGTGAATGCATTTTAAAATGTACTCTATCAGAGATGAATGGCCTACATTCATTTATATTCCCACTCAAACCACTCAAATATATACAGTATTATATATATATACATATATATATATATATATATATATATATAGAGAGAGAGAGAGTTTAATATATATATATATATATATATATAGTTTAATATATATATATATTATACATATATATATATCATATATTTAGTTCTCGTTGTATGTTCAAGTGTGTATTTTGTCATTTTGACGTGTGTTGTACGATCACGTATGTTAATGTGTCGCCAGCTGAGTGCAGACGAGTGAACCACGACTGAAAGTGACAGGTAGCTGGAGGCTTATCGATTAATTTCATTGATTGATATTTCCACCAAGATCACTATTTGACTATTGATTTTTTTTTATCGTGCGGCATTTGGTCTGTTAGGGCCTATGGGGTTTGTAATCTGAATACAACATCAAGCGACAGAGACTAAGACAGGAATGACACACAAAAATAGAGCAAAGAACTACAATTTTTTAAAATGCATAATTAAAACATTAATTTGAGATTTAAAAATAAATTAAAATGTTGAAAAGGAAGTGACAAAAAGAAAAGTATTGACTAATTTTCTTTTCAAAAATTATAAAATTTAGGTTGAAAAATTTTTTAATAAAATTTTCCAAGTATTGAAGAACATACATAGGAAGTGGTAGGTAGTTGAAATTGAAGAGATTTATTGCAGAGATGCATAACATGGTAAAACTGGAGAAAATAAAATGTTTTTTAAACAGGGTATATTTCAAAAAGCATGACTGCTGTCTCACCCATTTCTTGTCCTTTTAAAAACTCGAATAACAAAATGAGGTGGGAAAGGTTGATCTAGGGAATTTACTTTTTCCATGAATAATTAGATCTTTCCTCTTTGGATAAGGTAGTGGATCACATACAATTTTGCTTTACTTCGTTTTACTCCATGTAAACAATGATAAGCTAGAGCTCTTGGTCAGGGTGTTTGACAGCAAAGAAGAAATTATTTCCATCTAGTGTTGTAAACTTTGCTAAAACACTTGGTTTTTATAATTCTTCACGTTTCAATTTGTCATTCTTTAAATAATATCTGCTGAAGACGGCTTTTTTTGGGGGCCGAAACAGTTCTGTTTCTTCATTTCAAGCTAAAGCCGAAATATTTTTAAGAAAATCGGATATTTGACAATGAAAATATCTTAATTTTCAAATATATATATATAAATCGTTGGTGAGACCAAATCGACCATGACCACTTGTATCATCTTATGAGCATATTTTTTATTGAATTGAAATTTGTCACGTTTGCTCTGATGGCGTATAATTCAGATTCTGATCCAAATCGAAATGCTCTTACCGATACAGTTCTGATACCCTATTTACCGAAGACTATGATTTTATGATTGTAACCAGACCCACCATGTTTGATGCCCACCCCCTCTGAAACTTATGTCCGCCAAACGCCTTTTCGCCCTCACAGATGTCGAGGCAGATGCAATGGCTCTTACTATAATCTGGACATCCTGTTGTGATTCATTGGCGTGATTGTGTTAGTTACTCTTATTTCACTGAATAGCGTCTTGTCAACACATTGTCCCGTGAAAACAATGGTCTTGTTCTAAGATGATCAGGAAGTGACCGTGTGGTTCATTGCGTAATTATAACCAATCCTTCCACCGGAGCTGTCTATTGGCTGAATACAGAACACGAATCTCACTGAGTGTGTGGTTTGTTTTTTTTTGTGAGCTAAGTGGTGGAAGTAGAATTTCTGTCAGTTGTCCTACACAAGTTCACGTAACACTTTTATAACCGCCCAGAATCTTAAATGATGCATGTGTCAAATGAAGATTAATAAAGGAGTTAAGGGACTTTCTTGATTTCACACGTTTAGTGACGTTTGGGTGTGTTGCGAGACGTATGGGGTGGGGTTAACTCAGGATTTTAAAAAAAGGAAGGGAAATACAAGTCTTTTATTTCAAGTGTTGAAGAATAGGTGAATCATTTATTGTTTTATTATTGTTTAGAAGTCATTAATGCGTTTTATTTAGCAACACCAAGATATAAAGCATTGGCTGTTGTTGACACACTTAGGTATTAATTTTTTTTTGGAGAATAATTTAAATTAATCGGTCGTTTGATTTTAAAAACAGCAAATAAAAAAATAGAAAATAAATAATTTAAGATAGACATTCCTCGGGACACAGTCCTGCGGCGTTTCATTTTATTCTCTAAATACTTGGAAAAGTATTCTTGAAAGCGATAATTTTTTTTTAAATTTAAATTCTCCATAGTTCTTTCATAAAAAGATAAGAGCTTAAACTTAAAATGTCTGATTTAATTTCTCTAACTAGTGTTCACTACATTACATGTTCCAAAGTTAAGACACATGCGTATAAATTAAAAAGCTATCTAAAATAGGAGCAATTTAATGACAAGTAAAACAGATGGAAAGTGTGTGTGTGTGTGTGTGGGGGGGGGGTGATAGTTACATGGTATGAAGTACACATCAGCTTGGACTTGAAAATGTCAAATAAATGAAAATAAACTTAGCTAATAATTGGGCTTAAGCTGACAACTAAATGAACTTTAGCATGGCTGGTATATACACTTTAACATGGCTGGTATATAAACTTTAGAATGGATGGTATATAAACTTTAGAATGGCTGGTATATAAACTTTAGAATGGCTGGTATATAAACTTTAGAATGGTTGGTATATAAACTTTAGAATGGCTGGTTCATAAACTTTAGAATGACTATTAAATTAAGTTGATCAAACCTAGTAAATTACTTTATCATGGCTGTTAATTAACTTTACCACGGCTAGAAAATTAAATTTAGAATGGAGTTTGTCATTGGCAATTGAATCACCTTTAAAAACTTTAGCTGTGGGTTAAAATTCCAAAACATTTTATTACCAGAAATGCCATTGTTTGTTATAACCATCTCCCATTTAACTGTTGTCTTTTTTCCCATTGGTCATTAGATCCATGGGCTAAAAGCTAAACTGTATGTACATCCTGTTAACATGTTTCTATAAATAGTATATCAAGTATTCATCACACGGTCTCTTCCAGGAAGTGAAGAATTTATTTCAATTACATTGAAATGGCTGCCGCTTTTCTGATTAAACAAGCTATCTGCCCAACTCTGCATTGATTGGTGCTTTAGTTGACCCCATCTCATAATAATGTTAGGTTGATAAAATCTTTCGAGCTGGAGATGGAAATCTTTGTTTTCTGAAAGGAAGCTGAATACACAATGTATTTCACTATCTACAAACGTATTAATGTCTTTCTGGTAGTTTTATATTACTTTATATTTAGACGAGCAACAAAGCCCGTCCCACCGTTCGGTGGCATGTTTTAACTCCCCTTCAACAGCCGTCTCGACCACGTCAAAAATACTATTCATTATAGTTAAAATACATAACTCGTAAAAACAGAGCCTTTGACTATAAATCCCAACGCGCATGACTCAAAATAAAGTCTTGGAAGAAATACTTCTCCAAAAATAACTAGTTTTGAACGTCCGCGTGAACGTGTTCAATATGATTGGCTGTAGGAGTCATGTGTGTTTGAGGGACCAATCGCTATTGATGACCGGACAGAACATTGCCTTTTATTAAATAGGATTGTAGTCTATATTTTAGTAAACTGGTAATTTCCTTCTTACTGCAAGAATTTTCTTTTTAAACTTCTATTATTGCACTGAAACAAGAATGTCATTTTATTCCTAAACATCGCGTTTTGTAAGCCTGCTTTAAACTTGAACAGCTCGAGAGAGAAAAGTAATGATTACAGCTTTAATTAATCATTTAACTCATCTAAAAATTTCTTTTTAAAATAATTTTCTGCATTGTGTGGGTGGGGTAAGTTTACTTCTCACCAGTATTCGGCACAACTCAAGTGTCAAAATAGGGTTTATGCCAAGCAGTATTCAAATATTTTCAATTATGTTTTCTGCCAAGTAGTCCTTGATGCTTTCTACATTTCTCACTTTGCATGGCTTATCGATCATTTAACGAAGTTTTATTACAAGAGTAGTCCTTTTCAAAACCATGTGAAAATATCCGCTGTATTATATGCCTAAAATTAAATTAAATGATATTGATTGAAAGGAAAAATATGACATAAATGTTCTTTTAATTGTAAAAACGAAAACAAATCTTTTTACCATTTAAAATTTCTATTTTTTAAGTTAATTGTTTAATTCTTTCAAACACCTTGATAAATACAAAATTCGTGAGCATAAGAATAGGCGCCAGTGCGTTATTTCTTTGGAACCTGGAAAAAAAATTAAATAAATAATTTAAATACATATAACTTAAAAGAAAGCATCAACTCTGCTCGTTCTCATGTAAAACCACTAATCCAAACTAAGATGCAAAATACATAGGCATAATAATATATTAAAAATCATCACAGAAACCCCATGTCAATGAAATAGTTTTAAAATTTAACAAAATCAAAGACTAAAAACAACAACACTTTCTCAGATTTAATAAGAATATAAAACTAAAATGCCAACTTAATTTGGTGAGACCTGCACTAGAATATGTATCTTCTGTATGTGGCCCTTCCATTAAAGAAAACATTGATAAATTAGAACGTATTTTATCTTTTTTTAAAGAGCTTCCAGATTCATTACTGGAGTATATTTAACACTGGCTAGAGTAAGACCATTGATTAATCATTCAACTCAGAAACACTTGAGAATAGAGGAACAAATAGGAAAGTAGCATTAATACATAAGGCATTTATTACTAAATTTGAAATTCGACACAACGTTAATCTGAAACAACCCGCAGACAAAGGATCAAATGTACTTTTCTTATTCCCTGTGCTAGAAAAAACGCATAAAAATTCTCATTGTTTCCAACCGGAATTTGCGCGAACAATGAGTTGCCTTATCAAACTAGGAAAAAACCAACACTCTAATTTTAAAAAATCCAATAAAATGCAAGACTAGACATCCGCAAGGAGCTTAAGAAACGTTGCTATATTTCTCATAAGGCTCTAGAACCGATATTCTCAGACTTTCAAAAGTCATGGTGTACATGCTGTACTCATGGCGATCTTTTCAACTTTATTATTAATTTTTAAAAATGTGCAGCTAAATTTAAATTATTGCTAAATTTGATAAATATATACAAGCAGGATTAGAATATTAAGGATTTTCTAAAAGTATCATGAGCTTTTTCTAAAAACGCCATCCATTTATTGAACATTTACCATGAGTTTCTTGTTGAAGATGTGGATCCTCTTTCACGCTGTTCGTTATGGGGGAAAAACAAAACGTTGTTTCCATTCACGTATAGTCATTGGCCATGGGCTTTGCGGTGACGTCATGAGAAATGCCGATGGAAAATGACTACCATCTTAACCTTGACTAGACATGACCTAAAATAGTCGCGGCACGTGGGGGCCCTTTGCTAATCGCCCTGATCTCTCCCGCCTGGCATCCACGGGTGACCCCGGGGGTCAAGAGGCGTTTCTTTCACATTAGACTAATTACAGTAAATTCCGGTCGTAAATTAACCCCTACTTTGAAGTCGTGGTTTCTTTCCTACATCCCCAAACTCGTTAATTAATTCCGTGATCACATGACACGGCGACGATGCCGTTTCCTCCCTCCTGTCTCTGTCCCAATTAGTGCTGCGTTTTCACGTTGGTCCTCGTCCAGCAACTTCCATTGTTGGAGACGTGTTTCCAGTTTCGGCGCCATTGTTTGGTCCTCTTGTTGACCTTGTATCACGAGCCGACTCCTTTATATTTGTTAAGGTATTTTGGAGTCATCAAAATAGTTTCTTGCTTTAATTGACAACCACGAAGATCATTAGAGAAATATCTTAAAACTTGAAGATCTTAAGTATTCGGTAGACATGATAAAATTCACTTCTCAAGGATCCAGAACCAGTGAAAATAGAGTTTTATTTTTGAATAATTTAGGATAGGAAAGTGCTGAGAACTACAACTAAATGTTTCTATTTGTTGACCTTATTTTATTAATAAAATTATCAACAACTCATATTTAATCCTTCATAATTTGATTCAAATATTTATCTAAATAAAATTTTGGATAACTTTATCTTATGTATATTTACTTGAGTTGATAGAAAAAATTGATTTTTTTAATCCCATTTTAATTATCCTCGAACCCCAGGAATGTTTTTCTATACTCCAAATATCCATTTTACACCGCTAAACGGCTAGGATTTATTCCACTTGTCTCTCTTACTTTTAAATAAATACGCTAAAGAGTAATAATTTTTTAATCCTTTATTTTATTTTACTAGTTGGTGTCTTTTTTTAGGCGACTGACAATAATTTAATAACATTGTTTTAAAATCAATTCTAGCTTGTGTTGTTATCGCTAACATTCTAAATGGCTTGATATCATGGAAAGCCATGGGTGTCTCGTTTGATACTTCTTATATTGTTGACCTTAAAGCAATTCAACTTACTTAGAAATGAACTGAGAAGCAAGTTTCCAATGTTTCTATGAAGGGTTCAAATTTTTGTATAAATGTTAATCTTAAATAAGTATATTATTTTAGGGAAAAACTTCGGATTAAATCTTTGACCAGGCGTATGTGGAAATAAGCCAAACTGCTTTGAAATTCTTTACAAAAAGAGAGTTGTATAATTATAAAAATAAATGATTTAACACAAAGCGTATCATCTTGTGAAGCTGATTATTCTGATAATTGCTTTTGACCACTGATTGTTTTGAAAAATCAAACCAAAAAATCAACCTGCTAAAACGTACAAAACTTTCTCCTGCTGCCATTTTTTAAATCAATTTTTTTAGACGTATAAATATTTTCTGGTTGTCTCCATGTTTTGCTATTCCAATGTGCCTACATAAATCTGTGCTAATGAAAGAATCACATTGTTGTGCCTCGCATGTCCCCAGGAAATCTCGCTGATCAATCAACCCAGTTCGTGGACAAGACAGCCACCAGAGTGCTGCCAGGCACGGTGCCCACCCAATTAATGGAGGGCAATCTTTCGTTCAAAACAAAGCCACGACACCCCAGGCCAAGGATCTGGTAGACACTCCGGGCGGTCATCCCTGCTTTCCACGTCATCATGGCTGTGTGGGTTGAGGAAATATAATAAATAATTGTACAGTGAAGAATAGTTTCCTAGCCGAATATATATATTTTTAGATTGCTTTCTGTAGTGTTGTTGAGCTACTGGTTACATGAACTGTGTTCAAGTCTTTACGCTGAAGGTGCCGTCAATTCATATCCATATCTGTTTTTATTGAGTTGTGCTAAGTGGCAAATATATATATATTATTGCTTTCAATGGAGGATAAAAACAGAACGAACTGTTCAATGGTGAGGTGCGTCCCTGGCGAGTTGTTAATATAATACCAAACGAAGGATTCGCCTCTAATGAAAGAGCGATGTCGGTCAGCATAGCTGAGGACATCTCCAGGAGTGTGGTGACCAACGCTAGCCAGGTTTGTTGGAATACATTTTTTTGTTTTAAGTTAACTTAATTTTGAACATGTACAAATTTTGAAAACTGCATGATAATGTTTTGTATTGGTAAAAGGGGGGGGGGAGGGGAGTAAGTTAACACAGATTTTAGGACGCAATCACGCCTCTAAAAATCTACTGGTGGTCAGTACCAGATTCCAGCATCCTGGGTCATGTGGCCTGGCTGATATGTTTTTATGGGATGGCATAGTGAGAGTATTTTTTGTTGTTTTTGTTTGTTTTGTTTTTTTTTAAATTTTACATTTACATTTTTTAATTTGGATTTGTTTCTAATTTGTTTTGTGTCTTTACGAGCCATTGAATGGTAAAACTTTGTTTGGATGCGTTAAATACATTTCAAGAGAGAGAGAGATAGAGAGACAGAGAAGAAAGAAATTGACTTTCTGTGACATTTTTCGATAGAGTGATTATATTTATTTATTTCTAATTACCACTAACAACATAATAATTCACCCAGTCTTTAATTGTCGAATAGTATTATTGAGAGGCCTTGCGTAAGTTACTGTCATGTAAGTCAGACATTTGCTTCGATCTCAACTATTTGTAATTATTGTAGGTGTGACCAAAGCCAATGTCTTGGTTTCATTTGCGTCTTCACACCCAAAACATACATATTAGAGTCTAACTGAATATAATCACATATTTATTTTTTTTTAAACTTTCGATTATGCACGAACATGTTCTGAAAGAAGGAAAGAACTCGTTTCTTGTAGTGGGTATAACGTCCGCCTTGCATGCGGAAACGTCCTGGGTTCAAGCCCCAGCGGGAACATTTTTTAAATTTTTTTTTAAATGTTTGTTTCTGCCCGTTCTTTTCCATCTTTTTTGCGAACATGACTAACCCTCGCTAGGGTCGGCCAATCACAGTGTATGGTTGGCAAGGGATGGTAGTAACGGGTGTAGCATGTATCAACAACCGCAGTGCACATGTCTCCACGGTTACTCGCTTTTTTCATGACTTCGTGCTGCTGATTGTGTCCGTTCTCTCTCACGTTCTCTGCACTATCTATGATGAGCAAGTCTGAGGCGTATGCTACGCCGCGGGCCATATCTAGTTTTAATAATTCTCCTAAACTTTGTAAACTTTAAAAGCATATGAGAGCTTGATAGTATGTACACGTTATTAATTGTGGGACGATAACACATATCTTAACTGTAAATTATTGCACGCAATCGTTTTTGAAAAAGACAATAAATTGTATTCAACGTTTATACTACTAAAGAAAATCCGCCTATTTATCAACGTCCTCCCCCACTTCAGCAAGCAAACAGAAGATGACATCCAACAAACAAACAGAAGATGCCCTCCAACAAACAAACAGAAGATGCCCTCCAACAAACAAACAGAAGATGCCCTCCAACAAACAAACAGAAGATGCCCTCCAGCAAGCAAACAGAAGATGACATCCAACAAACAAACAGAAGATGCCCTCCAACAAACAAACAGAAGATGCCCTCCAACAAACAAACAGAAGATGCCCTCCAGCAAGCAAACAGAAGATGACATCCAACAAACAAACAGAAGATGCCCTCCAGCAAACAAACAGAAGATGACATCCAACAAACAAACAGAAGATGCCCTCCAGCAAGCAAACAGAAGATGCCCTCCAGCAAGCAAACAGAAGATGCCCTCCAACAAACAAACAGAAGATGCCCTCCAACAAACAAACAGAAGATGCCCTCCAGCAAGCAAACAGAAGATGACATCCAACAAACAAACAGAAGATGCCCTCCAGCAAACAAACAGAAGATGACATCCAACAAACAAACAGAAGATGCCCTCCAGCAAGCAAACAGAAGATGCCCTCCAGCAAGCAAACAGAAGATGCCCTCCAACAAACAAACAGAAGATGCCCTCCAACAAACAAACAGAAGATGCCCTCCAACAAACAAACAGAAGATGCCCTCCAGCAAGCAAACAGAAGATGACATCCAACAAACAAACAGAAGATGCCCTCCAGCAAACAAACAGAAGATGACATCCAACAAACAAACAGAAGATGCCCTCCAGCAAGCAAACAGAAGATGCCCTCCAGCAAGCAAACAGAAGATGCCCTCCAACAAACAACCAGCCCTCTTTAAACCTTGAGTTACGTGAGAGACTTTATTAGAAACCGCCCGAGTTTTAAGCGGAGACGTAACAGGGTGTCTTGTTTCTCGTGCAGCTCTCCACGGGACTGGACCAATGGAGGGCATTTCCCACGGCGGCACTACGTCCCGTGCTCGTATTGTGGTACTCAATGCAGCTAATTAATTGCGAATATAATAACCCTGCTCCGGTGACCCCCTCGTAAGTGAATAGAATAGTGTGATAATATAGGTAAGTGTGCTACGTGAAATTACGTTGGGTTGTGTCGACACTTGTTTTAATATTTATTCCACGCAGCCCCATCCAAGTGTCCTTCTTGATATGGGCGTTGTGGTTTATCTGCTGTTTGGAGGAAACTCTCACCACAAAAAATGGCGTTGAGTACGACTTTTCGTGACAAGTAAAGAAACAGATCTGTGTGTATGTAGTATCAGATGTTTACTGCACAAGAAATACATTAACAAGTTTCACTGCTTTATTTTAACATATTCCGCATTAAATAAGAGAAGGATCGATGAAAGAATGTTCTAGCTTTACGGCTGCAAAAAATAAAGTGCAATGAGCCAAAGTAACAACACACTAAAAATACAAGAAACACAATCAATGTGTGTGATTGATACAAATGATTAAAGGGGCCGTCCATAAAGTACGTCACGCTCCAGAAGGGGGAGGGCGTGGAAGAAAGCGTGACAGTTTGTAACATTGGGGAGGGGGGGGGTTCGACCATGTGTGCCGTCACGGTGTTTTATATTAAATTTTAATTATTAAATCCCTTATATTAACTTCACCGCCGTCTCTTGGGCGGGCACTGCGGAAAAACAGAAGTAAAAAATTACCCACTTCCCGTCATGACATCGAGCTGAAATTTGGCACACGGACCCGTCTCACCTAACAATGCATCGAATAAAAAATTCAGATCGATCGAACGTACAGTTATTAAATTAATGCTTTTTGAGTTTATCTATATCAACTATATGTAGCGGTCGCTATTGTTTACAGTTTACGGGTCACTTGACTTCACCCCAGCCTTCGGTGAACACATCTCGTGTTTTAACCAGGTAAACCACCTTGAGTTGAGTTAACGCGTTGACGCCACCCGTCCATGTCCATACCCCCTCCCCCCAGTTTTAAAGCCAGGGGAGATAATTTCGGTTTCAGTCTGTAAATGTTTGTCACGTTTGAACATAATCAATACTTTTAGTTATGTCTCATATATAAGGGATTTATAGTCAAAAACTTTGTTTTTACGGGGTTTTTTTTTAAAATAAAACCAAAATTTTTGTTCGAAAGTGTGACGTAATTTTGGGGGTTTGGGGGTGGGTCCAAGATTTGTGACAGGGGAAGAGGGGAGTTAAAATGGTCAAAAATAGCTTGACGTACTTTATGGACGGCCCCAAAGCTTTATTTCTGGACAGATACGTATGTAAAAGTTTGGCCTATTTAGCAGGTGACCTGAGTCGTAACCTTAGTTGTAACAATTGGATACTCTTTAACTTCAACCTTTACGACTTCGAATTCTGAATTTAAAACAAAAAAGGTAATTCACTTTCCTGAAGAAAGTACACTTTAAGTTAAAATTGAAGCATAATACTTTACTACGGATTCTTAAATAATTTAAGTTTGTAATTAGTTGAGTTTTTTAACTATAAAGTTAGCATCACCTCGCCAAATATTTCTTATGTTTGTACATGGAACATAACTTAGTCCAGCGAAAGGAAAATGTCATGGGTATTTAACGCATCGGATATATTTTTCCACATCTCTTATCTAAGAAATATCATTACAGCAATTTACACCATAACTTCTCTGTCAGTTGTACTTTGCCACACATTTTACAGTTACCAAAAATAGATAAATTTGAGGTAAGAGTATGAGGCCAATAGCGTGTCCTTCAAGATGGCAGGCCAACGCCAAGCAACGCCGCGAAGAAGAACTTGTGTTGGAGTGGCATTCATCAAATGAACTCATTAACTATAAAAACATTGCACGTTGCATTAGGGTAATTGTCTCGTGTTACATTATAGAAACGGAGCTCAAGCATTGCGTATTTCAAGGGTCCTTGCAGTGTTTAGCCCAGTTCCGTGATCCTTAAATAATCAATAATCGTTCTCCATTACAAAGGGTTGACATTGATATACTGAAAAGAATCAATAACGTTTGTTTGGTTACGTGTTAGGAACTGAAAGAATCTCTGTTTCGTTACACTGTCTTTTGAGCATTAAGCTTCCGGTGCAATCTTATAGTATCAATATTTGGATTATTTCTTTTCAGATAAAGCCGTTCTTTTTGTTTCGTTTCCTTATCACCGACTGAATTTCTGGATTAGTTTATTCCATGACACCCGCATTTTATTAAGCTATTTCTTTAAAATATTAGTTAAAAGATTTTATTACTTAATTTTTTTCCTTCGTTAATCTAGCAATGTGTTCCCACTTTGCCAGGAAATTAGCTAAAACAAGTTTAGATCATGACACTTTTTAAAAAATATTTAAATATGGTTTTTGAAAATGAGTGCAACAGAAACTCACGCATAATTACTTGAAATAATTTAGTGACAATAGAGTTCTCTGAGTTATTAAACGCACACGCACGCATGTGCACACACATATAAACACACACCTAAGATTTTACTTTTTGAAACTCATAGTGACTATTGTTTCACTTTATATACAATACGCGTATAAAATTGTTTTATATGACAAAGTGAGAGAAATAAGAACAGCGGTAATACATTTTTTTTGGTTTCCTAGTTCGACAAAAAAACTGCTCAAATGAAATAAAAGTTTGTTAAGATGAAACGCATGAGACCGTTTGAAGTAAGGTCTGACACATTTAATGCAATGTGATCAAATGAACAGATGTGTTTAGATTTCTGTTTTTTTTTGTGGTAAAATAATTCACAATTTCTAGTCTAGAATATTTTCATTCGTGTATCATCTTTAAAGCGGCGTCACATATTCTTCCCTTACTAACAAACTGCATTTCCTAAGCTAAAGCTTGGCTGTGTGATTTAAATAAGGAATACTAAACAGGTTTTAAAGCAAAAAAGAAAATATTAGAGGAAAAAAAAACTTCTGGAATCTTATCTATTGATTTTCTTCTGGTTTTCCTTGCAGGTCGACAAAGAAATAGCAGACGAGAAATACCGAGAACTCAGGCGGCCGCGGAAGCTGAAGTTCTTCGTCAACGGTGACCGCTACTTCCGGGGGAAGAAGGTGTACATCACCCCCAACAGGTACTACAGCTTCAATGAACTTCTCAACGACCTGACGGGGAAACTACCATCCAACGCCAGCTTGCCTTATGGGGTCCGGCAGATTTTCACACCTGTGTCCGGTCGACGTATTTCGGACATCGGAGGTCTTGCGGACGGCGAGACGTACGTCTGCGCCGGGTTCGAAGGATTTAAGATGATCAAGTACGGCCGGGCCGACCTTGAGCCTTGGTCCATGGGTACGTCGTTAGCTTGGCTTTATCATACTGCAGTTAGTGTTGTGCTGGTGCTTTTTTTGTAACGATTTTGTGTACTGAGTCTGAGAAAGCAAAATGTAACGTAATCATCATTTATATTCTTGAAAGGTCCAAGAGGGGATGCGGGTATGTATGACGTTAAAAAATTAACTAACAGTTTAACAAAGAAATGTTTTATTTTATTTGAGCAGTGGTTCTGAACTGTACCGTGTCGAACTTACGATATAAGCCAAGCAGTCATAGTTAAAAATAAAACTTATTTTTATAAAGAAAAGATCGCAGTGAGGAATGTATTAAATAATTGGGTTGTTTTCTTTATACACGGAGCTGCAAAGTCTTAGCTTTCATTGTCCTTAAGGCACCTAATGTAATCTAATGTAATCACAGTTTGATGCACTTCAACATCTCAACATTTCTTTCCGTCTTTCTTTATTTGTCACACTGTACCGTGCAATTTTAACGATAGAAGAGAGCACAACTAAGGTACAAAGTTTAAATCACAGTTCTGTTAATGCAGTGTTTCTCAAATAGTGGGGCGCGCCCCCAGGGGGGGGGCGAGGCTCGGTAAAGGCGGGCTCGTTTGACATTTATGCAGAGGTGTACTTATAACAATTTTATAGACAAATGATACTATTTACAGTCGCGCAGGGGGGGGGGCGAAATGTTTTCTTTCTTCCTATGAGAGGGTGGTGGGAGCATGAAAGAAAATAAGTGAGAAACACTGTGTTAATGTAAACTAATTTGTTTTCTTTTGAGGTTTTTTTAAAAAAAAGAACCTTTGAAAAATGTCTTCATCGTTACGATAATGAGTTTACCCAGTTGCCCTATTCCTATACACATATCTTACGATAGTGAATTAAATCCGATAGTACATACAAGTAGAAACATTTCAAACACCCTTTAAAATATCATAAATTAAATAAATTAATTAAAGAAACTGATTTTATATGCTCACTAAGAGAAAATATTAAAGATTATAGTTTATATTTTTAAAATTTGCATATTGCATCAGGCTGTGCAAGCGGTCAAGTGATCGATTCCCGGCGTGGGAACAAATATTTATTTTTTTAATTTCGTTTTTACACTCAATTTTAGGATACTGGCAAACAGTTATTTCGTCGTATTCCATTTTTTCATGAATAATCTTTTTGGCTGAGAAGGCCGATCCCGTAGTACAAAGTATGAGAAAGGAACCGATGAACTATTTGGTCTTATATTAGCTGCTAACAATCATTTTATTTAAAGGGACGCTGGCTGGATAGGGTCCCAGTTTGAATTGCAGCCAGGTCCCCCGTGCAGTCTTAATCCTTAATCTTAATGGCATTATTGATTGATTCTTTGATTTTCGATGGGGAGAAAATGACAACGTTCAGAATCACTGACTATACAAACTTCTCTTTCGCCTTAATTAATTAATTTTTGTATGTACCTAAACTAGTTCTGTGGTTTCATATCTTTACGATCTAATTTTATTTTAATTAATTTTTTTTTCCAACAACTCAAGGAAATTGTTTCTGATTTTACTTTTTCTTTAACCAATAAAATTTTACGTTCAAATTATTTTTTTTCTCTACCATTTGGCGTCTAACAATCATTTTTATGCGATAAGAAGTCAACTCTTGAAAATTGTTTCCAGTGCTGAAAAAAAAGACAATTGATGGAGGAGTTGCATATTTTTTTACAAATGTATTTTGATATTGGCATGGAATCTCTCCAGCGTTTTCAATTTATATTTTCTATCAGTTATACCCCCGTTTTAAAAATACTTCCATATCCTCCTCACCTGACTACTTCCCTTTCCACTTCCTGTTACCACCCTTTATTATTCCAGTATCATTCTTTCAGTGTCTATCTTCTTATCTACCCCTAGTAGCACCATTCTCCAACTAGCCCTCCCCTCCCCCCACGCATTCCCTTTCCCTACCCTTCTACTGCCCACATTTCTTATCATGACATGACCCAGCTAGGATTATGGAATTAATGAAATCCTGACACAAATGGTCTGCTGATAACCCAAACACTGCCTGCTGCCTTGTCCAAACATTGATCTCATAACTTTTATCAACGAAACAGTGTTGTTGTTGTTTTTTTAATCATTATCGAAAACTACATTGTTTTACTGGCGATAATATTAATATGAATATATTTTGTTGTTGATGTTCTTGTTGTTTTTGTTAATGGTCTCAAAACATGTCACCCATCAAATTACTTATACTTAGAGCTTCAACAGTTTTACACATCAAGTCGTATGTAAAAAATGTGTTCTATAAAAATATATTATCAAGTAATGTCATTGCAAAGACTAGAATCGACAAGTTTTCCTTGAAGCACTTAAAACATATCCTTGTTCACATTGTGAAATGAAAGGTCAAAGGTTACACAAGGATGCGTTTCACAAATTTCTCACTTATGTTAACTGTTAACTTTTTAAATAATGACTACCCGAATCTCCTCCCACGTCGTTGCCAAAGTACTTCAAAACGCTCATGAAAGCTTGAGTCCCATCGAGTGGTAGTCTCAACTTTTCTAAGACCTTTGTATTTTCTAGGTCATTAAGAGTCGTCCGAAGTGACAACTTTCTGTGACCTACTGACCTATAGATCCAAACATTATTCAGCCCATCATTCACAAGCCGTTCTTGTTCAAGAAAGCAATGGAACGCAAAACTTATTTTTTTTAAATTTACATTACCTTGGTGTAGAGAGAAATTGGGGAATCCCGTTGCTCTTATCATGCGCACACTTATTTTGGTTTTACAACTTAAGTTGATGGACATTACCTCACTATTTATGTACTTTCCCTTTTACAAACTTTAACAACAAAAACCGCAAACTGTCTCTCTCGCTAACCATTGACATATTTAGACTTGTCAAAATTTTACAAATCTTAACCGCGTGTGTTTATGCAACATTATACTTATTTCTTACCTTATCTTATCTTATCTTATCTGTTTACAGACGCTCCTTCTATACAGAAGATTATTGCGTCCTACGCTTATCTATGGTTTGTGTTTAGTCCTGCATTTTTATTAGAGATTTAAATGTTGATAAAGTGTTGGTTTTCCTGGATTCTTCAGGCAACCCATTCCACGCCCGAATTCCGGACGGGAAGAATGAAAATTTGTATGTGTTTGTTCTTGCATACGGAATAAGAAAGGTGTTTTTATCCTTATGTCTATCTGAGGGTTGTATTAAATTATCTTTGTTTATTTATCTCCCGTTGAGTCAATCCAGTGAGTCAATCAATATTTGACTTCTAGCGGATTGGTCAACGAGGATATGACAGTAAGAGAAAATTAAAGTTAATAAATAGCCTTTATTTTTCATTTGAGATACCAAGGGATCCACAGTAGATATGAACTAATGAGCTTTCAGCTCATTTTGGCTACCATTCTTGTGCATCTCATGTATCCACTTGTAGCTTGTAGGATGTAGTAAGTGGTATGTAAGCATATCAACTATAGTAGGAGGGACGCAACTCGTGGTTCTCATTGTAAGGCAAAACAATGTCTCGTCTCGGACTCTTCACTGGAGTTGAAGTAACAATTATTATTATAATGATATTTTGTTAATGTTGAACCATTTCTTAAATTATAAATTGATAGTACAACAAAATCTGATAATTCTTTGATACAATTCATCTGAAACAAATGTTTTGGTATTTTTGTGAGGTTGACTTGGCAAATAAAAAGAACCTTTGCGATAAATATTTCTTGGATAAATAGATTCTCGGAACGTTTCAGCGTTATTATATAGTCATTGAATTACTGGCATCATTGGTGGTTCATATTGTTTTTTGTTGTTGTTGAAATAATTGGATCTGATGCTACATCCAACCTTTGCACCGTCCGACAGCGCTACAGGCGCGGTTTAATTCATTTTGACACTGCGCTGGGATATCACTACGTTGATAATGACTCTGGGAGATGGTGAGTAAAGTTAGCACATCAAATTTTGATCTTTTATAATTAGAAAAAAATAAGTTTTCAGTTAAAAATATATACATGAGTAAATCGCGGTAGACTTTGAATTTAAAGAGAAAAAAAAATTCTTCGCGCAGCATCTGTTTAAGCAATAATAAAAATCTACATGCATATGAAGTCCAGAGTTGTCAATACTATTTATCCACAGTCGTATTAGTTCAGTTTATATAAGCGTAATTCATCACACACTTCACATTCCATGAGTTGTAACATGCGTTTACAGTCATTTTTATATCTCATCCTTGATTTATACACATTTATATTTCAACATTTGATAAACACAATTCAATTATAACAAGGAAATAAAAAGCATTCAGCCATACACAACTTCATTACCTAATTACATTTCCCTTGTCTCTCCGGCAGATGTGCACTTTCAATCCAGCGTATTTTTAGTAATTGATTGTTTTCTATGAGTTAGTCAGCCTGAGACAAATAGTGGGTTTTTTGTTTCATCGTGTTAAGCAAATACCCTTATTTAGCTCTGTAAGGCGTTCTTCATTTTACAAAAAAATTGTTTGTTTTTTATTCACTTAATTAGCATAATTATTTTGTTTCAAACCTAATGACCCTATTATGTTATCAACCATCAGATAGTATCTAATATGAAAACGTGTACTTCAACTTTTATGTCAATGTTTGCTTATGTAAACAACTTGTTAGTACGTAAATAGGGCCCATATTGTGTGTAGTACTTAAATCGGGCCCACATTGTGTGTAGTACTTAAATAGGGCCCATATTGTGTGTAGTACTTAAATAGGGCCCATATTGTGTGTAATACTTAAATAGGGCCTATATTGTATGTAGTATGTAAATAGGGCCCATATTGGTATATGGGCTGTGTAGTACGTAAATAGGGCCCATATTGCATGTAGTACGTAAATAGGGCCCATATTGTGTGTAGTACTTAAATAGGGCCCATATTGTGTGTAGTACTTAAATAGGGCTCATATTGTTTGTAGTACGTAAATAGGGACCCATATTGTACGTGTAGTCGTAAATAGGGCCCATATTGTGTGTAGTGCGTAAATAGGGCCCATATTGTGTGTCGAACGTAAATAGGGCACATATGTGTGTAGACGTAAATAGGGCCCATACTGTGTGTAGTACGTAAATAGGGACCATATTGTACGTGTTATGTAAATAGGGCCCATATTGTGTGTAGTACGTAAATAGGGCCCATACTGTGTGTAGTACGTAAATAGGGCCCATACTGTGTGTAGAACGTAAATAGGGCACATACTGTGTGTAGAACGTAAATAGGGCACATATTGTGTGTAGAACGTAAATAGGGCCCATAACTGTGTGTAGAACGTAAATAGGGCACATACTGTGTGTAGAACGTAAATAGGGCACATATTGTGTGTAGAACGTAAATAGGGCACATATTGTGTGTAGAACGTAAATAGGGCCCATAACTGTGTGTAGAACGTAAATAGGGCACATACTGTGTGTAGAACGTAAATAGGGCACATATTGTGTGTAGAACGTAAATAGGGCACATATTGTGTGTAGAACGTAAATAGGGCCCATAACTGTGTGTAGAACGTAAATAGGGCACATACTGTGTGTAGAACGTAAATAGGGCACATATTGTGTGTAGAACGTAAATAGGGCCCATAACTGTGTGTAGAACGTAAATAGGGCACATACTGTGTGTAGAACGTAAATAGGGCACATATTGTGTGTAGAACGTAAATAGGGCACATATTGTGTGTAGAACGTAAATAGGGCCCATAACTGTGTGTAGAACGTAAATAGGGCACATACTGTGTGTAGAACGTAAATAGGGCCCATATTGTGTGTAGAACGTAAATAGGGCACATATTGTGTGTAGAACGTAAATAGGGCCCATAACTGTGTGTAGACATTCTCTTCGTTGAGAAAATTGACAGTTTAACATCTTAGTTGTTGAGTCGCTGTATTATAATAGAAAGAGAGCGGGGTTGGCTGGTGTTTTTCCTCTAAGGTTGCAGCATAAGGATAATGGCTGGTCCCAAGTTCGGTCCATTTCATTTAATTTCCACATGCTCTTTATGTTTACTGAGCACACGTTGCGTTTTCGTTAATCAGAGGTGACGCTACGGGTGCCTCATAGTGTTAATTAAATTCTGAGATTTGAAATAAATAATGAGGATTTTATACGCCCTTTAAGCGACTCCTTGAATTGTAACCCCCCCCCCTCTCTCTAAAACCTACACGCTACTCTGGTAACATTTATCACCTCAGGACATGGGAATATTTCTTTTGTTTAGCGATTTATATATATAGAGCTATTCACTTCCTTTTTACCATGCGGGGTTAAACTCTAAAAACAGACTGCACAGTGACATGTCAATTAGAAGGGAAGTTTTATTCTATTTATATCTATCTACATATATATATATATTAGGGCTGCGGAAATTAACGATTAATTTCTCGATTAATCATTTAAAAATTTTAACCAGTAAATTATTTTTAACGATTAATCGACCAATCACTTATAAATTATTGGAAGTCAAAAACTAAAAAAAACGACATAAAAAATATTTCAAAATATAGTTGCCGATAAATAATAAATTTCCTGACCATTACACGAACATTTTGGTTTGAACTAAGGCCTGACGGGAATATTCAAAATGTTGATAAAGATTTCCTACCATTGTTCTAACACTTCACCTACTTTTCAAACCAAAATATGTAAAGCGTATTAAGTTAATGGCAGAAATGGAGTCTGCCTCAGAGACAGAAAATAACAATAGCTCTTCTGATGAATTACTGCGTTACAAAATGGAGATGAAAGTTCCTGAATCCATTAACCCTCTTCAATGGTGGAAACTTAATTAATATCCATATCCGATAATGTCTTTCCTTGCCAAAACCGTTTTGTGCATACTAGTTACCTCAGTTCCACGTGAAGCTCGGCTGGTTATATTGTCAATTAGACCCACTCATCACTTGAACCAAATAATGTCAACACACTTGTCTTTTTGCGTAGTTGGTTAAAAGATGACATGTAAAAGAGACATTCCAGTGTTATTTAAATTTGCAACAAGAACACGTAATAAGAGTTACTTTTGACATCAAATATTTTAATTTTTGGCTTTAATCGAAATTAACGATAAATTAATCGTTAATGTTGAAAATTTAACGATTAAATTTAAATTAATCGTTAACAGCCCTAATATATATATACTGTATGAGTGCATTCGTCATTCGTCTATTAGCTTGAACTAATTCATTATCAAATATTTAAAATAATTGGTACAACCAGCTGCCAGTTAAAATTTTTTGTTTCAATTGGAATTATTTGCAGGTTCTAAATTCCTGTCCATTGACAATATCGCCCTTTATCATAAAATTGATTTAAACTTGACCAGAACAAACTAGAAATAATAGAAAACACATTTTAGTCGGCTTTTCACTCAATATCAGCAGTTATTTTTCCATTTATTTTTAATCATGTTTTGTTTTGTCTTTATGTTCTTGTATTAATATATATTTTTATTATTATTTTTATTATTATTATTCATGGCTACGAAGTAGAAGTAATTGAGCCTCTTGTAATGTAATCATCCAGAATAGTGTATTTTAATATTTTAACGAGGTCAGCCTTGAAATAAAAGAGCAGCCACGCATGTCACGGTTCTAGGCATGAGCGATTCCTACTGATGATAATGATATTTTTAGGTATTGAATCTACTGCAGGGGCGGAACCATCACAAATTTCTAGACTTTCTAGATTTTCCAATAAGAGCTATGAGGAAGAAATTCTTTAATTCTTTCATTTTCATTTGTGTGTATGGAGTATCTCTACTTTTCTATTGTTAAACTTTAAACATATTTTAAATTAATATAGATTTTATTTCTATATTTTTAACATTTTCTTTTGGGGCTAATAAAATTTGTGTGGAGTTTTGACTAAAATTATTTGATATCCCCACTTTCTGTGTAGTGTTAATCTAACGAGCCAGATCGCATTTGGAATGTATGTGCCTTAACTTGTAACGGGTCGTTTCAACCTATTTCTAATCACTTTATACGCCACTGCATGTTTGAGAACAGAACATTTACAGTTACAGTCCTGTCTCTGTTGAATTACAGTCTATCAGCTTGTCATTACGGTCTTGTTGAGGGAAAATTGAACCACGCACAATTGATGCCCTTGTCTGCCCATAGACACTTGCTTGGTATTGAGCAATATTTTATTGATAGTATTGTCACGTTCAGTAATAGTTTTACTTTCCACCTCATCTTTTTATATGGCGTGACAACAGTAAATGACATTAAAGTGTATGAATCATTATTCATCGACAAATCTAAATCGGGGATTATTAATACTGATGTGTATATATCATGCGTTAAATGACACAGACTGTTGCACTGCCAGAACGCGCTATTGAAGACTGAATAACTTGAGTAAATGTCAAGGGTTAATATCTCATTACTTGATTATGAAAGCATTACATGACCCTTGACCCTGCTGACAGCACAAAGAACCATGCAATTTTATTTTCGATTGTTTTAAGGTTTATCGATTATTGCCTTCCTTTAAAAAAAAACATTAAATAGAGTGTAATTAGAATAGAATGGCAGAGCGTGTTATATCCTTGAGTGATTCCTTACCTTATTAAGCTGTAAAGCAATATCCGGCTTACTCAGTTTCTAATTTTAACATACTTATGGTTTGGTGTGGCGTGGAGACATTAGATTTGTATTTAACCTATTGAATCATAGCCTCAATGGCATGTATTTCATTGGAATATAAAAAACACAACAGTTCAACATGAACTATAAGAAACGATACCCATAGTTTTATTTTGTTGAATAATAAATAAAAGTAAAAAACGATTTTTAAAAACCACGTTTTTATAAGTGGACTAAAAAGAAGAAAATTATTTAAAACTTATAACTTCAAGTACTTTGATTTAATATGACTAAAGACGTGGGGCGGGTGTTTGGTATAAACGTTAAAGATTTCTAATTTAGAAGGCAAAAGAGAGACATATAAGTGAGAGAATGAGTGAACCGCATATGTTAAACTTCATAAGCACCCGCCCCACGTTTTTAGTCATATTAAATTTAATTACTTGAAGTTATAAGTTTTAAATTATTTTCTTCTTTTTAGTCCACTTATAAAAACGTGGTTTTTAAAAATCTTATTTTACTTTTATTTATTTTCTTCTTTTTAGTCCACTAACAAAAACGTGTTTTTTTTTATAATCTTTATTTACCTCTATTTATTTTACCAAACACCTCATCAGCGCTCGCCCAACGGCGATGAGGTCACGGGGTGAACACGGCACGTGAAATTGAACTACAGCAGACGGATATAGATGCTTATAAAGAGATAACTAAAAAATGAAATAATTTAATTACGGTACGTTCGATCGATCTGAAATTTTGATACAATGCATTTTCATCCAAGATCTATCTGTGGTACAATTTTGAGCTCTCTAGGACCATCAGAAGTGGTTTAATTTAACGTTGGCAAATTTGAAAAATTGCGGACAGACAGACAGACACGAAAGCAAGTTAATAAAAACGTGGTAAAAATATCAACTATCCGTGAAACTTTGTAGCTTGTAATGATTAAAGGTGCGCTGTAATACCCAACATCATCATACACGTAGCGTGCTTCTCTGTTTTAGATTGAATGATTTGCACAATTTAAAACTTGTTTTAACTTAACTACCGGGTTTTGCTAAAGGCAGTATTTATTTATTTTTTGTTGTTTTTTTTGGTGTTTTTTTGTGTGTTTTTTTCACCCGAAACAAATTTTCTTCTTGGATTCGGAAGAAAAATACAGCCTCTTCACTTTTATACTTAAAAAATAAATTTTTTGGAAATTAAAGTGATTTCGAAATGCCAACAATTTATCGTCAATTTAATTGGTTGTTATGTTACAACCATAAGAATTTGATCCAAAATTTCAGTGAGATATTTTGAACTGCATCATTTTCTTTAGATACTGTAACAATCTCAAGCAAAAATAAGCTTAGAACCAAGCATGAAATAACACATTGTCAAGACAGGTAAGAAAGAAAAGGCCAGTTTTTTTATTGCACACTCCCTACACTCGTTAAGAAAAGCTGTTGTTAATGCCTGGGTCATGCCGACATTTCTCTAACAATTCTGACAGGGGGGGGGTTGGGTTCGTGGGTTTGTAACCGATAAAAAAGAATGGATAAAGTAGTAAGTAGCTGGGTTTCTTAGTTACGTCCCGTCCCATAGTTCCCAGTATGGAAGGGCGGAAAATGTTAATCGGTGTGCGCGCTCTTGAAGCGACTGCATCAAAAGTTATGGGACAGCCTTCCAAAGTCCTTTAGGAGATTTAACGATGTCAAATAATTGTCTAAATATTTACTTCTTTAAAAATAATCTTGAACATCAGAGGGTGATTAGAATGTTAGACCAGCATGGAGAAATACTTTATAAAAGAACTCCCCAGCAGCGTCAATATTTGTATTATATCTCGAGACTATTTCCGGGACATTTTACACAGGAACATTGTCATAGAAATGTTCCTAGTGGCCAGGAAAGGGTGGGGAAGAGAGAGTTCGGTCAGTGGTAAATACTTTAGCTACTCCGATGAACCGATTGTTTAGAAAAGTAATACGTTATTCACTAACAGTTTTACTTGGAATGGTATATGTAAAAAAAAATAATTTTATTTTTAATTTCTAAAACATTAATTACTTTAGCTGAACGTTAGCCATGACATTATCTTTTGAATTAGGAAAATTTCAATTGATTTCCAAATCAATATACGTGTTTAGAGTCTCTAATACTGTAACAGTCGTATCCGCTTTACCTGTTTGTCCCGGCACCGGAATGTAAGAACCGTTGCCAGAGCTCCACATTGGCTAGATAACTAATCTCACAGAAGACGGCTCATAAGACACAATGTGTTACCCATAAAATCACGTCACTGTTAGGTCGGTGTGTTCTTTGGGGAGAACCCTCGAGTCGGAATGTTGATTATTCCAAGATGCTCGGCCATTTATAATGTTGAATAATGTATCATATGGACTGTTCTATTGTTGAATAATGTATTATATGGACGGTTATAATGTTGGATAATATAATTATTGTATGGACGGTTATAATGTTGGATGATGTATTATATGGACGGTTCTATTGTTGGATGATGTATTATATGGACGGTTATAATGTTGGATGATGTATTATATGGACGGTTATAATGTTGGGTGATGTATTATATGGACGGTTCTATTGTTCTTGAAGGAGTTGGGCTCGGTGAGTAGTGTCTAATAAAGTTAGGATTGTTTAAAGAATTATTGTAATTGTTAACAGATCGTAAGTTATTTTGTTTACATCGCCTATTTTGTTTTAGCGATTCTTCTATTTTTAATCTCGTGACTGTTCGTATGACTCTTGCAGATATATCACTTTATTATAAATCTTAAAATCACAATATCTCGCCGCTTTTCGCTTCTCTTTTTCCTTAAAAATATATTATCTCATTACTTTTGTTGACGCGTGTCACGTGACGTCGTTATTTACGGAATATTTAACCATTGCGTTTGATTGTTGTTTTTTTAATTCATAAATATAATTCTTAACCTATTTTTTTGTCTAGTAACGTTAGGTCATCTAAATCTCTCACCAATCAATGTGTATATGTTTTATTACATAAATGAATTAGCTTAGAATCATTTATCCAGATTTATGAAACATTAAGGTATATAACGTGAGCAAGCTTTAAGTGCAAACAATGGTAAATTTAGATAATACATAAGTCAAGCGTGTTATATCCCAACAATAATGTAAGAGGCTATACGCTTTCCAACATTAAAGACACAAATAACTCAGGAAGGCACACACCCCACAAATAAACAGTAAGTAGAGCATCACATGACATTAACTTGGGTTTATGCCAAGTTGGCACTGACAGTTGTTTGTGTTTATTAAATGGATAAAGTTTCACCATCTTTCGATGGGGAAGTACACTGTTATGTACAACACTACCCCGAAGCACATTCATAGCACTTGATTTTTTTTAAAACTTAACTATTCATTAGTAATGCGTCAACATGGTTTTCTCCTCGTGTTAAAATTACCTTTCCCACTATGTGTGCTCTAGGATGAAAAAATAAAAAATGCATTACTTTACTGTTACGTCATGGTGCAGTTTTGAAATGTTACACGTAAGAAAATATGTAAATATGAATAAAATAATTAAGGCTTAATAGCCCGAATGGCCTTATTTTATTTTAAATCTTTCTTTATTGTTTCACATATGATTTTATTGCAGGGTGTTTTTTTTTATTCTATTTTATTTTACATCGCTAAGTTACGGCACTTGATCCTATATCTTTTTAGATTTGTTCGATGTGGTGTATAAAGCTATGATTTTTATATTTTGTTAATTCGCAGGTTTAATGTATGTATATTTTTAGAATCCAATCCAATTATGTAGAAATGAGACAAACTTCTTGTTGACTCCCCAGCTCGCCCGCAGCCCAATCCGAATGCTGAGCAAGACAACGAAAACCCCGGGAGTTACCGTTACCGTGGTTACGTCACTAACGCTTTCCATCCAGGGCGGTACTTCCGCACGAACCATTCCTACTCACAGCGCAGGTGGCCCGGGACATTAGGCAACGGCCATCGTGTGAGCAACGTTCTCCAATCAGACAGCCGACCCCAAAAACCAAAGCTCATCACGATAGTCAAGAACGGCCCGAGACCACGACACAACATCAAAATTCTGCTGAACAGAAAGTCTGTCCAGTCGTATGAGCAGCTTATGTCAGACATTTCCGAGGCGTTAAGCCCCGGGGTAAACACCGGCAAAGTTCAAAGGTTGTTCGCTGTGAGTGGGAAGGAGGTTCAAGGTGTGTCGGATTTTTTTAGGAACGATGATCTGTTCATTGCCATGGCAACGAGTGACGCTGAGCTCACTTCAGCTCAGTTGTCGGACATTTTGGGAGAGCTGTTTCCCGAAGACACCGGAACGAAAACATTAGTGAAAGAGTGGGAAAAATATCAGCGGAAAAATAAGCGGACTTTTCAGTCCATTGATTCAGTGACAAAATCAGTGAATAAAGAAACATATGTGAAAAATATCCAAAATAGTGAGATGGTGGCAACACAGGTGTCGGATAAAAGAGACAGTGGGTTCGACTCTAGTGACACCAGCGCTAATAAATCCGAAGCCGATCAGACAACTGCGCTGGTCGACAGGAAAGCCGTTCACCGGCCCAGGCGGAAAATGGCAAAAGAGTCCGAGAATGATGATAGCGTGTCTGAGCTAGTCACTAATCCCCATCAAAGCTACTACATGATTAGAAAAATGGAGAAAGAGCGAATGCGCAAAATAATCGAGGAAAGGGAGAAGGCGAACAGGAGGAATCAGAAAATGCTGGAGGCAGAGAGGAGGGTGAAAGAAGAAGAGAGGAGAAAGAAGGGATTGATACCTGCAAAAGATTTGGACAGTCAGTTGGATAAAGCGGAGGATATAAGGCGAGAAGAGTTGGATGAGTTGCAGAGACAAAAAGAGGCTGAAAGGAAAAAAACCGAGGAAGAGAAAGTGGAGTTCATGAGGAGGCAAAAGGAGAAGAGGGAGAGAGAAGCTGCTGAAAAGGCGGCAAGAGAAAGAATGGCCAGAGCGGAGAAAGAGGAGAATGAGAAACGAGAGAAGGAGAGACTAGAAAGGGAGCTGAAAGAAAAGATGGACAGGGAAAATAAAGAGAAGGTTTTAGCCGAGAAAGAAAGAAAAAAATTAGAGAAAACAGAGCAAGACTCTCGTAAATCTGACCCCATTTCAATCACGGATTCCAAAATTACCAATTCAGTAACATCCAATAATGTAGAGACTATTCCAGTGGATGAGCAAAGAATTAAAGCGGAACCCATTCCTGAAATAAAAACTGAAGAGCAGATGGTGGTGACAGACTCGGCGGCCAACGAAAATCCTCAAGTCGAAGCTACCGTCCAAAATGACGAAATCGACGCCAAGGATTCAAACAACAACAACAACACCAGACACCAGAAAGAGAAGCGTAAGCAGGAAAAAGACGAAAAGCAGCAGCGCAAAAGGGCCAAAACGAAGATCGTTCGGAAGACGAAGGAGGAACGTCAAGTCAGCGGCGATGAGTTTATTCTCCTCCGTTACGACCTGGGCGCGAAGTTGGGCGATGGGAATTTCGCCGTCGTGAGGAAGTCCAGGAACAGGGAGAGTGGCCAGGAGGTGGCCATCAAGGTTATTGACAAGGCCAAACTGAAGGGCAAGGAGCAGATGGTGGAGAACGAGATTGAGATCATGAAAGACTGCAGCCACCACAACATCGTCCGGTTGTACGAGGAGTATGAGACGGTGGAGAGAATTTACCTGGTCATGGAACTGGTCAAGGTAATTTTGTTGTTGTTTTCGTTGTCAGGTGTAAGTCTTAGATCATAATTATATATTTTGAAAGTTTGCACTTCGAAGCTTATTTTTTTAGCTGTAACTTCTAAAATATCATTTAATATTAGTGATTGTAAGCATAAGTTTCTAGTCATAAAAAAAAATTATTCGGCTTCTATTTTTAATGTATTTAAATGTGCATATATTATTTCTAAATATTTATTCATGTTCATGAATTTCAATTGCTTGAATGTAACCATTTTTTGGTCTTATAAAATAATCAGCCCTATATACATATTATCAACAACCCAAACAATTATAATTCTCTGATCTTGAAATTCAATGACCATATTGTCGTAAGAATTGTTTGTGCTTTTCCTGTCTGCTGTAGGGTAACATTAATATAAAAAAAGCGGAATCTAAAATAACCAAAGACTAGCATTTCTGAAAAAACACAGTCCATTGATACGTTTAAACACAATCATAAGCCGCCACATACTAAACAATCTTCGCCCTTGTTTACATTTTTTTTCTTGCAAATACAGGAGCATTCAATGATTACGACTATCGTTTCTTTAAGCTGGCATTATGGCCTTAGAGTTAATTATAAACAAGAGATATGGACACCGGGCCATGGTAAATGTGTCTCCAACGGCTTTCTATAACCGTGGACTTCTGACACACGCGCATACACGAGACACTCGCTCAGACACACAAAGCACGCATGCAGCTTTAAAGACCACAAACTCAGAACTGTGACCCCGAACATAACATTGATTCAGAAATGCTACCGGCTATTATTCATTGTATTTATTATAGATCTCAGGTATTGATCTATCGATTTACGGATCAATAGTCAATAGGGTACTTTAAAAGTTTGCATTGATCTATGGTTCGTTCGTTTGTATCGAGTATCGTTTCTCATTCTTTCTTATGCAGCTGACTTTCAAAAATTAAAAACCGAAGTAACTATTTAATTGGGGGAAAAACGTTGCTTAATTTGCCCTTTTTGGAGTTGTTGGCTGTTTTAAAATACTGTTTAATTTAAACCTAATCTCAGAGGTAAATGGTGGGTTTGGGTAATTAGAAAGATTGAACTACATATTAAATTATAGGCTATAGCCTATACTATAGCCATAGCACTTTGTCATGAAGTAATAGTAATACCATTAAAAATTGTAGTTATTTGACTAGTAAGTTGATTCAAACAAAATAACACAAGCATGTTGACAAGTAAGTTGGAAAGTTGATTCAAACAAAATAACACATCACAAGCATGTTAACAAGTAAGTTGATTCAAACAAAATAACAAAGTATTAGTAAGTTGTGAAAGAAAAAACTCAGAACTCACAGCAGTACAACTAGTAGTAAGTAGAGTCCATTAAAAACAACAACTCACAATTACTTTGACTAGTAACTTGATTCAAACATAAATACAAGTCTGATTTTAATAGTCTTCCACTCATATTTCTGTGTTTGCCCTAAGTGTCATTCTCACTTGTATGTTTTCTCTTTGGTCTTTGGTTAATCATAATCCTTCAGTTTTAGTTTATTTTAATTAATTTTTTTTTAAAAAATGTAATTGTATTTAAATTTATTTTATTTTTTAAAGTTAAATAATTTCTCCTTGAAATACTTTATTGCCCTTTAAATATGCCTCTTTAGAGATTGTTTGGGTATGACTAATATTTCTATCTTTGTCCTCTTATATCTTTATTGGAGATACTTGACTATAATTTTTTCATCAGGGAGTCTTAACTGTATATAAATATATAAATTAGGGCTGTTATCGATTAATTTAAATTTAATCGTTAACTCTTGAAAAATTATTGATTAATTAATCGATAATTTCGATTAACTCTCAAATGTTCTTGAGTTTTGCCCCTTTTTTCCACCTGATTTAGGTAGTTACAGGAATTAATTTTTTTTTAAATGAATAAAACCACAAATAATGGCATGTTATACATTTTTGTGTTCACAATTGACTTATCTATCTATTGATAGCAAATTTAACTCTATTGTGGTAATGTAGCTTGAAAATTAATTTTTTAATGAATTTTTTTCATTTAAATTTTATACAGAAAATCACAACATGTCACAAACTGTATGAAGGAAAAAAATAAGTGATTGTAGCAAGCATAAAATCTTTATTATAGCCATCAACAGTGTCCATTTCTACATGGCATATCAAAAATTCAAAGCATTTTGCTCATATTTAAAAAATTTAGACTATTTTTAAATGAGCATCCTTATATTCATAAAATATAGCTATTTTTTCCTTTATATTACAAAGATTATAAATTTTAGCATGGAATAATTCTATAACTAAGCCTTTTATTGTCAGAACATAACAAAATATTTTTATAATCATTATTAGCCTTAAAAATCATTTTTCATTTGATAAAAAATGTTGAAAACTATTAATTATGATATAAAATAAGACAATTTATCTGCAAATGATAACAATAACAAATTTAATTTAAAAACACACTTTAGTGAACATTTCTTTCTTAGTTCATATTCTTAAAATAAGTTAATAGTAATATGTTTAATTCTTATTTTGTAAAATTTTATTCGGTTATGAGTGTTATAGGGTTACGAGTGGTCGGCTGAATATATTTTGCTAATTATATCTTTCTTCTTTCTTACCGTTGTCATTCTTTCCTCAGTTGAAATGTTGGGTCTAGAAAGATATAGTTTCATTCACTTTCATCTACAACCATTGGAACATATATATCACTTCCATGATTTTTTGTTCACCTCAATATTCCTTTTTGAACATTTCAGAAATATAAAATTTAAAGCAAAGTTTAAAATTTGAACTGTCTTGCACATAATCCTTTGAATAATAATAGTTCATTCCATTATCTAATTGCACTAGTCCCATGTTCCTTAGCATTAGCATGTCCATGATAAGATGAAATGAGTTTCTGAACATAGTTGACTTAGGGAGGTGTATGGTAGCAATAATTATATAGGCATAGCTTTGAAGAATCTCCAGCAGTAAGTCTGCGAATCCGAATAGCAACTTGAAACATGAAAGAGAAGTCCATATTTCTTTCCACCATTTCTGATGGTTGATTCGGCAAAAGGGACACCATAAGTTGACTCAGGGACATAGACAATGGGTGGTTGTTTAGACCTGTAATCAGGAACATGCTTGGGATGGTCTAAGGTTCCAATCTACAGAGCCATAACTGTACCTGTGAAATAAAAATATTAGGAAAAACATTAGAAATAGGCTTGTAAAAAGCAGTTATAAAATTTAACACATTTTATTAAAGTACACTATTCATGACTATTCAATTCTGAAGATAATCTAGAATGATTATAAGCTTATTACCAAGCAGAATGTGAGGTAAATTGTAAAATACTGATGCCACCTTACAGTGTAACCAGGGTAAACAAAGTCAAATGTAATTTATTATGGACTTGGGGAAAAAATAATAATAAAATACATACTTCATATAAAATAAAAAGAAAGACAAATATACGTGCTAAAATGAATTTCCTTTATTTATAGATGTCTCATAGCTACTTAATATATCAATAGATTTAGTAAAATCAATTTTTTTTGTTAAAAAATTGGCGATGTGGAGAACTTTATAACAAAGGAAAAATACATACCTTCGATAGTCAACTTGTCCATCGATGAAAATAAATAAATTCTCAGTACTAATACTTTGTTTTTTATTCCATTGAATAGAAATAACTTGTCAGCTACGAATATAAGCGATTTCTTCGCTAAATGATGAATCGTTCGCTATAATTGTAAAAAATTGCGGCCGACTTGTCTCAGTAAAATTAACAAGAATTTCACAATGGCGAACGATAATAGCGTTCCGGTAAATCAAAAACACGAGGGTCGGGCTAAATTATTTTTTAATTTTAATTAAAAATTAATGTCTGAAATTGTATTTTTTCCTAATTTTATTCAATTATTTAGGGATAAATTTTAAAAATAACATTAGAATGTAAAAAGGTGAAGAAAATATAAAAAATTAAACTGTCGACCACCAGTGACAGAAAAGTCAAGGTTACGTCCTTTGAGAGTTAAAGCCAAAAATAGAAATTTATGACGTCATTAAACTGAACATTTCTCATGGACATTGAAAATTAAGAATATTTTGAACTAAATTTTATGACAATGTGTTGTTACTTGATCGGATGTTTGTGCTGAAGGTGATATTTCAGCGATGTATTTGATCCTTTAAAAGAGAATTGTTTATGGCAGTGAACACAGTAAACTTTTTCATCATCTTCGACTTTGCCATCCGCAGTTAGCTTAAAAACAAAATTTTTGCTCAACCTTCTAGTTACTAGTTATATGTTTAAATTTAACTGCGCTGATGCTGTCAGCCATTTTTTAGTTGACGTCTGCCGGTCCACATAAAGTAATAAAATAAAGTATAATATTACGCGGGAGAAGTTTTTACGTAAAAAATATATAAATTATTTATTAATAATTAATTATTTATTAATATAAAAAAAAATTAAAATATAAATATTTTCTTTAATTTTAATCGAATTTTTATCGATTAAAATAATTTTAATCGATAAAAAATTTTAACGATTAATCGAGAAACTAATAGTTAATTTTCGCAGCCCTAATATAAATATATATTTCTGTTTCAGGGTGGTGACTTGTTTGATGCCATCACACAAAGTGTCAAGTTTGGAGAGATGGAGTCGGCCCTCATGATCAAAGATTTATGCCACGCACTTTTCTACCTTCATTCTCGGCACATTGTCCACCGAGACCTCAAGCCGGAAAATTTACTGGTTAGTGAGCAAACATTTTGTCAACTAATTTTTGTCTTTAATTTCAAATATCCTTCTTTGGTATATTATTATTCTTGTTTAGAGCATGTAACATTTGTATAAAACACAATGTGTTACCATTTGTTTCAGAAAGGAATGCGGGGTGAAATTTTTTTTATTGTTAAACTTAATTATATTATTACACTATGCTTTGTGAGCTGATGCCCAGAATTCTATTTTCCCCACATGATTAGGTTCACAGAAACAAGGACGGTTCCATCACATTAAAGCTGGCCGACTTTGGTCTGGCCATGGAGGTGAAGGAACTGATCTACACTGTATGTGGAACACCCACATATGTGGCACCAGAGATCCTCACTGAAATAGGTCAGTGGAACAAATGTTTAATTTGTGTGACCTCAGAACAGAGTTTATGTCATGTGAGACTTGATAAACTAAATGCTCATGAAAACACAATCATACAAAATTAATTGAAATCTGTGTTTTTATCTAAAAGTAAATATTAGATTAAGTTTTAATAATTGTTGCAATGTTTAAAGTAAGGATTTAAATGTAAAAACTCATAAAATATTTACCTTTAATATTTATTTACATCGATATTCATTTTTTATTGAACTAATATTAAATATTACTCATATTATGACGACCAATATTTATCATTAAGAATCCTTTCAAGAGTTACAACGTTGAATATAGAATTAGTTTCTAAGCCTGATTTGCACAAATGATTCATTAGAGTCATTCATCTCACTAGGTTATGGTTTGGAGGTGGACATGTGGGCAGTAGGGGTAATAACCTACATTTTGCTTTGTGGATTTCCTCCATTCCGGTCACCTGACAGAAATCAGACAGAATTGTTTGAGTTCATCAAAGCTGGAGATTATCAGTTCTTGTCACCTTACTGGGACAACACCTCAAGAAGTAAATCATTTTCCTTACCTTAACACTTCAAGTGCACTGCAATATATTCTTATTATTACCTCAATAACATATTTGAAAATCTTGCTTTATATTCTGTGACAAGTATTGTATTTCATATTGATATTTACAATAACTTTAAAAGACTATAACAATTTACTACAGATGTGAAACTTCTAAATTGTTTAAAGTTTAATAAGTTTTAAAAATGTTTTGATTAATCTTCAATAGAATTTATACCCCTCAGCTCTTGCCATTTAGGAAGTCATTGCATTTTTCCTTAAATTTATAACACAGACTAAAAGTTATTCCGATGTAATAATTTTATTACTTATTGAAACAATAATTTTTTTGACATTTTTTGTGTCTTAAATAACAAACCCTATCATATTTTAATAAAATAGTAAAATCTATATCAGGCTTTAATACATTTTAATGATTTTAAATAAACGCAGTTGCATGTTTCTTTTTGACTAAACATGTTTTTTTTTGAGGTTCAAAAGAAATGACTAAGTTAAAAACGACTCCTAATATTTGGACATATAGCAGTATACATTTTTTGTTTTATTTTGTTATTAATACATCTGGATATTTAAATAAAACAATTTCTTCTTTTTCCTAGGTGCCAAAGATCTTATCAGCAGATTGTTGATTGTCGATAGGAAGAAACGATACACATCTATTGATGTGCTCTGTCACCGCTGGATTGTCTGCAATGGTCAGCCAGATATTATTCCTAATGGCGCCCAGTCAGTTGACATTGCTTGCAAGGAAACACGAAAGGAACTTGAAGTCCAGTCAATAGCTAATTTTGAAACTTTTCAAAAATTAAAGGAAAAGAAGAAAAGAGATTGTGCCAAAGTGGAAGAGTGATTAGAAACACGTGTTTTTAAAAAGTGCCATAGCTTTAAAAAAACTTTAGTACTTACTTATTGACTTTTATCTGCTGAGCCTTCTACTTTTTGCCAACATGAACTAATGGGGCTTCTCTTTTCCACTATGAAAGGGAATTTCTTAGTTTGAAATAATTTAATGTAAAGGATTTTATTTGGCAACTTGCATGGATTTTGATAGATATAATCAGTTTCTTCTTAAGTTTTCTGAACTTAACTTGAATATGATAACTCTTCTTTCTATAAGTAACACTTTCACATTTAGGAGGTAAACGCCAAATATTTTGCAATCAACTCTTATTCTTTGAGTTGTTGGATTGTTTAATTGTTAAAAGACTTTAAAAATTATATGAGACGAAATATCTTGCATTTATGTAATTTCTATGCTAGCGAAAAATTTAAACATCAGAAATTCTTGAAAAAGGAACTTTGAAAATATTTTTCTGTTTTTTAACAAACATTTTAAGAAGTGTATTTTCTAATCGCTCTAGCATAATAATGTAATATATGTGAATAAACTCAATTATAGTTAACCATCTGACAGGTACGATTAAATTTCTTTCAAGCAGTGTAAATGACTGCACATGTTCGTTATTTATCTGTATTGTAATATATTATGCTTTATATTTTTTTGTTTGCCCAGTCTCTGTGATAATAAATATAAAAAAATTTCCAGTATTGCAATTAGTGCTAAAATGTTTTATAATGTACTTAAATTATTTTTACCTTTTAGTTTTCACGTGTACAGACCTACTTTAAGAATCAATGATTACTGTAAAATTACAAAATTAATCTGGATTTAGCCATCATTCTTTCTTTCTTTGGTGATATGAATTTTAATATAGACTATATATTTGCTGCCAAAAGCTTCATTTTGGACCCTATATATCATTAACAACATTGCTCCACTGTAATCTCATTTACACACTAAAAATGTGGGTATGATCTTGAAACATTTTAATAAAATAATATCTTTTATGTGTAAAGTGCCAAAACTGATATGGTATTTGAATTGTGAAATATTTTTTTGCATTATTCATGCATAAAACTCTGTATTTTGTAATCTAGCTGAATCAAGAGTTAAAGTGTAATTACTTGTTGCTGGGTAATTAAATATAAACTTTGTTAAGGTTTCAGAGGAGGCATTTTTAACTCTAAAATTACTTTTTTTTTGTAAAGCAATCTGATTTTTATCACAAAAAATGTAACATTTTAGGGTAATATAGTGCAGATTTACTGTAACTTTAATTCTAAAAATGTAAAGATAAGATCTGTTCTTGTTGTATATTTTAATCTCATTTATTGAACAACATTGAAAGTTTATAATTAAAATTATGGTTTGGATTTGTACATTTCCTTTCTACATATCTCACTTATGAGCTTCCTTGAAAATTCAGCATTTTTTTTTAGAATTAGTGTTGATTTTAAAAAATAATTTTTAACGTAATGTAAATATTTCAGATAATCATGTACAAATTGAATTTATCTTTTTTGATGTTGACTTCAAATGACAAATCGTGAGAGACTATCTAAAACATTATTGTTTTCTTGACCATAAATCTAACTGTGATATTTTTATTTGAATAACATACATTCACATCTAGGAATGAAGAATTTACATGCTTATTTGTTTGGATACATTCAAGTACTCCAGATATGTTTCCTACATGCTTTGTGTGTGTGACTTATCTAAGTTTGCCTATGTGCCATTAATTAGTTAGTGTGGCTATGTGCATGCAAGATTAATTTTTCTAAAATTAATTTTTAAATATATTAATTTTTAAATATATTGTCAACAAATTTTTTATTCTGATAAGAGCCAAATTTGAATTTTTCTAAATGTTCTTAAATTTTCAATTCATAAATTTAAGACTAAAAATGATTGCTAACTGACAAAACTATTTCCCTCCCCATAAGTGTATCCATTAGCACTAACCATGACTAGTAATCATGACATATGATCAGGCATCCTTATTTGGCAAACATTGCTGATAAGTTTTAGAATGAATGTGTCTAAAAGAATTTTCAATTTGTTAATCTGTAATTAGAAAATAAATAAATAAAAATGGAATCACAGCCCTTGACTTAAAAATATTGGCAAATACAAACTACATTTTTTCAAATTAATTTTTTTGTTTTAATTAAATTTTGCTAAAAAGCATATATAAAGAATTTTAAAGACATGGTTTGCATACAGGTTCAACATTTATGGATCAAAAAGAGGTTTGATTATCAGTCAGGAAAGAATAATTTGTAGAGATACGTTTTGAGTGTAGATTTGACGGCCTTTAGAGTAGCAATGTTACAAACCAAACAAACGTGTAATGGGAAATAATTCTATTGTTTTGTTGTAACAGAAAGAATATTTGTTTCTGCATAAGATCAAAACTGGTGAGAGGCTGAATAGACACAGAGAGAATATGTAAGAAAGAAAGGGCAAGATTTGAGAAGTTGTGGCAGAGAAAAGACAGTTGGTAGTTGATGTGTGCTTGTACATGGAGCCAATGAAGTGAGTGAAGTAGTGGAGAGATATGAATGCATTTTTTTGCCTTCAAAATAAGCCAGACAGCTGAATTTTGGACTGGTTTTTTTTGATGGACTGGACACTTTGTTCATTTGAAAATAATAAGACATTTAGACATCAAAGGAGTTTTAGACAAAATTAAATTCTTATGCAATCAACTGGAACATTTCGAAAAAAAAATTACAATGTAGTTAAAAAATTATTGATAAGTTGTAAAACAGTCAAATATTTTATAAAAGAAAATACTTGTTTAACTTAATGTTAATGTTATCATTTCTTTGGACTGGATGGTTGCATCTATTTTTGCAATAAATGTTTTAGCGAAGAATGTAAAAACATCTCTGTTTACTTTTTTAAAATCTACAAAGTTCCACCAGTTAAGTTCAAATAGCTCCCAAACCGCCACTACCCCCATTCTTTCTAAATCACACAAGAATAAAATGTGTAGAGATCAAAACAAACAAGCTAGTGACACTTTAACATATTCAGATATCTGGAAGGGAATTATGCTCATCTAAATCTTTGAATTTTTCTTTTTAGTTTGTTGGTTGTGTTTAAAGGAAGGCTCTAAATTCTAAATTTTAATATTTTAAGAATTGGTAATAGAGATTTTTAAGAATAAAGGTCATTTTTGTTACTCTTATTCTATGAAATGAAAAATATTTTCAAAATTTATTTCATTGCTTATTTAAAAATAAAAATAGTAACTTTAAAACAAAATTAACAACAACAAAAAAATTACATAGCTCAATTAGTTGTTTTTTCCACACTTTTTAAACAGTAGTTTTTCATAATACATATATTTTTGTGTGGGATTGCAAAATGAAGCAATGAAAATGAATAAGCCGATATTTTCAAAGTAATATTATTAATCCATTTAATAGTTGTATATAATGTGTAATTATATTAATTTTGACATTTACAAAAAAATATTTTTGCCAAGAATTTTTTCTCCAACTGTCTCATTCATTCCGTGTTTAAGATGAAATCATGCTAAATAAACTATTCCTATCTTCAAAAATGTCATGGATTTCAGGTTTTCTTTTCTTTACTTAAGGCTATAACTCAATATTTTCTATGTAATACTTAATCACCACTGAAATTTTTGGAACATAATGAAGAACTTTTAATGTGTATAAAATCATAAGTATTTTTTTTTCCAAATTTCAAACAATTGATACAAATTTTATAAAAAATTATAGTTTTCTTAAAAAATCAGTAATTTCCAACTTGTTATTAAGGACTGATGTTTATGTAAAATGTTTATTGATAATAAATGAAGATGGCAAACACGAAATTGTTTTTAAACATCTCTCGCCACAGTAACCTTAAATTAGCCACAGTAACCTTAAATTACAATAAAAAGAACACAGTATGGTTATATTAATGTCCCATTTTATATGGTTTTTGATGATTTATCTTTTTTTTACCTTTGTGATTCATTCCGCTATTTTTTTTATACAAAGAAACAAAAAGTAACTACATGTACCGAAATATTTCTTCAAAGTTAATATATGTTATTAAATTGCTTCAATTGATTATTTAGCTTATCTCTTTAAATTTATTAGTTTAGGGATGAATAGATGTTTGGGAAAAGTCTAAACAAAGGTATGAGAAAATTAATGATTGGTAACCACACAAAGTAAATGGTTGGTAACCACACAAAGTAAATGGTTGGTAACCACACAAAGTAAATGGTTGGTAACAACACAAAGTAAATGGTTGGGAACCACGCAAAGTAAATGGTTGGTAACCACGCAAAGTAAATGGTTGGTAACCACGCAAAGTAAATGGTTGGTAACAACACAAAGTAAATGGTTGGGAACCACGCAAAGTAAATGGTTGGTAACCACGCAAAGTAAATGGTTGGTAACCACGCAAAGTAAATGGTTGGTAACCACACAAAGTAAATTATTAGTAACAACACAAAGTAAATTATTAGTAACCACACAAAGTAAATGGTTGGTAACCACACAAAGTAAATGGTTGGGAACCACACAAAGTAAATGGTTGGGAACCACACAAAGTAAATGGTTGAGAACCACTGGGAAAGCTTAACAGTAAGAGTTATATATATACTGGGAAAAAAAATTGACAATTTAAGTTCCCATGGAAAGAATGCAACACTGAAATGTTATCCTTTATGAAATACAACACAAACAAAATAAGAAGACATTAGATATCAGTAATTGGGATTTTATTTATCACAAAATGTATTTGTACACTTTTTACGCTCTTGAACCAATCCTAAGTCTGAGTATAGATACATTAAGGGTGAAATTTGCTCAATGAAAACATGCAGCAATGAAAACATACAGAAAATGATAATGGAGCTATGAGAGAGACTATAAGGTAAGCATACAATTCTCAAAATATTGATTATCACTGTTTCCACTCAGTATATTCATCAATAAATAATATATTTTCTCTATCATGAAGAGAAACAAAAATGTAAGTAAAAGCGCCTAGAGAACAAAACATGTTGTGTGTTTCAATAAATTACTTTGATTTCTGTCTCTAAAAATGCTGTAAGCAGGTTTATTTCCGTTAAGTAGTATCTGCCTTTTTCAGTTTAAACTATTTGCATAAACACATAACTTTGTGACCCAATACAATAACTTATAGTTATCTTATACATTTCAGATGCTTCTTCTATACAGAAAATTAATGCTTCCTTTGCATCAATGTGTGGTTTATGTCTAGTCTTACACTTTTTGAATTTTAATGGTGTGTTGGTTTTCCTGATTTGCTCAAGAAATCCATTCCACTCCCGAATGTCAAACAGGAAGGAGGATTTATGTGTTCGTTCTTGCTAATGGAACAAGAAAAGTGTTTTTATCCCTATGTCTACCTGGGTATTGTGTGTTGCTAAGTATATCCAAGTTAGAATTTAATGCCTTATGCATAATTACTACTCTGCTATTTGTTCTTCTATCCTCTAGAGCAGTGCTTCTCAAACTTTTTAGTATGGCGGACCGGCAGGAATTTATCCATTACACCAAGGACCGTTGCACCATATTCACTGTACTGACGTGGTAGCGACATGTAATTTATTTAATTTCATTTGTTTATTTTTATGTACTTATTGTCCAATAATTGACATATTCTATATGGTTAGTATTAATGGATCAAAATTGAGGATTATAATTAGATTTTTCGGTCCTTTCTTGATAACTTCTGCGGACCAGCGGCGGACGGCCTGCGGACCACCACTTTGAGAACCACTGCTCTAGAGTATCCAGGTTTATAAATTTATTGAGTTACTCTTGTCAGTTGTGAATGATACTTCCAAAATTATATATTACAGCCAAAAGACTGGTATCACTAGTATCAGGGATGGGGAACATCATCTTAAACCATTAACATTATTGTCATTCATATCCTAGGTTAATATTGTTGAATGTTTCATGGAAAGGATATGAAAGGATAGCCACTGCATTCAGTTTTAAATCCATTTTAACTTTGTATTGTAAGAAAAATGTTCAAGGAACTTTCCCCTGAGTAGATGTTACTGTATATACAACTAACCTTTCTAAACAAACAAAAGAAAGAGTGCCTAATTGCAAAGTCTATGAAATGTGTGCTGTCTGAATATTGAGCCACAATAAAAAAAAATAAAGCTTATACATGTTAATTAGATCTGACTGCTGAGGACGTGAATCACTTGAAGCAAGAGTGAGCCAAGTTTATATCAAATACAATGACTAAATAGGATTCCTGGCCTCTCTTATGAGATAGTCTGAACACAAATTAGTAGCAACAAATATTATCCAAAATAATAAAAAGTAAAATTTGATTTTAAGGTCTGAAATTGAGAATCAATCTGTAATCAATGTAAGTTGAATGTAAAAAGCTGTATTAAAATCATAAATTGTTTTAATTAAAATTCAACTTTTCGTTGATAAAATAATCACCTGCTGAAAAGCTGATCATATTTTTTTTTCTAAAAATTTTTTTAATTTCATAAATTCGATATATATATTTTGTATATGTTGACCTATTTTTTAATAAAATCTTCAGTTACATTTACGTGATCACTTTTTTGATTGAGGTGCTTGAGTAAAATAATAGAATTTCTGCTGCTTTAGAAAAAGATGACAAAATAGTTTCATATACTTTATGTAACATAGAAGAACAACAAAGTTGAAAACAATATACATCAACAATAAGAGGTAAAGTTCAATGATCATTGTAGAGTAGTAGTAAATGTTCATTGACCTCATTGATAAAAGATTTCTTGATGCAACTTTTTAAGTAGATGTAGAAAATATAATCAACAATTAAAAATGTCAGCCCGTGTGAAACAATTATAAGCAACAGACAGGAATTAAAAACTATAGTAAAAACAGCTTGCTTCAATAATATATGAGAATCTCTTAAAAAGCCAAAGAAAGTAGCATTAATTTTGGTAAAGAATTTCAAACAGGCTTTTACAAATGCAAAAAAAGAAGTTTAAAAAATAGAAAGCCTTTACACTAGGTCAGAAAATAATGTCTTTCAAAAATAAATGCAAATATAGATCAAATAAATTTGGTTTTAAAAATCACCAACTAATTCTGAAACAATATGTTACAAACTGATCATTTTTACTCTACTTGGACAATCAATATACATATATGTGAAACTAACACTCAGACAATTTTGATTTACACCACCTAAAACACAGATTGTAAATACCCGGTAACTAAATACAGCAGGAAAACTGATTCATTAAATTGAAATTTTAAAAAAATTTATGTTTTTTTCTTCAGTTGACTAAATAATCAAATACCTGATTGTACTTGCTAAGTTATAATTATTCCCTTAATTTTAAAAAATAAATAAAATAAAACATTAATAATAGATTTAGTATGAATATTTTAAACTTAATACAACAACTTAATGTGTAAATAACTTATTTGCAAATATTATCAAAAAACCATATTAAGCAAATGTAAAATATATCAATATATTTTACAATGCTAGCATATAAAATCAGATTGAAAGAAAATAAACTCTTAATTATCATGATCTTAATTTGCTAAATAATTTTTTACAATTTTCATGCATAATACAATTCTTTAAAAATCTGCACCTTTTCAGCTATAAAATCATTTTATCCTTTTTTAAATTCACTAAAGGACATTTGAGTGATGTAATGATGTAAAAACTGCACAAATTTATATCACAGGAAATTACAAGCTAGAAAATTAGTTATAAGATTTCTTGATCTTTATAATATTAACTTTTGTATGAAACATTTCTAATTATGTCAAATAATATAAAAGATTGCAAGTTTGAAAACATTTATTGACACCAATTATAGTTTGACTTAGTAGAAAAGTACTTCATAAGAATACATAACTTCTAGCTCATTGTGATTTTGTTTTAAAACAGTATTTGGCTACAATTCAAGTGTATGATGTTTGCATTTAAAAGATTCAGCCGAGTTGATCTAATTTTCATGTGTCTCCAACAGGATAAAGGATACATAAATGATCCACAATCAAAGGATGTTCATCCATTTAGGAATAAGCACTCAAATCACCTCAAAGAAGTCATTAAAAAACTTCTCAATTGAGACAGGTATATACTTTGTTTAACAAACTAACAACCATATATCATAACTAACAATAAAAAATGCCAATTAAAATCTGGTATATATACACGTCCTTTACAAATGCACAGTCTTGACTAGATATGAGTAAAAAGCCTTTAAATACATCAAGTATATGATAATAAGGAATGTATTGCACATGTTTGTCAGAGTCCTTCCTTTTAATCTCTCTACTGGTTAAGTATTATCAACATGACAATGATATAGTGAAAAAAATTAACAAATTTATATACACACAAATCAAATCAAACTGTTGCAAGCTTGCATGAAAATTGAATGATATGAAATATCTTAAGTACATATAATTATGCAGTCCTTTAAATTAACAGTTACACTAAGACAAGTTTGATAATCTATTAAAAAATATTCATCTTCAATGAGGTAACTAATGTTTGTAGAAAAATTATAAAATCTAAATAGCAAAAATTTTGTTTTTAAATGATTTACATTTTTTTTATATACTACATTATGTTTAAATTCAGAAAACATTGAGCTACTAATTATTTCTTTATATGATAAAATTTAGTTTTTTTTAATGATTCACACAAAAAAAGGTTACTATCATACTAAGTTTAATTTCAGAAAATTTTGAATTACTAATTATTTCTTTATAAACTTGAAGAAATAATCTTTATATCAGTTTATCAGAACATCAAACAACAACTAAGAGCTTAATCTTTTATCAATGAAATGTAATGTGTCACACAATGTCATTTTCCAGAGAACAAAAAACCCAATTTATCTTAAGTTACATTTTACTAAAGCAGTCTTTTGCACTGGTCCATATTGCAATTCCCTGAAATTGACAATGAAAACAAAATTAACTTCATGCTTAAATTTGTACTTTGGCAAAAGTCAGCATAAATAATACATGTATAATTTTCAGCAGAGATTTGATTTTTGTCTTATTTATTAAAAATTACATCTTTTACATCAACAAAGATTGCATTTGTCCAGGTAACAGTACATGTTGCTTATAGATCAATAAAGATGTACCTGTATTCTTAATATTATGGCTAATAAATTTTGGGTTGACTTTAATCAAATGATCTACTGTTTGGAAACTTTTAAGTAATGAGAGACAAGAATGACTGAATGCACACAAATACCTTTTTACACTGTTTGATTTGTAGCACAGCATAGTTGGTAAATATCTCTTGCAAATCTTTTGTCTTTTGCCTCTGGAATCTGTCAATATCTCTCAAAGCTTGCTCAACAAATATTCTGGATGAGAAATTAATACTCTTACTTTTATTGGTAAAGCTGCTTAAATAAATTGTGTGTAAAACTAATCAACTTGGATAAAGATTGAAACGAGTGCACAAATCATTTGCAATATTATTTTAACAACTTCTATGTTGAATATTTACATAACAAATTTATCAATTAATTATCACAGACATATCACTACAGAATTTAACTTCTATTTCAATCTTAAAATAATGCAAATTAAAAATATATTTTAAAAATTCTAACTTAAATGAAAGCATTGTGATTAAATTTTTCAGAAAACTGATTATTGAAGATTGTCACTGGGTTTTTACTAAAAAGCGTCCAGATAACAAATGAACATGATAAATGAAAATCAATGTGATAACCAATGAACAAGATAAACAAAAATCAATATGGCTGCTATCAATGTTCCATTTAGGCTGTGCGGCTGTGCAGATATCTGACCAGCGGTATACAGCAGTTTAGAATTACTGCACAACAAGTTTTAATATAATATCCGTGTTTGTGGGTTGTAAACTTTTGCACAAAAATGGATGCTGTGCAACTTTGCACATGAGTTTGTTATTTTGCACATGTACCAACAAACATTAGAGGAAACATTGGCGGCAATATATTAACAAGTGTTAACTAAAGCACACATGAACTAAATGAGAAAAAAGTTTTTTTAAAAACTTCAAAATTTTCTTTTTGAAATGACCCAGAATCAGGCCTTTGCCAGAAGTCTCAGGAAAAGCATGATGTTTAAGCCATTTTAAAATAAAAATGCTTACACGAGTTAACACCTGGGAATATTGGACTGTATATATAACTGTAGCTTAAGATAACACTCAATATAGGAATAGAGAGATGGTGAGGTGACGGCTGTAACTAACATTTTCTTAAGTCTGTGATTAGCCATGGGGATCGAGATAACAGGCGTTAAGTAAAAATAAATACCGATGAGAGATTTCTAAGACAAAGAGTAAATTTGGTGATTCCACTTAAAAAAACACAGACTTAATAAGGCTGGCGAGATAAATGGGTTCTACTGTATTGTAATTTACTTTTTTAATCTTTTTCTTTTATTTATGCAAATGAAAACTTTGACCAAATAGACACACCCAAGGACAACTTACTCTGTCTCTTCCTGAACTTTTGTGACCTCCGCCTCAGCTTGAACAATTTGCTCCTCTAACTGCTTCAGCTTTACCTCTCTTTGTTCAGGCGTCTCACTGCCAAATATTTTACTTTTCATTCCACTCAGCGAGAAACCACTTTTAGCTTGGTTATTGGCCTGTTGAAGATCATCTCAAGTTAATTTTGTGTTGCATAATAAACCTCTATAACATCATTATTTAAAAATAATTTAAGAGAAATAACTAGCCTTGCATGCATAATTCCACTGTGAGCTAGGAAAAAAATACAATTAAAATACACCTGGCTGGACCACAATGCTATTTTTGGCTGGAACCAAAGTCATATACGATCCTCAAAATGTTGCTTTGCAGTTTTAAAAATGTTTAAATGTTTGCATTTCTTTGTTTCCCTATGCATAAGTCATAAATATAAATAAAACTATAATGAGACACAAGTGAGGAAAATAAATTAATTTTCATGATGTAGCCAGATATTGTATAAAATATCTTCATGAGTAAATTTCTGAGAAATATTTTCCAAACTGGTCAATTTGATTTTACAGAATATAACACAAGGATACTATGATCTAATTAAAATTAAAATTAATTAGATTATATTTGAGGCATCATTTAGATCTTGTTTCAAACAGGACCAAAAATAGTCAGTTGTAAACATTTCTCATAATCATTTATGAGGAAAAGGAACAGAAATTATAAAAAAGGGGGTTTACTATTCTTTCCTTTATATAATTTCACCCTCAGAGGAAAGTATTATAACCAGCTTAGAAGCATCAAATGAACATGATCATTCAGGTTAAACTCTGGCTCATTATGGGCAAATTTGTTCTTCAATTTAAAAGCATGCTTGCTACGTTTGGTTAAACAAAAAATGATTAATTATGAACCAAGCACAATGAAACAGAATTATAGTTCTGAAAGTTACAACTGGAGTAAATCAATCACAACTTTGTTGACAAAGCTACCCAAAATGAAATCAATAACATGCAATGTGCTGAACAATTTTACTGTATTTTTTCATGATATTAAAACGATTTTCAAACAAGCAACTTTTGAATTTAAACCAAATGACTTATAGTTAAATATTAAAAAGAGGTATTAAATCAATAATTCCTCTATGTCAGCTCTTTAGCATTCATATTCACTCATAAAACACATCTATCTATATAAATCCATTTCTTCAATGAGTGTGTAGTTGAATTATTACCATTACATTTTAATTAACTGTGCATTAACACTCACTTCTATTGTAAATATTTATTAGACTGACGTGATCTTCAGGGAATGCACCACTGGCTAATGACTTTATTTGTAATACTCAAAGCGATTCTTCACTACACAATGATAGAAATTTAATAGATATAAAAATAAAATAAAGATCTGTATTTGTTTATAAATTAAAAAAATTAATCCATCTTCATTCCACTACGACAACATAAAATATTGTCAGAGTTAAAAGGAGCCATATGTTCATTTGTTTTCAGCACAAACAGCCCCTTTTCCCTCTCCAACGGATGCAGTGCTCAGACTGGATTGATCTACCTTTACCTCTTCCGAGACAGGGCTTTCAGCCATGGCCTGCTTCTATTTATAGCAGCGTGATTGGATAGAGGAAAAAAATATGTCGACGGTCTACAAAAATGAACTTAATAAAACAGTGTGCAATAATGATTTAGATAATAAATATTTTACAATGTTTGATTTTAATGTTTCCACTATCATTAAACGTATAATTAAATGTCAATGATATTCCTTCAATTTGGATTAAAACATCTAAAATCATTTCATTACAAACTTTCAAATCTGTTTGTCAAACATTATTTCTTAGTGTAGTTCCTTTTTATTAGTTATATAATAATTTGTTTTAAGGCTAAGCAACTTTACACACAAATTCTAATTTAAAATTAGCATATTTAGATAGTTATACTGATACATTTAAAAAAACATATTTTCCTTTATCTATTTTGGAAAAAGGATTCTATACTCTGGTGTCTTTTACCTTTACATAGTAAAAATTATTAATGTCAATTTTATACTGTAAGCCAAGATTGCAAGACATAAGTGGTTTCTGTTTACTTAGATCCAGTGAGCTTTCTTAGCACAATACATCATGTTTCTTGATTTTAAACAATGTTTTCACTTGCTTTTTAAATGCAATCTACAATTATTTTTATGTCATTCTTCCCTTAAAATTATCCGGCAGTGGCTGTCTCTTTATAACTTGTATGTGTATTTAGCTAATAAAAACTATTTACCAAGAGATCTCTTTGACTAGTCTTAGTGGCAAGATTATCCTCAGCCTTTTCCAGATCGTATTGAGCACACTCATATCTTCGACACACTGACCTGATCATCAAACAATTTTAGGTAAGAACGCATTTGACAAGAAATGACTACACATGTGATTAGCTTAGAATAAACCCTGAAACACACGCTTAACAATTAAGTTTTTTCTTTTTACTATTTGGCTTTAAAAAAATAATAGGGTATGACCTAAAGTGATATATTAAACAGATTCTTTTATTTAGAATTATTTTTATTATAGTGAATTGTCAATGTCTAAATGTAAAAAAAATCATTTCCAAACACCAATATATCACATGACTGTTCAAATGATTTTTTTTTAAAATGGGATAAATTGTGCCATTGCAAAAGATAAATCACACTAAAGTAATGAGTTTGATTTTAAAATCAGCCAAGGCAACATAAAACGAAATTACGTTCACAGATCAGAGTTATGAAGTTAATGATATTAAAACAATGCAACTAGCTCTTTAACAGATTTTTAAAAATATAAACCTACACACCTGACTGAATCACCAAATGAATTATACTCCTTGAGCTGATCAGCATATTGTTCCTCATCCTCTAACTGGGCATCTATTGATGAAGCATATCTATTAAAAATGGAGGAAACAGATATCAGAAACAATGAGAGAAGTAAAAAAAAATTAATTTATCAATCTCAATCCTTGATTTATGGAATACCACTACACAAAACAGGACAGCTGAATGTTAAATTAACAGGGGAAAAGTCTGGTCACCGATTCGCTTGACCAAGCTCAGAGTGACACGTAAAATGTAAACAAAAGCACCTGTCGCTTCGTTGGGTCACCTCAATGCGGCAGCTCAAAATTTCACGTGGGGAAAAAAACAATAACAAACCATGAATTTGAGTACATACCTCATATAAGGATAAACTAAAAATGCATTAATTTAATTACGGTACGTTCGATCGATCTGAAATTTTGATACGATGCATTGTTAGGTTAGACGGGTCGTGTGCCAAATTTCAGTTCAATCGGATCACGGGAAGTGGGTCATTTTCGACTTTTGTTTTTCCGCCCGCCGAGCCCATGAGAGAGATGATGAGAGAGAGACAGAGAGAGACGGCCGTGAAGTTAATATAAGGGATTTAATAAATAAATAAACACAAGCATTTAAATTTACATTAATCATATATTACCTACTGTAACCTTTATACTTAATTCCTCTTCTTCTATTCTGTATTTTTGTTAAGCACTTGTGGCCATTTTTCTTCTTTTTGTTACTCTTTTTACTATCCCTAATTAATTACTTTTATCTTTAGGTATAGTAGGTAACATATTTTTATGTAAATTAAATTTAATACTTGTTTATTTATTTATTTGTACTGAATTAGGAATTTGCATAAATATTTACTTTTGCATTTTTCCAGTACTAAAGCTTTAATTTATTGTTATAATCACACAATTCTTTTGTGTATCATGTATTTTGTGACCTTTTTTTTGTTACACACTTAAAATGACTTTTAACTATCTCTAGGTCAGTAAATGACATAATAGGAAGAGCAATCAGTTTCTTCAGTAAAAATGTATATCCCTGCTTATAAAGCAAGAAAATGACTCACAATTCATTTTTTTTTAAAATTTCAAGTTAAAATAATAAAATAACCTACACATCCATGTAATGGCTGGCACTCTGCAGGTGTTCTGCTATGTCTTTCTCTATTGCACTCCATTCATTGAACACACGAGCATAGTTACCATGGACCTTGTGTATGCCGTAAAGTTTATCACAAAGGCGCTACAAGTGTAAAATGCATATTATTGTTTAACAAAATGCGACAAGTTAATTAGGTAAAAACAAAGTTGTGTCTTAAAACATTTGGATCACATTGTTATTAAAAATAAATAAGTAGAATTTTTATCCAGAATGAATTTAAATTAAAAATAACTTACAGCTCTTATCTTCAGAATGTTCCCTATATTACTCTGGAGTTCTGTGCAATAGTTTTTAAGTTCTTCAAATCGTCTGTGGACGCAAATAAATATTGAAGGTCAAGAAAAAAATAATCATAAAAAGATATACAATGTAGGAGAAAACATCAGTTCTATGTAAAAATAAAGACAATGATAATAGTAAACATTTCATTAACTTTTCAAAGAATGAAAAAACTCTATTTCTATCTAAATTGCTAGAAGCAGCAAGTTCAAAAACAACTTTTAGTTGAGACAGAGCCTTCAAATACGTCAATTGGACATATAAAAACAAAATACCGGTCTGATTTCTTGAGTCTGAACTGTGCATTTAGGGACTTTAATCTGGACTCAGCCTGTTGTAGAAACAAATTGTATAAGCAGTTTAGTTACATTAAAGATTATTAACACAAGTAAGACACAAAGTTTTTTCAACCTGATGTAAGAAATAATGAATAAAATTAGAATTGTTTAATCACAGGAAAAAATATTTTTTAATTTTTTGCTTTACACATTTCCATTGCTTCCCCAGGGCTTAAATTTACACCAAAACTTCACCTCTTAAAAAAATGTATGATTAAATTGGAAATATTGGACCAGAATAACTGTCCTGCACAACTATTGAAATTATGATGAATGAGTTGTTTGCTTAGGTGAGCTTTCTAGGCATTTGGTGATAAAAACTGATGTTTATTAAGGCTTTATATTATAATACTTACCTTGCTATAAAAGTCTGTTGCATTCACTGTATCTCGCCAACCTTGTTCCTATACCAGATTGAAAAATAAGTTATTAGATTCGAGGGCAGAATTTATCACTGTCACATATCAATTTATGTGTATTAGAATTTAGAGATGTAAGCAGCCACTTAGCAGTTATTTACATTTGAAATAAATGTATAATTACAAGTTAATCAATTGTAAAAAGTGCTTTTAAAAAGTTAAGTTAGAAAAAATGTATAAAAAATAATTGCACTTCACAGCATCTCTTTTAAGAAAGGCCTATCTTTCTGTTGTGTTTCTTAAAATATACCTCGTCATTTAAACATAAGAGCTGACCTGTTGTAAAAATCCCATAAAGATTTTGTCTTGGCAAAGCTTAGGATGGGCAGCACAACGAAGCAGAAATATCTAAAATTTAAAAAAATGTCAGATTAGTGGGTTTTTAAAAAAATATTTAAAAGATTTTTTATAATTTATTAATTACAATTTTGATTTTTCCAATATGATTTGTGAAAGGATTCAGATTAAATTACAAGTACATTACTTAAAAATCTATTAATTTTTAAGCTTAAAAACATTACCTCAAGTCCAGCTCTTCGACGTTCAATAAAATCTGGGTCAAAACGATCCATTGACACATTCTGCCATGCATATGTTGTCTGGCAAAATAATGAAAAATATTTTTTTTGGAAATTAATCTTTAAAATAAAAATTCAACTTATTTTCAACGATATTTAAAAAAAATATTCATATTTTAAATGTATCTCAATCTTTAGAATAAGTAATACTAGTGTTTTAATTTTAATAATTTTTTTCTGTACCTTTAAAGTTCATTCTTATTTTCAGTTAAGCTTTAATTTTTTTTACCATAGTTTACAATATTTTTCCATCAGTCAAACCATGACAAGAGTCCTAATTAGATAATTTTCATTTCTATATTTCCATATAGATTTTAAGTATATTTATAAATTATGCAAACCTTTTTCTCTGGTAGTGGAGGGACAATGACAGCTGGGAATGTGACATCTAAATAGTTGCGTAAGAGCTCAAATTCACTATATCTTCTCCATACAGAGGTGGCACCCTCTCCATAACCTTGCATATTTTCATCTGTTACTCTTAAAATATTACAAGAACAAACTTTAATCATGATGACCCAGAAAAAAAGTAAGTAGAAGATTTAAGGATAAACCCCAAAAACCTTGTGTGATACTGTTAAAATCTAAAACTGCAGTTATGGTTAGAAAACATAATCTTAAGAAGATCTTCATCTTTCATTGTAAAATCTATTTATGATAATTTTAAAGTATGCTCTTCATCCACTTATACCTTGTCTCAATAAGATATACAACAAACGTATCCTGCATTTTCATGGAGGCTATAGTCTTTTTCTCTGGCTCTGTTACTGTTATTTCCATCCATTGTAAAAGATGAGTCTGTAACCAAGAAAAAATTTTGTGTTCACAAATAACTAACTGGTCACTCAAGCAGTCTCCAGTTTCACAATTATTCTTTTATGACTTTTATTATATGATTATAAGGGCATACATTTAATGAAAGGATGCCTTTACTTCACTTTTTACAAATCCAGGCTGAGGTTTCTAAATACTCAGTGTATATCAAAATGGTATTGTGATGCAAGTAGTGTACTTTTTTATTTCATATGCTTAGCATAGTTTTGTTTTTGTTTTTATTTTTTGGAGAAGAATATCACATTGACTTATTAAAGTCTTTTGGAAATAAATTAACTTTATATCTTTAAAAAATAAAATAAATGAAAAAAAAAGAAAAATGTTCTTTTACATTGAACATATAGCACTTAAAAAGAGATTTTAACATGTTCTAATTACAAGTAAAGATTTTGAAAAAGTACTTCCATTTGTTCACCTAATAACACAAATGTCATCAGACTGCAATTTTGTGATATTTATCAATTTTGATTATATGTGCAAATAAAATTGTGATTCTCAATAAACACCAATAGAAGAGGACAAGAGAGAAGCATTGTTTTTGTGGACTTAAAAGTATACCCTAAATGTACTCTATTGTTTAAGTGTATTTCCTTAGTAGGCCATATTGATTCTAATTGCAAGAAATAGGTTCCAAGGATGGCCACAATAAGTGAAGTTCTGAGAAGTAGGGTCACCAAATTTATTTACTCTTTTAAATTTAACGTGTACAAATGTGACATTTTTAAACCCTCCATGGACCATGTACTGTTTACAACCCAACATACACTCTATTAATAACAGGGACAGCCATTAACCGTTAAGCGATATGAAATCGGTAGATAAGTTTTCAGTTAATGTATGGTAGATACGGAAACAGACGTCCGGAAGTATTCTGTAGTTTTTTAAATTAGTTTTTAGGCTACTTTCTGTTTCAAAGTAACAGTTCTTAATTATTTAAAAATGTACCTCTGGGCTACATAATTGAGCTATTGCTAAATCAAAATCGAGGTTAGAAGACAAACACAATTTTATTTTGTTTGAAATGTCAATTTTAGAGTCACTTACTTGGAAGTGTTATAGCTTAAATATTTAATATTTATGCTATATAATTTGAGGACCTTTAAGCACAAGACAACAACTTCAGGACACGTATAGTTATATGTAACTATGTACCCGAGAGGTACATTTGTAAATAATTGAGAACTGTCAATTTTGAAACAGGCTAAAAAATAAATAAATAAATTACAGAATACTTCCGGACGTCTGTTGCCGTACCTACCAAATGATAGAGCAAAGTACATGTAGCTATATATGACGTGATAATGGTGTTTTGTTTTTCTTAGACTAAGAAATACTACTACTACTATATTTAAAAACTTGTGAAGTCTTAAATCAACAAAAAGGGATTACAGCACAGTTGAGTACACTGTACACTGTACACCAATGATCAATGTCAATACTGTCAATACTGACAATACTCAACAATATGCGCTTGAATCACACTTTTACATGTACCATTTCCAGTCAATAACTAGTCTGGCTTACTAATAGACCTAGAACTAGGACTAACCTAATAACTAAATACTAATATGTCTAAACTCAAATCTAAATCAAAATAAAAAAAATCTCCTTTAAAAAATTTCAAGTTAGTTTTCTTAGTTTAGTTAAGTTAGCCTAGCCTAACTAAACGATTTGTTTGTGCTGGGAACTCCATCATGGGTTGGAAAAATTTAAGATATGAAAATTATTTACCTTTTTTGGTCTTTGAGTTCTCTCTTGTCTCATCTTGTCATCGGGTACTAAAGCTGTAGCATTTTTTATAGGTTTTATTTCATCTGAATCAGGTTTGATTACGCCTTCGTCAGCCATTTTGATTATATTTGCCGCAAACGAATATGCTAACAAGGGTACCCCATGAACTTTCAATTAAGGCTGCGGCTATTCGGACCCGGGTCCGTATAGCCTGTGATCGCTATTCGGACCCGGGCGGGTTCTTTTACATTTAAAAAGTGTTTAAAAAGTTAAAATTATGTTAATTTCATTGTTTTTGGCTTTTTTTTAAAGTAATTTTACGCTCAAGTAGAAAAAATTAAGAAAAAAAAATTGAAGAAAGGAGTAACAATCACTATCACTAAACTAAACCTAACCCACACCCTAAAACCTATCACTAAACCTAACCCACACCCTAAAACCTATCACTAAACCTAACCCACACCCTAAAACCTATCACTAAACCTAACCCACACCCTAAAACCTATCACTAAACCTAACCCACACCCTAAAACCTATAACTTAACCTAACCAACACCCTAAAACCTATCACTAAACCTAACCCACACCCTAAAACCTATCACTAAACCTAACCCACACCCTAAAAATATTATTAATTATCAATTCATGTAGAAAAAAAAATGAGACTCCCCAACTAAAAATCGAACTCGGAACCTACTAATGAGGATCGAGTGCGCTATCGATGAGGCCAGCACGATTCAATGGGAAGTGGATGGTTTTTAAACTTTTAAAGAAAATTCTTTAAAATTATCGCTTACTACGCCTAGCGGGTCCGAATAGCAATCGCAGGCTATACGGACCCGGGTCCGAATAGCCACTTCGTTCAATTAATTAACATTGTCGTAAATTATTTTAAATCAATATCCCCCCCCCCTTTTTTTTAATAAAAAAAATATTAATTATTTAGAACTTAGGCCTAATTTACACAGATTGGGCTAGAGGAGACCTGAATATCTTTTAAAATATAAACTGTATAAATATGTAAACATTAACTACCGGCATATTTAATCTGTTCACCATGAACTTTGTGACGTCGTTGGGGCAGTACACTCTCACGTATACGTAGGTTTCTGGCATGCACTTTTATTTATCATTCATACTCATAGTCTCATAGGGCTTCAAAAAAGTCGTATTTATCTTATATGAGCTATTAAAATTATCTTAAACATTCGCTACTGTTTAACTGGATGAATCTTGGCGAAACTTAATGCACAAAAACTTGATGGCCCATATTAAAATACTACACGACAATGAACTCCTAATGCTCCATTCCTTAGGGGCTGGGCCTGGGGCCAAACCTTTTTAATTCCCCCTACAAGTTTAAGTAGTAAATCCCCATTCGATTCAATATGAGTTTGACAGTGCCTTGACAAATAATCGTCAGGGGCATTGGACTTGATATGTTTCTTTTAAAAACTATATATACATTTTATTTACATTATTCAATTGCCATGAAACTTTGGGAGGTTGTTCAGTATATTCCCGCAAAGATGCATGGCATATTTTTTTTTAAATAAAATATTATAACACTCGATGCGGGACCGGGTATCCAAAATGTCGTTTTTCATCATATGAGCTATATAAATTATTTTAGACATTAGTTACTGTGTAAATGGATTGATCTTGAGCAAACTATGTACACAAAAACTTGATGATCCGTAATAAACTACATTGAACTCCTAATGTTAATTCCTTCGAGGTCAAAAATCTGTTGTTTTTTTTCGTTCACCTTTAGATTGAAATCTTACACCGATCGAGCCCTGGCCGCCTTTCTATCGTTTTGTTTTCTTACATTGTATAATTTTTTTATCAATATTACTTTATTCATACGATTGCCATGAAAGTTGGGGAAGAATTTTGGTAAATTCCGCAAAAGTTTCTGGCATATTTTTTTCTGTCATATGGTTTCTTTGAATGCACTTTCTTCTCATATCATTGCAACGCGCGACCAGTTGGTTAGTATTAAATATCTTTTATTTAAATCATTTCACATTTTCCCTTACAAATAAACTTATTTTTAAAAATTAAGGTATTTTAAAAAGTTACAAAAAAACATATTTTGTTTTACATTATTAGATCAAATCAATAACATCGCAAGTTTAAAAGATACCATTCTTAAGTATAGTATAGTACACAGTCTATATAAGCAGATCTTCAATTGTGATTTGGGATCTTCAATAATAAACCCCTATTGCGAAACTAGACATAAACCACGGATAAGCGTAAGACGCACAAAATCTTCTGCATAGAAGGATCGTCTGTAATAGATAAGATAAGATAAGATAAAGGTGAGAAACTTTTATAGGCATTCAGCAATAAGGAGCCTACGAAAAGTCAAATTTTTAAGTATAAAAAATATAAACTAAAAAACTTCTAGAGCGGTAATCCCTGTTGCGCCAGTGAGCGTAGCAGAGGTGAGTAGGCATTTACCCCTGGACTGTGTTGCGTTCTGGGTTCTGGATAAAAGGAGACAAGTCTCGACTCTTGTCAATGGATCATATAATCTTTATTAGTCAGCAACATATGTACATCAATAGCTTCAGGTACACAAACGTAATCTTTCACAAGGACCTTACTCCTAAGTGCGTACACTTTGCTGTAACCTCGAGCACACCTCGATGTGTTACCAGCTAGTCGAACTACACTCGATCACTCCATCGCTTCTATACTAAATGTCCAGCCCTAAGAAGGACTATGGACCTCCGCACTCGCCAGTCTTCATACCTCTCTCTCCTCTCTGTCACACACCCACTATTTATACCCACAACACGGCTCTCTAACTTGCATACCGGGTGAATACAATTACATCATTATTGACAAGTGAACTCTTGTCACGCACGCCTTGAGCCGACTCACACACTGGCTCACAACAATCTCACAACAATCTCACAACAATCATTCGCAGTGATTCTCATACCCTGACATATCCCCCCTCTTCCGTTAGATTCTACTTACGAGTAGAATCTCACAATACAACAAAGTCAGGGCATGGAATCACTGCACATTACAAATACAATAATATAATACATCATGAATTAATATCTTTAAAAATAATTTTATACACAACAATGCATGAGAAAAAAAAATTAATAGTATATACAACACAGAGCAAAAATCCACTTGGTCGTACCTGTATACGACTTCACTAACCCGCAACGTCATTCGAGATGGACAGACGTCATACTACCACCCCTGAATTACATACTCTATATATACATTAATGCAAAAAGAAAGTATTATATATACATGTGAAGTCTTAATGCATCTCATTATCACTAATAATCAATCCATCTGACAATATGCAATTTACAAATCTTGGAAAGAATGACACAAGAAAATTTCAAACACTTAAGCACTTGTCCACATCATGTGGCATATTACGGAGCAATCACTGCTCACTTAATTACTTTTCCCACCTGTGTTATTGAGCTCTCTTATCCCTCCATAGGCACAGTTCTAAATCTATGTATATAAATACAGCCCATCGCTCCTGCCACACAGGAACTTGGTTAATTGATTAACAAAAACTGCCCATCACTCCTGCCGCCAGGACGTAGTTAATTATATAACAAAGGGAGCCTATCTCCCATGCCATACAGGTCTGACTTCCTACTTCTTGACTACTCGTACATTATTATCTTAATTCTCAAAGAACCAACCTTCGACCTACTACTGGTCATAACACCTCACATAATTAGTATCCAACAATTGACCCTTTTTACGCTAGATTGTTTTCTATTTACAACTGACTCTACTGGTACCTCATATAAATTCCTTAAGATATTTATTCCAGGATTACCTCCAGCATGAGATAATGTTATAGGGATAACTACTTAACCAACTATAAACATTTCAGCCTGATTGTATTTAACCCATTACAATCAATTATATAACAATCATCAATCATGTGCATATAGTAGTCGTAATTAACATAATTCATCATAATAATCATAATCATGAACAATATCATTATCACCCTATATCATCATCATTACATAAATATATATATATATATATATAATACATATAATGAAAAATGTCCTGAGGTCACCCGGAGCCAAAAATTATCATAGAAAACATCAGCACGAAAATACAACCATCTCATATTTATTTACAACCATCCATAAGTACTAACTAACATAAGTACATAATCGCTATGAAACCTCACAATCATGTTCATATAATAATAATACTGGCCCGAGGTGACCCAGACCTCAATTTCTACCCAAATTAGTCCCCATGAACAAGCAACTCTACTTGTTTTTCATAAACCTGTCCTGCGAGTCCTTGTCGGTCATGGTTTGATTTCTGCTCATTAATTATGATTAACATTACCAGATCTGTCATGATCCTACCAGTCTCAGTGGGACCGGGATGTTATATCGTAGTTTGTCTGTGTCAACACCATTGCACCTCTATCATCACTCCGGTCTCTCTACTTCTACCTCTGACATCTACCCGGCCGCCCTTGTCACAACTTTTAAATTCTTCTTGACCTCTCAATTTCCACTTTGTCTCCCCTCTATCCCCTGGTCGCCGTAACTCGACCGAATTTTGATGTAAATACCTAACCCATCAGCTGCCATATCTGCTTATTGCCGAGATAAAAAATCTGCAATAATGTTATCTTCACCTTTAATGTATTCCACGTTGAAATCGTATTCCTGTAACATCAAAGACCACCTGGAAACTCTTGAATTTTCAAATTTAGTCGTATTCAAATATTTTAACGCTTGGTGGTCACACTGGAGCGTAAATCTTGCCCCCATTAAATAGTAGGATAATTTCTGAATTCCCCATATTATTGCCAAGCATTCCCTCTCTATTGTTGAGTATCTAGTTTCCCTGTCAACAAGTTTACGACTAATATATTTAACCGGGTGGAGCATATTGTCTCTCTTCTGCATCAAACATGCCCCCAATCCCTTCGTTGACGCATCTGTACGAACTATAAAGGGTTCCTTAATGTCGGGCAGAACCAAAATGGGGTTATTTGTTAAATAGTTTTGGATTGTATCCAATGCTTGTTGGCATTCCTTAGTCCAACATATATTATTAGGTTTACCTTTCTTTGTAAGGTCCGTCAATGGGGCTGTTATCGTTGAAAAATTAGGTATAAATTTATTGTAATACGCTATTAGGCCAACTAGTCCCCTTACTTGTCTCTTATTTTTGGGTCGTTCTATTTCCAACACTTTGTTTATATTGTTCATGTCTGGTTTTAAGATGCCTGCTCCAATTCTATGTCCCAGAAATTCGATTGATTCTTTACCTATTTCTAACTTAGATGGTTTAATGGTGAACCCTGCCTTTTTCAGAATCTCTAAAACCTCTCGAGTAACTCGTATATGTGACTCCCAGTCGTCTGTGTATACACAGATATCGTCAAAATAAGTAACTACCTCTTTTACTCCTTTGAATAATTTCTTCACAATTTTATTGAACGTTGCCGGTGCGGTTGCCAATCCGAATGGCATAAAGTTATATTGATATGCCCCGTCTGGGCCTTGAAAAGCTGTGTATTCTTTGCTTTTCTCCTCAAGAGGTATTTGCCAATATCCCTTTGTTAAGTCTAGTTTCGTAAAGTATTTGGCTTTATTCATGTGTTCTAGAAGTTTATCCTGGTTAGGTATAACTTCTGCTACTTTTTTTGTAATTGCGTTCAATTTTCTATAATCCACGCAAGTCCGAATCGATCCATCTTTTTTCTTAATTAAAACTAAGGGAGAGCAATATGGTGACTGTGATTCCTCGATTATACCTAGTTCTAACATCATACTAATCTCTTCTTTTAGACTTTGAATCATATGTATAGGTATTGCATAAGGTTTTACGTTAATGGGCTTAGAGTCTAATAATTCTATTTTGTGCGTACCCGCCGATGTTTTCCCTGGGATATCTGAAATGATTTCTTTGTACTCTTGCACCATATCGTCAACTTGTCTTTTCTGTGTCTCCGTTAGTTCCTTATTAATGTCAATGCCTGAATTATCCTTGACGTTGATTAACGGAATTTGCTTAATGTCTTCACTATTTACATCTTCCTCTTCTTCTTCGGCTATGACTGTGGCACTGGCACCATTAATTGTCTTTTCATTTTTCTCTGCTGCCGATAAGTTCGCATCTGTGTTATCCATGTTATTTTCGACAAATTTTGTTAATCTGTTGAGGTGATAAACTATACGCTTATGTCCCTTCGCAATCTCTACATTAAATTTCGATAATTTTCTCGTGACGGTGAATGGACCTTCTGAATACAGAGCGAGTTTATTTCCTTTTTTAGGTTTCAACACGAGCACTTTGTCACCAATTTGTATATCTTTCTCTCTAGCCCTTTGATCATAATATTGTTTATATTTATTTGCCTTTCCTTTCGTGATTGCCTCTGTTTTATATAACCCTGATTTTATTCTGTTTTTGAGGTCTATTATATATTCATATGTTGTTTTACCTTCCTCTGTCGTATTTTCATTTGTCAGTATTTTCCTTAAAATTGACATTGGTCCTCTCACTTTTCGCCCGAAGAGGAGTTCATAAGGAGACATTGCCGTTGTCTCGTTCGGAACTTCCCGATATGCAAACAAAATTGCCGGCAAAAATCTATCCCAATTGTTGGGTTCCTCATCTGCCACTTTTCTTAACATGCTTTTTAGGGTGCCATTTAATCTTTCCACCATCCCGTTAGACTGTGGGTGGTAAATAGAAGAGTGACTGGATTTTATGTTAAACAATTCACACACCTGTTTGTACATATCGGAGGAGAACTGGGGCCCGTTATCTGACAGGATCTCTTCAGGGAATCCCATTCTAGAGAATATTGTTAATAGGGCCTCATAAACGTCTTGTGTTGTTATATTTTTTAGCGCAATAGCCTCAGGCCAACGAGTAGCCATATCTACCAACGTAAGGATATATCTATTCCTATTGTCACTTAATTGTAATGGCCCTACGATATCAATAGCAACCTTCTGAAATGGTGTTCCGATCACTTCCATTTGACCTAACTCTATGGGTTTTATGCTCCCCGGTGGACGTGCTTTTTGGCAAATAGGGCAAGACTTAATGAATTCTTTGATATCTATGCTCATACGTGGCCAGAAATACTGAGAAAAAATTCTGTATTTGGTTCTTCTGACTGACATGTGTCCGGCTAATGCTGTTGTATGAGCCGTTTCTAAGACTAATCGTCGGTATGGTTTCGGAATCACCAATTTTTTTTCAACACTGTTATCTATTTTAGAAATAAATATCCTGTACAGTATATTATTGTTTATTTCAAACGTTGTTATTCCTTGTTTGGTGCTTTCCACCCTCTGACTTTTAGCTTTTTGCCATAGTTTATTTAGTCCACTATCCTTTGCCTGCTCCTCAGCTAAATTGATGTGTTCAAATATTTTTGGGATTGTACTAATCACCGTTTTCATTTGTGGTCCTCCCCCTTTATTTCGTTTATTCTGGGCCCTGGTAACTACGTTACCGTGATGGAATGGTGTGTCCTCGTCTGATCTAACATTTCCTAAAATCACATCTGTTACCGGATCTTCAAAAAGGGCGGACAAAAATCTACCGCAGAGATAAGGGGTTTTAATGTCTACTATAGCAGTTTCAAACGTTTTTATTGTCCCATCGATAAGTTTAACTGTAAAGGTCTGATCAGTCCTGTATTTTTTTGGTATTAAACTCTTTCTGCACCCTACGATTGTACAGCCGGTGTCTCTAAGAAGAGAAGCTTCCTTCCCTAACAACAAGCATTTTTCGACATTTAACCTACCCGTGGACTTTCTAAAAATATCGTTCATACTCCCCACGCATTGCGTATTGCGAGACTGCCACCCTTTTCTAGGTTTATACCCCTGCCACTGTATAGTACGGCCCTGTTTGCAATCTTTGCTTAGTCATCTATCCTGGCTGTACCATGGATACTTATTTCCATTATAGCTAGATTTCTGGTCTGAGTTTTTATACTGATTTCCCTTCGCAGGCATCCTATTATTGGCCCATTTCTGTCGACAGTTGGCCATTATGTGACCCCTCTGACCGCAGTTAAAACATGCACCCATTACTCGGCCCTCCGTCGAGCGACTTCTAGACTTGCCTCCATATTCACCCCTATGTTCCGCCACACCTCCTACCAGTGGCTGTGTATTGACTTTTCTACTTAGTTGTCCTTGTCCTGCCGACTTTATATGGTCAATTTGTGTCAGTACGTCCTCACATTTGGGGGCATTATTCATTAGGATGCATTTAACAGCCTCTTCATTCATGTTCAATAATAACTTGTTTCTACATAATAAATCCCTCAACCCCTCAAATGTTCTCTCTGTTTTTGTACTGGCCACCCAATTGTCTAAACTTCTAACCAATTTTGAGTGAAATAATCTAAAATTATTACTCTCCGGTGCTAGTCTATTCCACGCTTCCCTGTACTTCTCCCCATTAAATCCTGCATGTTGCAAAAGGAGTCGCTTGACAGTGTCATAATCATGCAGTTTTGTCCTAACGTCTTCCGTCATTAAGAATGATTGTAACTCAACCGTTAGCCTTACTTGTAGCTCTATCAGCCATTGACTTTTTGGCACTTTCGCCTGAGTCACTACATGTTCGAATGTCGCCACATATTCGTCGAGTTCTTGGGACCCGTCGAATTTTTGCAAATTTTTTAATATTTGTCGAAGGTCTTTGTTTTCTCTCGAGTGGCCTGTCATGTCCAGTTCAGTTACGTCTTTCCTTTTAATTTCTGCCAATTTCAATTCGTGCTCCCTTTCTTTCTGTCTCTGTTTCTCGTCATACTCTCTCTGTTCCTTTACCTTTTGTTCGTCTTTCTGTCTCTGTCTCTCGTCATAATCTCTCTGTTCCCTTAACCTTTCCCGTGTTTGAAATTCTTTCCATTGATCTCTCACATATTCTTCTAGTTTCTCCCCTCTGAGTGCAAGTTTTTCCCCTTCTTTTTTAAACGACTCTAATTTCTCGTCCATGTTTATACTCTTACTGTGGCTTCTAGTTTCCATTCTACTTTTACAATAACTTACAATAGTTATAGTGTCATATATAGAAGGGGGAAAAAAGGGAAAAAATAATTTATCAAATTTTAATGTGATTACTTGCCTGGATTTACAGAATTACAAACACAACACAATTACGTGTCCATAGAATTCTAACGTAAAACAGTTATCCTGGTAGCACAATGATACTTTCCAGCAATATTCTCACGGATAGTCCAACACACTGTATACTGGAATCTGTTCGAGTGGGTGCATTGTTGACGGTCGTTCACCGACACGCTCCGGTCTCTGGACACAACGATGAGGCGGATGCCTTGTTGTCGGAAAATCGTTCACTGACACACCCCAGTCTCTGGACACGACGATGAGGCAGATGCCTTGTTGTCGGATAGTCGTTCCGAACTCTGTACACAAACGCTTGTTGTCGGGACAGCCGTTCACCGGCACACTCCTCGGGACTCTGGACACGTTAATTGAAAAGCCCGTCGACGCTGTCTCACTTAGATGCTGTGACTTGACGTACCATCCACAAGAGCCTCCAGAAATTCCTCGGACGTGACCCCAATGTTGCGTTCTGGGTTCTGGATAAAAGGAGACAAGTCTCGACTCTTGTCAATGGATCATATAATCTTTATTAGTCAGCAACATATGTACATCAATAGCTTCAGGTACACAAACGTAATCTTTCACAAGGACCTTACTCCTAAGTGCGTACACTTTGCTGTAACCTCGAGCACACCTCGATGTGTTACCAGCTAGTCGAACTACACTCGATCACTCCATCGCTTCTATACTAAATGTCCAGCCCTAAGAAGGACTATGGACCTCCGCACTCGCCAGTCTTCATACCTCTCTCTCCTCTCTGTCACACACCCCACTATTTATACCACAACACGGCTCTCTAACTTGCATACCGGGTGAATACAATTACATCATTATTGACAAGTGAACTCTTGTCACGCACGCCTTGAGCCGACTCACACACTGGCTCACAACAATCTCACAACAATCTCACAACAATCATTCGCAGTGATTCTCATACCCTGACAGACTGGAGGCATCTTGTTAGGGATTGCAAGTTGCAAGTTCCTCCTCGGTCATTTTTTTAAAAGACTTAAAAACGGACATACATTTGGTGAAGAACCGCAATTCGTGTTTTGCAAAGTAACAAAGAACTAAAATTTGACAAAAGTTGTTTCAGGATTTTTGACTTTATTAAATTCCTGGCAACACAGAATTTAGCTTCTCATGTCCACTGAGAGGGCAGTACGCGTTCAAATAGAGTTAATATTTTAGAACTTGTGCATCTGCTTGCAAAGTACTAACCAGTATTCCAAAAACAATTATGTCACCTGAAATTAAAAAATGATTTGATGTCATTCATATGACATTAAATTCGCCTATAATTCGAAGCACCAAATATGTAATTAAATTCCAGGCGCATCAAAAGGATCAAACGAGTCATGTGGTGCGATATGAATGTCAAGTTTGAAAAACAGATTATAACAGTTGGAGATTATTTCATAGGTACAATTTCAGAAAAAAATAATAAATATCTGAACAAGTTTAAATAGGATTTTGCCTGAGGGTACTAATGTTTGGACTGCAGTGGTAAAACATATTATGATAAAACTGCTGTCATGGCGGTAAATGATTCAGGATTTCACCAAAGCTACAAAAAAAATGTATTGCTATATTATTATTTTTTTTTACTTTTGCTCTACTCATACATTTTTTGTTTCATCCTGCTTCAACTGAAACAAAGTCTGGATTTTTTAAATAGTTTTTTTCGAATTTTTAACATTTTTTTATATGAATATTATTTTTTAAATTTTGATTTCATCTTATCTATTCAATTTTTTGTATGGCACTTTAAGAAAGTTATCATGTATTTTTTGAATTGTTTAAATGACTTCGTAAAGTTCTAATTGATGTGAAAGGTAACCAATTAAGAATTCTTCAGGATTCACGATGCTGTCTGTGAGAGGCAGACGAAAACAAAAAAATGAATAGACGCCAAAACTTCGCTGGTTGCAATGAAATTATTAAGTAGTTCAAGTTTGAACTGACCTGGCAAATAAGACATAAGGGTGGGAAGTTAATCCGTGAGTTTAACCAAGGGGTATCGAAATTAAGCCGATTAAAATAATCGGAACACATATCAATGCACACATGTGTACTGTTCATGAGCATACCTAAATTAAGATCTGGGGAACAGTTCACTCGTAAGTTATAAATTTTAACCGGAAAATAGCACACATGCAAAACACGCACAAATAAATACATACGCACATTCAAAAATACGTGCTACATACAAAAAATCACACTCAAAGTGCAATCAATTTTAATAAATGTGGGATTGAAATTTTGACCCAATTTCGAAACCATCAGAGTGGATGTGACGTCGTGAGGCTCAGATAATCCACGCATACTAAAATAATACTACTAAATTAAGCGTTCTATTAATAACCTTCTGAAATTCCCTCCACCCAATCCTCCTACACGGTGAATTTTGGCTTCGTTACACGAAGATAACATAACATTAAGATAAGAGCTACATCTTTATCTAGGTGACAATAAACTCGTTCTCCTGGTCTCAGAGTCACTTGGAACGTTGTGTAAATAGTTGATGAGGGGTTCGGGTTCCGGCAGTCTATCTTGAAACGAGGCAGTTTAACTCATGGGTTACCATGCAGAGTAACTTTAAGCCATAAACAATGTCACCATTACAATGCAAACAATTATAGGAAGGAAGTGTTGTAAAAATACCGACAACGGAACAAAACCACTTATCGCTGAATCGTCCTGGTACGGTTTTTGTTCACGGTTACGTGAAATGAGAAGCTTAAATTAGTTGAAGAATGTGAAAAAAATTGCATATCAACATTCAAGTGTAACCATATTCCATAACTCAAACTTCAAGATGTCAAGGTGCCACAACACAAACTTCAAGTGTGTCAAGTTGCTATAACTCAACATTCAACTCTGACAGGTGCCACAACTCAATTTTCAAGTGTGGCAAGAAGTCACAAATCATAATTACAAAATATATGAAATATGCACAAGGCGTTCTTGTTACAGTAGATTCCCAACGCCCCAGGGCGCCTACTGACATCTGTCTCGTTGTACGGAGGAGAGGCGGTAGCTGTGCCTTAGGATAAATTGTGAAAATTATTTTCGGAAAAACTCGACACTTTTACAACCTGAAAAAGGGATATTAATTTTTATAAAACATGTTTATGCACTATTATATTTGTCGTTAAACGAAACTTTGAATTGTATTAGAGGAATTTCACAATCACACATTGGGCCCCCGATTTTTGCTTGAAAATGTATCTTTAAAACTTTTGTAAGTATATCATATAGAAATGTAAAAAAAAATATTTAGAAAACTTTTCAGCGATCATTTCGTACTTGTGTAAATTATTTGTACTGTTGAAGGCCGTTGCCGAAACGTCTATTTTTGTGTTACTCAATTAATGAAGCTTTAATTTATTGTTTTGATCACACAACTCGTTTACGTTTCATGTATTTTATTGAAAAGCTTTATCGCAGTCTTATTCTTTATAATTATTAATAGCTTTCCGTTAAATAAAAGCTCGCCTTTGGTTTCAGAATAAAACTAAAATGACCAATCACAGACAACTTCACAACTGTCAACTGCGTCAAACTAAACAAATGATAACATTTAACAAAATTCCAGTAAATGTCTTGAGATGCGTGCATATTACAAAGAGTCCATAACGATGTTGCTTTAGTAATCCTATATTTATACTTTGTCCTCGCATCGCACACTGATTCAAGGACGGTGTAAGTCAGGGGTCCGGAAACTTTTTGTCTGAAAGAGCCCTAAACACCACATATTTTTGAAAAGTAATTCTATGAGAGCCATACATTATGTTTAAAACTAAAAATTCATATAAATGTATGCATTTTGTATAATTTCAACACTAAAAGTACAATAACTATGCCTCTGAATTAATTTTAATAACATTGTTCTGCTGTTTTTTTATATGCAATTAATTTGTAAATCAAATGAGTCTGAATAACCTTTTTTTAATTTTAATTTTTTAATTTTTTATTTTTATAAATGAACATTTGTCCGAGAGCCACATCTGGCTCGCGAGCCATGGTTTCCCGACCCCTGGTTATTCGGACAAATGACTTTTATTTATTTTTTCTTATTAACGTAAAAGCTTAGTAATGCGTATATTATTGGTTAAATTTGTTTGTCCTGGCAATTTATTAATAAATTATTCACCATGTTAATTTTGTTTTCTTGTTGTATCGTCGAACTTTTCATTTGTGATGACTTGTTTCTATATCTGTCACAACTTTTACTTACAGAGTTATTACCATGTCAATGATAACAATGACAATGTCTTGCAGCATAATTCATTATACATTTATTACTTGAAATGTTCAAACCGTTTCAGATAGTCGTCTTTTTCTGACAGCTTTTCTTCATTTAGTTTCACTGTCTACGCAATACAGTTCTGAAGAACTCTAGCCTGGTTATTTCTTTATGCTTATAGATACAACAAACATGTACAATATGTTGCCAATGAAAAAGCCACACATACATCTCCATTACTCAATTAAATATGTATTTGTTTCAATAAAATACTTTATATAAAGTAAATTGGCAGCTCTTGAGTCTAACATGTAGTTGTTCTGACAATTCTCCAACTCTGGATGCCACTGAATCTTGTTAAAAAGGAGATTATTTCTCAAATCTTGCAGGGACAGCTAATGGCGGAACATTTCAATGGATCACACACATTCTTGCTGAACAAAAAATTTACGGAAGGGAAGTTAGCGACAGTTAGCGTGATATCTGAGGAGTAAAAACTTGTGCTGGTCATGTACATCTTTTCATCGTGAAATCATTCCACCGGTTTTTTTTTCTACAGTATATCACTAAACACTCCAGCGGGACAGCTGAGGAAAATGCGGAACATGCTCTCCAAAACTGCCCTCTGTACCACCATACCTGTACAGACATATGGCCCCAGGAAGCTACCCTCGATGACAAACTCTATGGCGGACTGGACCAACTTACAGCCACAGCGCTGTTCATCACAAATATATAGGACTTTCTGTCTAAATCTTCTATCAAAAGATTTTGAGAACGAAGAAGAAGAAGAACTAAACACTCAAGGGTTATGACTGGTGTTTTCAATTAAGTTATGGTTCCTTGCAAGACGGAACTCATTTGCAATCGAAGAAGCAATTGGCAGCTATTGGAAAAAAAAGAACTTATTTAAAAAAACGTATTATTTTGCAAAATTGGATGAAATGTACAACTATCTTTCAGATTCAAAATCATCCAACATTTATACAATACCACAGCAAATCTATGAACTGAAACAAATTCTCGCTGAGGAACAGTTCCAAATATTTCCTTGTATACATTGGAGGAGTGAATGAAGAAGCTAATAAGAAAATAATTTATCAAGTCTCATTACCGACGGACAAAGTTCTGACCCAAATGAGTCAGTGTTATGTATTACAGTCTTATTCAAGTTGCTTCAGAGTACTTCTCTGTAGAGATATTCCAAACTCAACTTCTCTGAGGTTAATGGAACTAGATCTATGCGTTATACAATAACAGTTTCAAGTGGGCATGTAGGCCTATACTTTTGGCGTGTTCTGCATGTAGGACATTTTTATCTTATTTTAACTTACCATATTAAAACGTCTATTTTATAATAAAATATAATATAATAATATTTAATACCGATCTATCCCAGAAGTCTCTATTACTTGTTTTATCGTTTGGTCTATTAAGCTGCATCAATACTAGGTTGTGTGGAACTTAACGTTGCCACACCCCATATGCACATTTTTTTCTGCCAATTTAACACTTCCCATCCCCTCTACCTTGACCTTGACTTAAAATTAATTATCAACACAAAACCCAAGAAGACCTCAAAAACAGCTTAAATAATAAAAAATTATTTATAGCAACATTTATATATACCTACATATCTCTGACTGTTTCAGTCAAGTAGGTTCTTTATAAAAATATGATTTTTTAAAATGTAACATTTTTCTATACAAAGATTCTAGAGTTAAACGAACTCCAAATATCAGCGTATTCCTCAAATTATTATTTCATTATTCACAGGAGAATAGTCAAATTCTGTTTCATCGAGAACCTCGTCGTTTAAAATCTTGTTCAACAGATAAAGAGGGTCATCCCTTTTTCCACGTGCAAGACCTCGCTTGTCCCGAGATATAACAGAATTCACACGCTCAGAAGGTTTTCTCAGATCAGGCGATATCCCCGTAGCAGAAGATTTCCCCATGTCCAACGTATGACCCAAATCTGTGGATGGCTCACTTTTCATGTGTGTGATGTGGTTTTCTGGAAATGAGTATGAATCACTTTTCCTAAAAATATTATCCAAATCTGCCGGAGTCGTGTAGTCGTCAATATCGTTATTTTGGTTACTTGTTGACGGGAAAGTCATGACAGGATAATCATAGTCATCTTGTCCCGTAACCGATGGTGTGTGAGGGCTAAGCGGCACATCAATCACAAAAACGTGTTCATAAGGACGTGATAGTCGGTTGTCATTTATCGTGCTGCAGTAGTTTAAAACACCATTTTCTGATTCAGGAAACGTTGGATCGTGAGGTGTCAATTTATTTATAGACGGCCTTGACATGGGTTGCCTCAGTTTTGGATCCTGCCTCTGCATCAGAAGAGTGTTATAAGGATTTTTTATATTCCTCTGTTCGCTTCGTAGCTTTGAATAATCATCCTCATCATCATCCTGATGACTGATGTGTATTTGTGACATAGCAACTACATCATCGTCAACATTTACATGATGATCGCATTTCCTCATTTCGAAATCACACTTATCGCTGTAATGCTCTGTAATCATTTCTGCATTGTCATTGGGAATAGCAGCTGTCTCACGTGATTCTTTAACATAACTTTGTTTATCATTTCTTATTTCTTTTTCAAATACGTGTGCGCTGACGATGGTGTATCCAAATTTAGAGAGTTCCTCTGGTTTGTCACCACAAGATTTACTACGTTCACTCTGAAGCGGGTCTCCATGTCCGTGACCACCTGGGATCTCCTGATGAGGTATTGCAATTGAAAGCGTTGGGAGAACAGTCGAATACACATTGGATGATCTTAAAGTAGATTCAGCTTTCTTACGCACACGTGGGTTCTCCTTCTTTCTCGCGCGGCTCTTCAACACCAGTGCCACCACGACAACGATGACGAGTGCTAGAAATATGCCCACCGATAATCCCACGACAATACCAACGCCGTGTCTGTCTTCAGCACTGCTGACTTCATTTCTAAAACACCCAGAATCATCTACCAGCGTAAAGTTGTCGTTGTTTAACTGAGTGGTTTGGTTACGGCACCAGTTAAAGGATATAGCCTCACACGCACACGAATTTTTCTGAGAATCATTCCATGGTGACTTTCCGCAATCAGCTTCCAGGAAATCAGACGGACGCGAAGAATTCCCCAGACAACAGGTGACGCTGACTCGTGAAGAGTTGCTTGTGATCGTCACGTTACATATAAAATATTTTGTGTAGTTTGTAGTACAATTATAACAATTGGTAGTGAAAACAGATGTTATGTAATAGATTGGCTGTTGGCAGTGTGTTATTTTGAGATTGCACGCCGATGAAGTTTCGTTGCACATAAAATCGCTTAACCTGAAAGCACAAAATAAGATATAAATACACGTTGTTTTTTTAAACACCACGTACTTTATCTATGACAGCGTAATGCAAGTAATTTAAATAATGTATTTTACTTCAAAGCCTTTAATATGAAAAAACAACAACGTGTTTTGATTGTAGAAGACAAAGCGATGTGATTTGAAGCGTACTTGGATAAAAACAATAAAAAAGGAAATAAAATCAAACATGTTTTCTTTACAGTAAAATTGAGCGTCCAACTTTTAGTTTTAATTTAATCACCACGTACTCTATCGATTAATTTAGTTTATTCTGTATAGTCTATATCAAGGGTGGTCAAACATCGGCTTGCGAGACGCATGTGGCTCTTCTGTGTTCATATTGCAGCACGCGTACAATTTATGAAATATATGTTTCTGGAAGATTTCAAAGCTAGGTTTAATGACCCATAGTGCTTCAATGCGGCTCTCAATATTTTTTTTTACATTTTAAAATGGTTCTAGATTACTTCAGGTCTGGCCACCCCTAGTCTATATACATTTCGATATAGTAGGTGTTTCTCGTCCTCAAGCTCATCATTTTAAAGGCCATATTCTAAACAACGTTGACAGGATTTAGATTATACTCATAAAGAAAATAATAATCATTCTAAGTGTATATGAAACGGAAAACTAAAGTAAAAGACAATACGTGTAGAGACTATTTAGCTATAAAATAAATGACAACATTTACACCTCACCATTTCAAGGCGTTCTTTAATTGCTCGGAAACAGAAAATTCTTCTACGGAAGATGCATCTGTAACATTGCAGTCATTAGCAGCCACTCTTTTGTGAGCTATCAATAGTCCAACAATGATAGTTATAAATATCCACATCATGATCTTAGATATATCCAGAGCGATAATCCTCATTTTTGTTCATAAATACTGAAAGCAATAATTTAAGAATTTATTCCATAACAATCTCGTAAAATGCGTACTTTGGCGTAAAAAAGGAAGATTTGTAGGCACAGCGCTTCATTCAGCGACTGCGTTTGTTTAACGCAACTTATATGATTCATTAGATAAAGCAATCGCTTAATAATTAACTTGATCATATTTTTAATAAAATTAAAAAGTTTTCATCGTCAATAAAATCGATGCATAATACCCAACTTTTTTATTTAAAAAAATCGGCTAAAACTGTTATTAACTGTGAAAAAAAAAGAAAAAAAAACATAATTAACAAGAGTTTAATAATTTAGATTGCCTACCATCTTGTTCGTTCTGTTATTTAAAGTAACGGTTGATCACTAAAACACATTTCTGTATTACAATTTTTTTAACAATTAAATTTCTTTTTAAAAAAAAATTATTGTCGACACAAAAATTGTGATAATTTAAATAAATTTTAAAAATTTTATATTAGAACAAACGAATATTTTAAAAACATATTATGGAAATACTTTTTGATTAATCAGAAAACTGTACGAAAAAAGTATCACAATTTTAAATAACTATGAACACACGAATGATGACTTATCGATAAAGACACGAATGATGACTTACCTGGATGTTTAAAAAGTCATGACTCCTTCACCCCGTGAAACGGCTTTCAAATATCACCAGCTATTCGGTTAAATAAACTTGGCAACAAAAATGTCTAAGAAGGAAGTAATTTATAGGTCTAGTTGATTTAAAGCTTCGCCCCTTGCCTCATCGCTAGGGCTGGTGGTACGTAAATAGGTACAGGGCACAATCTACATGATAAAACAAACTTCCTATTTCATTTAATGTTATGACATACTGTGTGCCCTCATGATATATGTTCTATGAGAAAAAAAGAGAGAGAGAGAGAGAGAGAAAGAGAGAGAAAGAGAGAGTTAGGGAGAGTTAGGGAGAGAGAGAAAAAGAAAGAGAGAAAGAGATAGAGAGAGAGAAAGAGAGAGAGAAAGTGAGAGAGAGAGAAAGAGAGAGAGAGAGAGAGATTCAGCCTAGCCATTAATGATGCGGCCTTGCCGATTCTGGTTCCTATTTCCTTATCCAGGGAGAGGACGGATGGAAACCTATATATATATATATATATATATATATATATATATATATATATATATAATATATATATATATATATACATTATATATATTAAACATTTGCTATTTCTTGCCCAAGATGATTAGTTTCTGTTTTTGACTTATTGTTACTTCTTTTTAAATCCCTTATATTAACTTCACCGCCGTCTCTCTCTGTCTTGGGCAGGCGGAAAAACAAAAGTAAAAAATGACCCACTTCCTGAGATCCGATCGAGCTGAAATTTGGCACACGGACCCGTCTCACCTAAAAGTGCATCGTATCAAATTTCAGATCGATCGAACGTACCGTAAATAAATTAATGCATTTTTAGTTTATCCTAATATAATGTATGTAATTCAAATTCACGGTTTGTTATTGTTTTTTTCCCACGTGAGAGTTTGAGTTGACGCTTTGACGTCGACCTATCGAAGTACTGGCGTGCTTTTGTTTACATTTTACGTGTCATGCTGAACTCGGTTCGCCCCCATAGGGTTATGAAGCAAAGTTGAGTTAAGACAGATTCAGTCTGTAAATGCTTGTCGCGTTTGAAAATAATCAATACTGTTTGTTATGACTCATATATAAGGGATTTATTAGTCAAAAACTTTGTTTTTACGGGTTTGTTTTATTAAATCCCTTATATTAACTTCACCGCTGTGTCTGTCTTGGGTTTGCGGTCGGTCGGTCAGGAGGGCTGAAAAACAAAAGAGAAAAATGACACACTTCCCGTAATGCGATCAAGCTTAAATTTTGCACATGGACTGGTGTTCCCTATTAATGCATTGTATCAAAATTTCAGATCAATCGAACGTACCGTAATTAAATTAATGCATTTTTAGTTTATCTATATAAAACTGTATGTAGAAGTCGCTATTGTTTACATTTTACGGGTCACTTGACTTCACGCCAGCCATCAGTGAACACATCTCGTGTTTTAACCAGGTGTACCGGCGTGCTTTTGTTTACATTTTACGTGTCACGCTGAGCTCGGTCCAGCGATCGGTGACCAGACCTTTCCTCTCTCCCACCCGCCCCCCAGGGGTTATAAAGCAAAGGGAAGTTAAGACAGATTCAGTCTGTAAATGTTTGTCGCGTTTGAACATAATCAATACTTTTAGTTATGTCTCATATATAAGGGATTTATAGTCGAAAACTTTGATTTTTACGGGTTTGTTTTATTCTACTTATCATGTCATGTATTACGGACCTATATAATAATGGACGCAAGCACGGCTTTCCTTTTTGTTATTTAATTTGCTATTAGTATTAGCGTGACAAAACAACCGGAACGTGCAGATCAATTATCTTCTTGGAAAAAAAATCATTCTTCAAACAGTTATTATATTTTTGTGAAAGCTTTATAAATTGAAATAATTATATTTTTTTTAAAATGTCAGCTTATAGTTTTATTTTGTCTCTTTTTATGATACATTTCCTGGGTGATGTCAACCCCAAATAAACTGTTCCTTTGATCGGGGTTTGGTGATTGATGGATACAGGCCTAGGCACTGGGATACGTTTCTTACAGTTTGTCTTCCGAATATAATAACTCATACCTCTGCTGTCGGTAGGACAAAAAAACAACAACAAAAAACACACCAGACGTTTTCAACAATATGTTGACACCAGCTCCAGGTTTCACAGCTTGTCACGCAACTGCTTGTAAAGCAAATTCATCAATTTCATTCAATTGTCTTTCATACCGGTGCTAATACAATACAGTGAGTGCTAAGATTCTTCTCATAAGTTATTTCTAAAACGAATACTTCATTATGTAACGTTTTACTTAAAGACATCTGAGGAAATAAACCTTCCTGAAAGCTAACTGAACGGCATTTCTATTGTGGAATAAAGTATAGGAACGGCGACCCAAATGCGTTGCTCGCACACTCTGAGGTCTCGTCTTAGTGCTAAATCACCAAATCGGAACGTGTTGCAGACGACACGTCGGCTTGCGATAACGCCGTGAAAATTATATTTTAAAAAAAAATATTTAAAAAATAAAAATAAATTAAAAAAACTCGGGAATCCCCATTTGGGTTGATTTGTACTGATGAGATGAGATAACATAAACTTAAAACATAAACTAAAAAAAGAATTTCAGGTTTGAACGCCCAGGCACATGGAACGTCACAGGAAGTCAGACAACGTGAACAGTTGTCCCAGCAACGATACAATGATCAATGACTAGCTATCATTTAGGCTTGAATTGACAGAATAATCAACTAAAATTAAATGAAATGGGAGATTTTTGCTTAAGCGTATGGCGTACTACTGTATCCGACTTCTTTGTTAAATCTCACTAGTATATTGGTGCATAAAACCGGTGGCTATATGTATAATGAGACTTTAACGAAATGTTTGTTTTCAATTTTTTAAACTTGATTTGATTGAGCCTCAAAGGCATTATTAGTTAAAGAATTATAAAAATTTTTTTTATAGTTTTTTGTTTGAATCTTCAAATTATTATTCCCTAAACGTCAATTCCCGTCCCTTGGTTCTTTCGACCAATGTGACAAGAGAAGTAACACGGTGCCATTGTCTCAGATATGATCTTGTGAATTTAATGTCTATTAGGATGAGACGAAACGGGTTCACCTCACCTAAGGGCGAACCAGGGTGACGAATGCTTGATACGCCTGTGGCTGTGGTCAAACAAAGTACATATGCAGCCTCTAACACTACCTTTAAGAACGATTCTCTTATTAAACTTTTCTCTTACCATACGGGACACAAAATGACAGGTTATAAACAATCAATTTATAAAGCGCAGAAACCATTTGATGTTGAAAATAACATTTTAATGTGAAAAATGAAATCATGACCCTGTAATAAATAAAAATGTCTTGTATAATTCAATGAACATATTTTTTTTTAAACAATAGAAATGCTTAACCTTTCATTAACACAAATCAGCAAATATCAATTTATATCAATACTTTATTGATATAGAAAAACATAATGCAAGTAATATCTTTTATATCTCATGTTTTACAGGCGCAGCTCTTATACAGAAAAGTGTTGAGTTTTACAGATATCCAAGTTTTATGTCTAGTGGAAAACATTGTGTTAATGCCTCTTCCAATAGTATTATTTGTATTTTATTTAAATTCTTTTATGACCATATCTAACGAAACACTGATTATATTTTTTCAAATCAAGACGAAAGAATCAGATTTATATTAATGTCACGCAAAAACCAATAAAGTAAACAAATAAGTTAGATTAGTTTTTGTTTTTAAATTTCCTCCGATGATGATATTAAATTAACACTTTTGAACTTTTGAAAAAATAATGTATGTATAAGCAAACACGTTTGAATGTTGTGTGTACTAGTAAAACAGTTTGTATTTTGCATTTATTATCAAATACTAGTGTGTATATATATAAATGTTTTATCGACAATTTGAACACAATTGTATAGAAAGTTATAAATATCTAGAATGAAAAACAAAACGCAAATTTTCACTTCACATTAAAAATAAAATCGTTGCTTTCAAACAGTTTCGATAGAAGAGGCAAACATATCATTACATCTATCAATTTAATTCTGATTTGTTTGATAAACAAATTATTGTTTTATTTTGTTCAAATATCAAGTTTATACAGAGCATACAGCGCCTTTTACTTGTCACCGAAATGACGTAGCGTAGGAACAAGTTATTAAAGGCCAATAAATGAGGTTCAAAATATTTTTTTTAGTTTGGTTTTTGTGCAGTTGCCTCAATATCGTTAGTGTCAACCAGTTTGGAAAGATATTTGATTGTCTTGAGGTAAAAAACCAACTCTGCAGCTGACCAAACATGCCACCCTTCAAAGTAGGGGAAAATATAAAGGAACGAAGTAAACCTGGTACAACCCTTTCTTTGTCACTGAGTTAAATTATATCGCACTGTGTTGTTTGTGGTTTTAATTAATGTTTTTCAAATTCTTTTTAGTTTCAGCACTGCAATGTGCACGATAAGTACCGGTATATCTTCACTCATGAAGTGCATTTATTCTTTTTAGTATGCATCTGAATTTATTTCATAATTGAAAATGAGCGACAAAACAATCATGATTGACAAAGAAAAATGAGACTCATTTGATAAATAAAGAATGTTAAAGATATTCCAAAGTTTCTCGACTAACAAATTGTAATCCATTCCATCATGATCTAAATCCAAAATTTCTTGAGGTTTCATTTCTTTGATCAGCTTGTCAATGTCGTTAGATTCACGTGATCAGTCCGAGCTGTTGGCGTATTGATTCTCCAGCTCGAAGTACGTGTTGTCTGGTGAGCTCGCCTCTTCGGGGACATGTTGAGCTAGAGAGTACACCTGAACGGTGCTGGCATCGTCCATTGGTACCGCTGTCAATCCGCTACCAGAAACTTGTGATTCAAAGGTTTGACTTAAGTTCCCGTAAGCCCCGTCAGTCTCGTCCTGGTCGCTGTAGTTCCTAGCGTGTTTGCGTTGAGCGCTACCCTTCTCGCTGTTGGCGTACATACCGTCATCCTGTGGTTTTGATTGTCCTTGTTCAGTGGAATGACCAGAGAGGTTGGGTTGGCTGTACACTGTGATTGTTTCCGTGGGAGGAGCCTCCTCATTAGATCTCTGCAAACTGTCGTAAGTGTTAGGTTCGTGATGTTGAGTTTTCCTTAACTTTGCATAACTGTTATTCTTACTAGTTTCAACTTTGTCGGGGACATCGCCAGATGAATTGTCTAGATGAGCGCCATCGATTGAGCTCGAATGCTTGATGTCTCCAGCTTTTACTCCATTGCCCTTTCGACTACCGCCAGTAGCGGAATCGGATTTTACGTTAACTTTGTCGTTGACATTTGAAACTCTATTGGACGACCCGCTTGGCAAGTCATTCGAATACTCGTTCTCCTTTCTAACCGAAGAGCTCATGGATGGGGCAGCGCTTTTCCGTTTGCTAGGGTCTGACAGTTTAATATTTACATAAGCGACACCGGAAATATCATCATTCTCAGGAACGCGGAGCTCATCACTAGGATCCTCCTCACGGTGGAACAGAACAGACGACCTCACTTCCGGTGGTTTACTGTTCCCATCGACTAAGGTCTTGGAACCTTTCTTGTTCTTACGACGCCGCCTGTAAAACAGTATGACTGCTGTCACGACTGCCGCTATCAGAAACACGCCCAAAACAACACCAACGATGATCCAGATGTACGTTTTGTCCTTTGTCAGAAGCTTCTTCGGCGATCGCCTCTGTTGTAGCCGACGTCGGTAAAGTGACTGGGTCTTGGAAGCACTCGTTCCCACATGACACGTTTACAAACTGAGATTTGAACTCAAGGGTCATGTCTTGACTCACGTCCCAGTAGAACTGGGCTGTGTTCTGGGAGAATGGACACGGAGCAAGCCGTGGCCCCAAGCGTGTCATTACAAGGAGTTAAGCCACGGGAGCACGCCACGACTCCGTTGTCTTGAATGAATCGGGGATCCTCAAGTCTGCAGACGAATGTCTCCCGGGTGTTATTGTCTGATGTGGTTTGAGAGGTTAGATTTGCGTTGTGGAGGTACGGAGTTCCAAAGATGTATTCTGTGTTGGTGAGACATCGTGTCGCCTCGTCGTTGCCGAGGCACGCAATCCATCTGAGGACAAAGTAGATTTGTTTACAAATTAACTTGGCGTTTCACATTTAATATAAATGTGTTTAGTATTCGATGCTGAAAACTAAATCAGAGTTCTAACTACTTTTCGCAACGACACACTGTTAAAGGATCCCGAGAGAAAAAATTAACATATTTAAACGCTTATTCAAAAAATATACATATTAATGATGTTAGAAACCGTGAGTGGCTGATTGCCACTAGCTATTCATTACGCAACTGATATCAAACACATTGCAGGAGTGGATTTAGATTCCTATATACCAACCTGGCTTTTAAAGAATAAGTGTGTCCAAAATATTTGTTTATCTTTCATCACAGTTTTAACCTTGTCCTCTTGAAGATTATCGTGATATAATTATATATAGATGTGACCTAAAACCGAGATATATTGGGATTACTTTTTTGGGGGTAAAAAATAACACTGAAAAGTTCGTTTTATTGTTTTGCTTCTTTCTTTTATTGCTTTAACTGTAATCTTTTAACTACTGCATACAGCTTAAATATAACTTATAACAAGAAAAAAATCTCATTTGACGAGTACTGATGATGAATGAATGCTTTTTTTCCAAGTACTAATGATTCAATAAGATCTTCATCAAACAATATTGTATGGTTAAACCAAGTTTCTCGTGTATTTAAAAAAAAATTAATACTTACGATGAAATAAGGTTTTCATAAAAAAATATTGTTTGGTTTAACGAAAGTTTGTCAAGTATTTAAAACGAAATACTTACGATTCAATGAGCGCTTCATCAAACAATATTGTATGGTTAAACCAAGGTTTCTCATGGACGGACACATTCAGCACTGGATCTATGGATAGAAGTCTTGGTAGCCTCGACGGCACAGTGCTATTGACAGTCTCAAGGTCTGTGGTATTGTCGAAAAGAGAATCATTAAAGGCCGGGGTGGCGGAGACGAATGATGAACTATTTGAATTCAACAGCGTTAGATTACTCTGCAGATATCCATCACTCGACAATAATGTTTGAACAGAGGTGTCTGCTCCTTGTAGTAGCACGGCTGGTGTGCTGTTACTCCAAACGAAATGAATTAGGAGTCCCACAATAATTGTTTGTATAAGCCAACGACAACCGGAAGACATATAAGCCATTTTTCAATAAAGCTGTTTTGCTCGTTAGCGGGAAATAATTTTAATCACACGGTGGTGCTGTATTTATATACCAGCGATAACAAAATGATATCAACGATGCCATGACGTAATTAAACAGCGTCTAATTTAGATTCACATAAAACGGTTTTCAGAATACACCAGAAGCTTATATCATTGTTGATTCAGTAAGACAGATGATACATGCATGATGCACTCCGGACGGTCTATCTAAACTCGGCTAAAATATTGGAATGGTATATACTATATGGCTATTGGTCATCATTATACGACTCGTGATTCACGCTTATGCCATGGTAACCTTTAGGGCTGCTTGATTATACTTAGAAATTACTCCATTATATTCTCACACGCAATTCATATGGTATTTCATATGCTATAAATGCAAACACAATTTTAAATTCGTTTCTTTTTCTTTTTATTAATTTGGACCTACTAGTTATAATTTTATGGTATCCATGGAGGAGATAATTTACGTCTTATTTAATTTCAGCATTGTCAACAAATTGAAGGTGTTTGTGCCACTTTAAAATGTATTGTTTAACATAACTTAGTACAGGCAATACGTTTGAAAGAAAACCTGTGCCAAACATTATGTTTAAAATTTAATAGATTAGAGCATTTTTATTTATTTATTATTGCATTAAATTCAAATTACTTTGTTACATGTGGTGCCCATCTTAACTTCTCCAGCAATCATTTATTGCGTAATATGTCTAAAAACGTTTAAATCTACATTAAAAATAATGTCCTTAACTTGTTTATTTTAAAAATTCATAAGAAAAAATATTTTATTTAAAAAGACACATTCACTTTCCAGACTAACTAAATTTTGTGTAATTTTATTTTGTTGGGTTGTTTTGAAATTCAGGCAAGAATCAAATTAAAAAAGTAACAACATTTTTTGGTGAACTACGAACTATTGTGATGGCCTTTGCATGTTCACCCATCAGCATCACTCAGCGGACCGCTGGAATGCAAACAGTAGTTGGCATTAAGCCCGCTAGCCGCAAGTTTGACAAGCATGCTGTTATTAAACCTACAAAGGAAACTGACCCATCGACATAGTTGCTACGTCTCTAAAGGTGCTGACGTCATGATCGTCTTGATGGCCTTGACCGTGACTTTTAGCCGACCACAAGCCGTAATGTCAGCCTGCCCGCCCAGTAGGGCTGGATGAGATAATACATGAGTCATAGGACAAGCCCTGGTGTATCCTAATGGTTATTGGTTGTCAGATGATACAAGTTTGATGTTCAACAGTTTTTCTTAAAGTTCCATTAACCCAACATGTCAAATGTCAATTAGGTATCCGAAGAAGAACATATCAGCAATGTGCTACATCACATCTCATATATATATATATATATAAATATATATATATATATATATATATATATATATATATATATATATATGTGTGTGTGTGTGTGTATATATATCTATTTAAATATATATATAATATATATATATATATATATATATATATATATATATATATATATGTGTGTGTGTGCGTGATCGTGCGGATCGAGAGAAATAAAGAGGTAGAGAGAGATAGCGATAGAGAGAAAGGTATGGAAATAATGAGATTTAGAGATAGAAGAAACACGCAGAGGCAAAGAAAATAGTGTGACAGGAGGGATGGGAGACATGAGGCTTGGGAGTTGTAATCGAATGAAATAAACATTAACTAAACTGTACTGAGTTATGTGCCCATGTAATAATCATGTTGGCAAGGTAAAAAATAATTTAGCCATCAAGAACTGATGTAACTAATCATGAAGTCGCCATAAACTAAAATTAACACACACACTCTCACACATTTTGAAATGCCTTTTAAGAAACGGAAATATATAATAGACCACAACAACAAAATTATACGGAAATCTACATCACAACCAATAGTCATGATGAGACATAACAACAATAGCAACCGTCAATAAAAACAATACTTAAAACATTTCTTCATCTGGTTTATAATAATACTCCTCTCTTCTATACATTGTTCATAACGTCCACTACAAACATATAATGTCATATAAAACAATAAATAACAAAACACTGCTTGTTCAATTTCAGGAACAATTCAGGAATATATCAACGTAATTAATCGATATCATAGGACTAACAAAAATGTAAAGAAGCAGATAAAATGGCAGGAAATGTTAGTATTATTTTCAAAATATATGATAATTATTAAATACACAATTAAAAAAATTAATTAAAATGCCAATTATAATATTGATTATAATATTGGTTATAATAATAAAAACAAAAATATAATAATAGTAATAATAATAATAATAATAATAATAATAATAATAATAATAATTATTATTATTATTATAATAATAAAATGATTTCGAAAATTCAGTTTGGCAATGGTGAATTCTTATTGGATTCGTCGAAAGTTAGTCGTTGTTTCCAAATAGTTTATTCGCTAAATTTATGAAAATAACTTATGGGATTCAAAAGTATCAGCTAAATATAATGAAAATCAATATGCATGCTATCGAAAATTCGCCATAGCAACTCTGGAATTGTAGAGTTGATATGGAGGAACTTTTAGCGGAAAAGTTATTAATCATTGATGGTTTAGAGTTTAGGGTTACAACGTATTAAATAAGTATACATATTTTTTTTTCATTATTTGAGTTTTATTTGTTAACTAAATTGTAATATTTGTTTACTGATTAGTCAAACATGTTGGCGTTTTTGTGTGTGTCTTATTTGTTCCTTAATTCTTCTTATTAGTATTGTGTTTTAAACACGTTTTGACACACTTAGTTTTATGTCTTTTTTCTTTGAAAAGTGACATGAATTATAAATATTTATCAAAAAACGATTGTTTGCTTTTATCGTAATAACTTTTCTTCTGTATCATGCAAAATATAATATATATAAAAATTTAATACTTGGAAAGATGTTAATTTTTTCACAGAAAGCAAACATCACCCAGATAGATACATTGCAGCTACAAGTCTTAAATTTCTTTGGTGAAGATTGTTTCTTGAGGATGCGTTCATTTCTTTAATGAACTAATTAGTAAGTTGTTTTTTTATTTGTTGCATCTAGTTTTTAAGACCCCCCCCCCATAAAACTGCTGTAACTGCCAATTGAAAAACGTAGAGAAAATGAATACGCTAGAAAATATATTTTTTTTACTTGTGTAATGACCAGTTTCCTAATAGATAACCAGAACCTACCATTTTATTCCAGTTTGCCGATAGATAGATAGCCTAACAAAAACCAAACATTTAATTAATCTTCATGAGTTATAAATAACTGAAGTGTTATATGTTCATCTGTGGGAGAAGGCTTAAAAGCGTGAATGACGTTGAGAGTTCTTCCCATTTTCTTGATCTTTGCGTTGTTCCCATAGTTCTACTGGGACCCACAAGCCCGGGTGCGTTTGGTCGAGTCATTTATCAGTGCATCTTTTGACCACTGCTGACGTCGATGGAAGCTTGAGGAGATGGGGAGGTGGGGGACAGGTTCACGCTGGTGAAGTCAAACTCTGTGTCGTTACTGTTGGTGCTCTCAAGTCTCTGCAAGGTGCGCTTTTCGCCGATCCGTATTCCCACAGGTTTAGACGCCCTGGGATGGGACCCATCGTTGTGGAACTGGACAGACCCCCTCTGTCGGCCGCTTCGCTGTCTTTTCCACAGTACGCCTAACACCAAGGCGATGAATACGACTAGAAGCGACAAGATGACCCCTAAGATGACCCCGGAGTGACCCTTTTCGCCAGACACATTGGGGGAAGCCGAAGCCTGTGGAGCTTCAGGCGATAACGTTGGTCCAGTGACCTGAGACACGCCGCTGTCGGCCGAACAATTAATGTTGCCATCTTTACAAGTGAGCTGCAAGACATTCGAGTTGTACACTATAGTTACGTTTTGATCAGACGCCCAGAAGAAAGAGACGGAACACTGATCCGTTTTTATGGTGATACTAGCACATTGTCCCACGCTTTTCCCGGCAGAGCAACTCTGACTATCACGTGAGCAGTTCATAATTCCGTAAGTTCTCAACGACAAATTGGGAAGATCGGCCACCGTGCAGACGAAGTTGTTAGATTGCGTGCTTCCAGGGGACGCAGTGACATTGATTATGTCGTAGAAATAGTCTGAGACAGAATGGATCTTTAGGTTGATTTCAGACTTCAATGTCTTACTGTCACATAGAACATTAGACCATCTGGAAATACAAATGAAATAATTTATAAAATTCTTTTACCCTTTTTCCGTAGATACTGTTTTTTTCCCCTAAAACTAAAGGCTTCTATGAATACGCTTTTAATTAGATATACTGTTTTAAAATTCAAACCACGACAAATCATGAAATAAAAATAATGAAATCTATGACTGCGGGAAATAAAGGAAATTTTCCAATTATTTTATTGTTTTCCTAATTAAAAATCAATTACACGAAAAAAATATTTATTGTTAAAGCTTATTCAGAGAAAAAACTAATGTTTTCAAATTTTTTTTGGTCTCATCTCTTAGCAAAATATTGAATTTTGCAGCTGGTTTAAAATCTCAAACCTAAAAACAATGACACACGCAATACTAATTACAATTGTGAATGAAACAAAAAGAAAAGAAAAAAAAACTGATGAGGGAGTTGAGGAGTCGGGAGGGAATGGATTGGCCCGATTCTTGCTGACGTCACTGAACGCATTCAGCTTGTGCGAGAAGTACTCCATTAAACACAACTCCTATTGGTCTTATTGTGTAAGCATCAAGTTTTATTTGTGCATTTTAAAGTCAATAAAAAAACATAAAAAACATGAAAAGAGGTATTCCAAAAAACGTAAATATAAGATTGCCCTCTACGAGAAATACATTGTTGAAAATAAAAGCATCATTTAACTTTAAAAAAAAACAACAGCGTGTTTTTAAATGACTAACCTCTTTATTGTGTCCAATGTAAAATTGACTTTTGCCGGATGGTAGCCGTTATTTACTGCCTTCAGCACTAGAACCACCGTGTTACCTTGTGGTGGTCCAGTAGGAGAGTATGTTGCTGTAGGGGAACTTGCTGACGATGTAAGGGGTGAAGTTGTCGTTATTGGGGACGTAAGACCAGGGGTGCCCGATGAGCTTTCTGTGGGGGCGTTGGAGGGTGACGTCACTGGTGCTTCGGTACCATTCGTCACCGTGTCATTCGGTGAAACTGCTGTAATGTTTTGGGACGGCGAGGTGACATTCGGTAAAACTGTCATGTTTGTTTCGGATTGCACTGTACTGTTGGGTGATGTGTCATTTCCAGATGTTGTTACTGACGAGGATGTGACATTGGCAGTACTTAGTGGGGATGAAGTTGTGCTGTTTGATGAAAGTGTTGTTGATATAGTTATGGTATTTGTCGACAGTGTCGTGGTTAGCGGTGCTGTGGTTGTGGTGTTTGTCGACAGTGTGGGTGATAGAGTTGAAGTGGTAAGAGCTGCGTACGTGGTACTTGATAAGGTCACCGCTGGGCTGGTAACAGCTGACGATGTAACTTGCGTCGTGCTGATGACGGTCGAGGCGCTGGAGGGAGTATATGTACTTGATGCTGGTAGTGTGGCAGCAGAAGAAGCTGATGTCGTGTTTTGCGTGTTAACCATCAAAAAAATATAGAGCAGAAAATAGATGGTAATCGAGACTTTTAAGGGTTCCATTGTGCAACCTGGGGAAAAGATAGATAGTGATGTCAAAGTTATCATTCAAAATTAATCTGTTGGAGGAACGTGAATAGTTTGCCGCACTGACAGATGAAAGATTCTCAAAAATTGGATATTTCATTATTAAGTATTGGAAATCGACAAGAGTATCTGTTTAATCTCGATTTTAGTCATACTACAATTGACAACTTGACACTTTAGTTATTGTGCTACTGTCGAATAGATCCAGCTTTCTGTGATGGGCATATCAAGCAGGGTGGGCATATCGTACCTTTTGGGGCATATTCTTTATTGGTGGAACACATTGGGTGAGGTGGTGCATATTGGGTGAGGTGGGGCATATAGGGTGAGGTGGGGCATATTTATTGAGGTGGGGCATATTTATTGAGGTGGGGCATATTGGGTGAGGTGGGGCATATTGGATGATATGAGGCATATTGGGTGAGGTGGGGCATATTGGGTGAGGTGGGGTATATTGGGTGAGGTTGGGCATATTTATTGAGGTGGGGCATATTAGGTGAGGTGGGGTATATTGGATGATATGAGGCATATTGGGTGAGGTGATGCACATTGGGTGACGTGGGGCACATTGGGTTAGTTGAAGTCTATAGGGCATAGATTTTAATATCTCCTGATTTTGCGAACATTAACACGTTGAGGGGTAGTAACTGTACACGTTTATAAATGTTTCGTTTCAAATAAGCTTACTGGATGTAGGTGTACATTTTAGTTGCACCCCCCCCCCGTAATCCCACATTGTGTTTTATCATTGTATGTGACATCTCTTTATTGTTGATCTAAAAAGGTCTTTGCCCATCAATATACATAATTCCCGTTGGGGGCTGTCCATAAAATACGTCACGCTCCAGAGGGGGTGGAGGGGGTGTAAGAAAGTGTGACAGTTTGTGACAGGGGGAGGGGGGTGTCCGGCCATTTGTGACGTCACGGTTTTTTATATTAAATTTTAATTATTTTTAAAATACAAACAACATTTTTGTTCGAAAGTGTGACGTACTTTAGGGGGGGGGGTCAAGAATTGTGACAGTTTGTGACAGGGGAGGGGGAGTTAAAAATGGTCAAAAATAGCGTGACGTAGTTTATGGACGGCTCCTTGTCTGTTGTATGTATGTATGGAATAATGCTGTTAGGTGGCGCTGCGATCGATTTTGTATACAAATATTATATGACGTCATTGTTTTAGCTTATATTTTAATTTTTGAAAAGGGAACGATGTAAAAATAGGATTTGAGGATTTATAATTATTATGAAATACTTTGTGTACATTTCAGCAAGCTTAATATTTCGTATTTATCAAACACGGATAAGTTACTTTTGTTATTTATTCCCGTTGTCTGTGTGGATGTAGTGATGTTAGGTTGCGCTGCGATCGATTTTGTTTTATAGTGCTGTTTGAACCAAAAAAGATTCCGTCATTTTTGGCGGATTATCTCTAGTAAATTCATAATTTGCGCGCGCGCTCGCGCGTTAATGTGTTTACATACATGGGTGGTAGGATAGTAAAGAACACTGACACAATAGGTCACATCTCCAACTAGCCTGGGTTTTACCCTTAATTTGATCGACAGAACAACGATAAGAGACAATACGTTTTTAAATCGGCAACATACACGAAAACTATCCTTGTGATTCACCATTTTAATTTATAGCAATTTCATGAACTCATCCCTCTAGACAAGAACTGATTAAATGACATGAGATTAAATCTTCACCCAATTATGTCATTAGACCTGATCTTAGGAATGGTCTTTAAAACATTGTAATACTACGTCATCTTAACACATCACTTTTCTAACCACTTGGCAATATCATATGAACGTAAGATCCATCGTTAAAATAACTGGTAAATGCTTATGTGAAGCAATGCACTTTCAGAAGATAACCCTACAAAATTATACCATATAACCACCGACGTTGTACAAACTTTCACCTCAATAATCGTCCTCATGATCCCCCTACTCTGTCACATCGTCCTCATGATCCCCCTACTCTGTCACATCGTCCTCATGATCCCCCTACTCTGTCACATCGTCCTCATGATCCCACTACTCTGTCACATCGTCCTCATGATCCCACTACTCTGTCACATCGTCCTCATGATCCCACTACTCTGTCACATCGTCCTCATGATCCCCCTACTCTGTCACATCGTCCTCATGATCCCCCTACTCTGTCACATCGTCCTCATGATCCCACTACTCTGTCACATCGTCCTCATGATCCCCCTACTCTGTCACATCGTCCTCATGATCCCCCTACTCTGTCACATCGTCCTCATGATCCCCCTACTCTGTCACATCGTCCTCATGATCCCCCTACTCTGTCACATCGTCCTCATGATCCCACTACTCTGTCACATCGTCCTCATGATCCCACTACTCTGTCACATCGTCCTCATGATCCCACTACTCTGTCACATCGTCCTCATGATCCCACTACTCTGTCACATCGTCCTCATGATCCCACTACTCTGTCACATCGTCCTCATGATCCCCCTACTCTGTCACATCGTCCTCATGATCCCCCTACTCTGTCACATGGTCCTCATGATCCCACTACTCTGTCACATCGTCCTCATGATCCCCCTACTCTGTCACATCGTCCTCATGATCCCCCTACTCTGTCACATCGTCCTCATGATCCCCCTACTCTGTCACATCGTCCTCATGATCACCCTACTCTGTCACATCGTCCTCATGATCCCACTACTCTGTCACATCGTCCTCATGATCCCCCTACTCTGTCACATCGTCCTCATGATCCCCCTACTCTGTCACATCGTCCTCATGATCCCCCTACTCTGTCACATCGTCATCATGATCCCCCTACTCTGTCACATGTATTCTTCTTTCTATTTTACATGAGTTTCAGCGATGAATTCGTGAAAACCTCACATACTTTACCGGTAGAGAAGTAAACAAACAAACAAACGAACAATTCCAAATAATGCAGTTACAGTTAAAACAAATAGTGCCATAACTACCATAAACAGAAAGAACAACGTAAATAACTATTTAATACACGGAATTCATTCACTAACCCTTCAAACACAACATCAATCACTATTTAATACACGGAATTCAGTCACTCACCCTTCAAACACAACATCAATCACTATTTAATACACGGAATTCAGTCACTTATCCTTCAAGCACAACATCAATCACTATTTAATACACGGAATTCAGTCACTCACCCTTCAAACACAACATCAATTACTATTTAATACACGGAATTCAGTCACTCACCCTTCAAACACAACATCAATCTCTATTTAATACACGGAATTCAGTCACTCACCCTTCAAACACAACATCAATCACTATTTAATACACGGAATTCAGTCACTCACCCTTCAAACACAACATCAATCTTTATTTAATACACGGAATTCAGTCACTCACCCTTCAAACACAACATCAATCACTATTTAATACACGGAATTCAGTCACTTATCCTTCAAGCACAACATCAATCAATATTTAATACACGGAATTCAGTCACTCACCCTTCAAACACAACATCAATCACTATTTAATACACGGAATTCAGTCACTCACCCTTCAAACACAACATCAATCACTATTTAATACACGGAATTCAGTCACTCACCCTTCAAACACAACATCAATTACTATTTAATACACGGAATTCAGTCACTCACCCTTCAAACACAACATCAATCACTATTTAATACACGGAATTCAGTCACTCACCCTTCAAACACAACATCAATCACTATTTAATACACGGAATTCAGTCACTCACCCTTCAAACACAACATCAATCACTATTTAATATACGGAATTCAGTCACTCACCCTTCAAACACAACATCAATCACTATTTAATACACGAATTTAGTCACTCACACTTCAAACACAACTTCAATCACTATTTAATATACGGAATTTAGTCACTCACCCTTCAAACGCAACATCAATCACTATTTAATATACGGAATTCAGACACTCACCCTTCAAACACAACATCAATCACTATTTAATATACGGAATTTAGTCACTCACCTTTCAAACTCAACATCAATCACTATTTAATACACGGAATTCAGTCACTCACCCTTCAAACACAACATCAATCACTATTTAATACACGGAATTCAGTCACTAACCCTTCAAACACAACATCAATCACTATTTAATTACACGGAATTCAGTCAGTCACCCTTAAAACACAACATCAATCACTATTTAATATACGGAATTCAGTCACTCACCCTTCAAACACAACATCAATCACTATTTAATACACGGAATTCAGCCACTCACCACTCACAACGATGATCAGCAAATCTGTTTGAATTATCCAAGTGCTCTTGGCAGCAATCACTCATTTGAGAGCTTCTGTGTGAAATTCACATGACTAAAAGCACATCGTGTATCCGCCGACACATCAACAGCACACACAACAAAAGACCACGTTAATAAAAAGAATGAGAAAGATTGTGTCAACCGTAGCATGCGTGACATTGACCTTCTGCCAATTTTTATTGTTTAGTTTTAAAATCATAAGATATATCACGAGAAAATCATTCAAACGAAGAAAGGGCATAACAACAGAGTCTTCTTTGCGCCAATAGTTTTGTTAATCTAGTTAATAGAACTAGAAAGTTAATTTCAGAGCGGGGTGCATTGACTAACCGCACACTTCATTTTCCCGAAACCACAACAACCAAGTATGGATAGGTAGAAAGGCTTTCACTGGCATGTTGTGTTTGATGGTAGTCAAAGTTTGATTCTATGTTGGTGAAACAAACATTATCCAACATAATATGGAATTAGTTCACATAGTTATTCCACTTACCCACTAATGATTGCTACCAGGAATGATCATGATAACTGAATTGAACGGAAAAAATATTCTGGTAGAACTACCATATTAATGATGATATTATTGTACAGTTTACACATATTTAAAATCAGTCTTATTTTTTTTATTATTTCTGAAATATATATTTTTTTAGGGAACGGTGTGATGCAAAGTAGGTCCCTCAACTACCCCCCGCCCCACCTTCTCTTCCGGCTTGCGTCTTTCTGCATCCCTGATCTCCTTCTCCCCCACCCCCCACGCCAGCTAATCCACGGTCCACTGTGCGGGGTGCGTTGTATCCATTTCGGGTGTGAAAAGTGTATTTACTTTATTATTACGGTGTGAGAAATATTTGGTTCACTATTGTGACGCTGTACGACACAGAGGTTCTGCATCGTTGAGACAATTGTGTGATATAAAAAAGAATTTAAAATCCTTTCATCAAACGCTTCAAGAAAACTGGCATTCACCATATGTTCGTTAAATATAAAGCGTACACAATATAACAGGCATATGCCTATTTCAGTCTGTTAAAAAAAAAGCTTAAGCAAGTTTCAAAACAAGGATCTCAATTCGGGAATATTTGTCTAGATCAAGGGTTCCCAACGTATGGGTCGCGATCCCCAAGGGGGTCGCGACGTACTTTATAAAGGATTGATAACTTACACATTGAATTAACAAAATGTTCACCATAATGCAATTTTTATTATTAATGTAGTCTTTGGTTGATATGCTGTGAATCCAGTCAGAAGATTATTGCGTCTTAGGCTTATCCATGGCTTATGTCTAGTCATGCATTTTTATTAGAGTTTTGAATTTCGATAGCGTGTTGGTCATCCTGGTTTCCTCGGACAAACAATTCCACGTTCGAATTCCGGACTAGAAGAACTATAATTTAAATGAGTTTGTGCTTTCAAACGGAAGAAGGAAAGCGTTTTATCCCTATGTCCCCCTGAGGATTATTATTAAAATTGGATAAATTATGACAAAATTAAATAATAAAGATTCTTATTTTATACTGGATATGGCTAAATAAATAAAATCTGTTGAAATATAACTAAGCCGCAGGACAGTTACAGTTTAAATGGAAGCCGTGTCCAGCCAGCGGGCCGGACTTCAGCAACCTGATTAATGTAACAATTATTCAAGTGGCTTGTACTCCTTGCTTGTAAATAGTTGATAGTGTGACACATAATTGTAAACAGCGTATTAAAGGACACCTGGCCATGAAACAGGCACGAGTAAGGCGTATGATATACTTTCCGACTACCGTGATACAAGATTCTCTTTACGCGACACAGGAATGTGAAGACGTTCCGCATGACTTATTTCAACCGAGTTATTTATACGCAGTCGAGGGTAAGAAAGTTATTGCGCCAGCCATTTCGAGCATAACTCTATAGTTTAAAAAAAAAGAAGATTAATTTTAAAAAACAAACAAAACATGTATGTGTATCATAGTGTATCCTTTGGGGGGCGGGGGGGGGGAGACTTTAAAACTAAATACACATACTATTATGATTTGAAAATTGATCGTTGCAACTATTGGGTTTTCTGTTGATATTGGGAGCATGAAGGGTCCGTGGTGATGGATGTTCAGTGTCAGTAATAGAGGCAGGGGTTAGAAGTAGCCTACACGTGCATTGAGCAGAGTGGGTAAGGTGATAGGGAATTGATATTAAGGAACAACTTGTACTTTTCCAGTTCTCTCTTTTTTTTCTTTAATACCATAATATCGGCATCAACTTTCACTTCGTTATGTCCAAGTAGACCTAGAACAACCCGTTAATAAATAGGTCAGACGTATCTCCCTTGACCGACGCCAAGTCGACCTAGATAACAACTATCGTCAGGTAATATTTGTTTTACGTGTTTAAAAAAAAATCCCCGTACACAAACCCAGACACAAACGATTGTTGGCCTGACCTTGACGACCCTAAAGGGCACATCTTAAGTGTGTACCAATGTTCCATATAAGCTGCGAGGCTGCGTGGCTGCGCAGATATCTGACCGACGCCGCTCAGCAGTTTAGAATCAACGCGCAGCAAATTTTGTAAAAACTTTGCACAAAAAATGGATGCTGTGCTACTAAGCACACGGATTTTTTCTTTGCACCCGGACCAACGAACCTTATACCCTATTGGTGTGTACTAGAAATAAGATATGTTTATTTATTTTAAAAGATACATACTGGTCAGATATATGATATGTCATTTATTGGGTTTATGGATGGAAGGGCAAAGAAATTTCTCTAGATATTTGAAGAAATAAAAAGTTGAATAAATGTTGAAGTGCAGATGACCAAGTCGAGAATGATTGATGGAATCGATGGAATCATAAATAATCTTAAACTTTAAACTTTAAGTTCATGTAAGAATAAATTAAACCATATTAAATTCGATAAAAAAATTAAAAAAATTCTTCAAAACAGTTGAAAACTAGCTAGGGTAATAGTCTATATTTATTAAAAAAAATAAAGACAAAATAAATTTATAAAAAAAATCTAAATGAAAAATCTAACATTTTATATAATAAATCTTTTTGAAAACCATTGTGATTGTTGTAGACGCTAAGAAAAGCCAAAGTAGCATCGGATTATTAATTTGAAAGAAGAACTACATATCTCCTAGCAATTCAGCTTCAAGTCAATTGTTTATTTTCGCAGCGATGTTAAGAGCATTGGATAATATTATGTCATCAATAATTCAGGACTTTGTTTCTGCGGAAGCAAGAGCTTATTTCTTTTAAAATAAACAAATCAATAGGAGAAACACATTCCCTTTTCAAACCGATTGCCGCAATTTGTTTCAATCAATACGGGAATCGTTATATTTAAAACATTCCAGGACGGAATCATTTCTTCACCATCTACTGAAATGCTAGAAATGAACAATTAAATAAAGAAACGAATTTTATTCAGTATATTACTCTGAATTAGTTCTTCAATTGCACTACCCCTATATTTCACTGGTGATTCCCTTTGCCTTGTTCAAACATCAAACAATTCAATATTTTATCTTTGAAGCAAGGTATATTTCTTTGGAATTTTAATGTTAAAAAATTAATTAATGGCATCTTTTTAACAAAAACCACCATTGACCTTTTTTGTGTGCTCTAAAATCAACACAAATACACAATATCTAAAAGCGGAAAAAATGTAAATACATCTCATCATGCATATTTGTGCTTGTAACTTACTTAGTGGTCAGTGTGAAAGAGGGATAAATTGTAATGTCAACAAAGGCTCCTGATCGTTTAGAAACGATGCTATTGGAAACACAATTTATAACGGTGTTAGCATAAATACGTCACATAAGGCTTAGTTGTTTACTTGAAACTCACGTGAAATAATTTAAAATCAGTTGTTAAGGGAAATAATTAATTACTTTTACAAATACAACATACCCAGAAAAAGAATACAGCTGCAGCGAGTCTGAAATTCCTTTTCTTTAAAATAAAATATTAAAAAATAGCACATATAGAAGGTGGATACATGATAGATTTCCTTAGCACATGAATGGCTGGTCTATCACATCTTTTGTAGTTATTTTTCATTTAACTTGCCGCTATTTTCTACTCTCAACAAAACTGGACCAGGTTATGTAAACATACATGTGTTCCTTGAGTAGACTTAGCAAACACGAATGTCTGTCACGTGGAGACTCGTCGTGTGCCAACGCCATGAACCTTAATCAACACAGACACACTTCATTCAACTATCACATTCAGTTTGTAGCCCTTTACTCGGACTTATACGGTAATTCAGAAGTTGTTTTATTGATCGTAGAGCAACATTACTTTAATTGCGTCCAAAATTGATGATTATTTTTATGTCTGCTTTTATTTGTTCGACATGTGAGTTATTTAATGGGCAATTTTATTTTAGTGTTTCTCTCGAGCATCTGGCTGTTCTTATTCCAATGTTTTCAAGTAGAGTTTAATATTCACGAAATGTCCGTCCTTGAAAATAATAAATAGAAGTAAAAAAAAGATTTAAAAAAACCACGTTTTTATAAGCGGACGAAAATAATTTAAAACTTATAAGTTCAAGTACTATGATCTAATATGACTAAAAACGTGGGGCGGGCGCTTATGAGGTTTAACATATGCTGCTCACTCATACTATCACTTATAGATCTATCTTTTGCCTTCTAAATAAGAAATCTTTAATTTCTATACCAAACACACGCCCCACGTTTTTAGTCATATTAAATCAAAGTACTTGAACTTATAAGTTTTAAATTATTTTCTTCTTTTTAGTCCGCTTATGAAAACGTGTTTTTTAAAAATCTTTTTTTAACTTCTATTTATTTTATTCTTTTTAGTCCACTTATAACAACCTGGTTTTTAAAAAAATATTTTTTTACCTCTATTTATTTACCAAACATCTCACAAGCACCCGCCCAAAGTTTTAAAAACAATGTGATGTGGTCACGGGGTGAACTCACCGATGTCAACAAAAGCAGACGGTACAGATTCTTATATATGGACTATGGATAAACTAAAAAGTTCAATAATTTAATAACGGTACATTTGATCGATCTGAAATTTTGATACAATCCATTCTCATCCAAGATCTATCTGTGGTAAAATTTTCAGATCTCTAGGACCATCAGCAGTGGTTCAATGTTACGTTGGCAGATTTGAAAAATTCTTGGACAAACAGGAACGAAAGCGAGTTAATAAAAACGTGATAAAAACAATGGAAAACAAATCAAGACATTTATCAATTTATTAACTAACTAGCAAAATACCCGCGTTTCTGCGGTAAATTAGGATTTCAGTTATCGTTGAGAATCCCCGTAACACAGATTTTAATTCAAAACACCAATTGATTTCAATCTGGATCAGGATGAATATAATACATATATTAACTTCAGTGCCTTGTCTGTCTGTCTTGGTCCCGCAGAAAAAAAAATAAAAGTAAAAAATGACATACTTCCCATGATCCTATCGAGCTGACATATTTTTCATCGTCTGTTACCGTTGCGGGAGGGTACTCAACAACTTCCCAAAGTTTCATGCTCCTAACTACACGGGAAGTTATATCTTTAATGATGAGTATGTTTTATATAGCTCATATTAGGTAAAAATACATTTGGACCCCGGCCCCCTAGTGAGTGATAATTTTATATTTTTTACGCCTGTTACCATCACGGGAGGGTACTCAAAAACTTCCAAAAGTTCCATGCTTCTACTTACACGGTAAGTTGGAGAATTAGTGATGAGTAAGTTTTATATAAGGGAAAAAACAAACATTCAGGTCCCCGGCCCCCTAGAGAGTGATAATTTAAATAATATTTTTGCCAGTTACCATTTTGGGAGTGTACTCAACAACTTCCCAAAGTTTCATGCTTCTACCGACACGGGAAATTGGAGATTTATTGATGAACCTGTTTCATATATCTCATTTAAGGAAAAACTAAATTTGGACCCCCGGCCCCCCAGTTAGTGATAATTTTATATAATTTTGCGACTGCTACCATCGCGGGAAGGTACTCAACAACTTTCTAAAGTTCATGCTTCTACTTACAAAGAAAGATGAGGAATTAGTGTTGATTCAGTTTTATATAGCCCATATAAGGGAAAAAACGGTTTTGGGTACTCGGCCACCCATGAGTGACAAATTTTAAATTCTTTTTCACCAATTATCGTCATAAGAGTGTACTCAACAACTTCTTAAAGTTTCATGCTTCTATCAAGACGGGAAATTGGAGAATTAGTGATGAGTCAGTTTTTTATATAGGAAAAAAACTACATTTGGGCCCCGGCCCCCAGTAAGTGATAATTTATGTAATATTTCTACCTGTTACCATTGCGGAATGTTACCCAAATATTGCCCAAAGTTTCATGCTTCTACCTACTCGGGAAAAAGGAGAATTAGGGAGTTTTAATGTTGTATAGCCCATATAAGGGTAAAAAACGTCTTAGGGCCCCCGGCTCTCATGAGTGTGAAAAACAAAAAGTAAAAAAATGACACACTTCCCGTGATCCTATCGAGCTGATATTTTCTTTCGTCTGTTACAATTGAGGTAGGGTACTCAATAACTACCGAAAGTTTCATGCTTCTAACTACACGGGAAATAGGATAATGAGTGATTTTCAGTTTTTATATAGCTCATATTGGGAGAAAAAAAAATATTTGGGCCCACGGACCCCAGTATGTGATAATTTAAATATTATATTTGCTGTTACCATCGTGGAAGTGTGCTCAACAACTACCCAAAGTTTCATGCTTCTACATATACGGGAAATAGTAGAATTAGTGATTTTCAGTTTTTATATAGCTCAAATAAGGAAAACAACTACATTTGGCCCCCGGCCCCCAGTAAGTGATAATTTAAATATTTTTTCACCTGTTACCATCGCGGAAGTGTACTCAACAACTTTCCAAAGTTTCATGCTTCTACCTACTCGGAAAATAGGGAGAATTAGTGATTTTCAATTTTTATATAGCCCATACAAGGGAAAAAATGTTTTTGGCCCCCGGCCCCCATGAGTGTGAATTTTAAAATTCTTTTTCGCCAATAATAATTGTCGTCCAGAGAGGCTGCTTAACAACTTTCCAAAGTTTCATGCTCCTATCTACACGGGAAGTTGGAGAATTAGTGATGAGTCAGTGAGTGAGTGAGTGAGTGAGTGAGTGAGGGCTTTGGCTTTTATTAGTATAGATTTATAACAGAAAGCAAGTACATGCCCTGGTCGTTGGCTTAACACATAGCCTATGTGTGATATACATAGCCGGCAAATGTTAACATATAGCCTACGTGTGATCCAACAGACGACCCAACGGTAATCAGCGGGTTATTTTTAGTTATTATAACTCTTCACCAACACTGAATTATCAACACTGGTTGAGAGATGTCATCAAAATGTGTGGGTTTTTTTTTGTGTTTTTGTTTGTTTGTATTATTGGGTTTTTTTTTATCTTGGAAGGTGAGGCGGAGGGTGGGAGATGGCTGTCTTAAGAGCGGATATCCAGGTGCAGATAGCAATCATTCAATGGCCTATTTACCAAACTGCCTGGTTCTCAAGTGGCGAGGTGCACCTTACTACACAGGCGAATTAAATACCTCAGGCTTAGATAGGTTATAACCTCTGGGCTACACCAGTAAGGGAATGGGTTGAAAGGTTCTGTGGTATTCAGAAGAATGCTCTCACGGGGTTGACATGTGATCAGCTGTTTTCGTTTCACAGCTGATAATGGGGATACCTCCCTGGAAAAAATTGTGACAGTTGTTGACAACAGAAAGTGGCGACAACCAAACCATTTTTATTGCAGAGCAGAAGAGAGAACGCTATCAATAAATATGCTAATTTTAGCATGTGGATCTGATTATTATTTCGTAACTGGACTATCGAACCGAGGCAGATCCCGAGTCGCGGGTTCGAGCCCAGGTACTGGCAAGGCCCCTGGGGCATTTTGCTGGCCACACATTACCCTGCTCGTTAGTGGTGGCTAAAAACTTTTGAACGCTACATCACTTGCCCCATAGTCCGTCATGGAATGGAAAGGGGGTCAATTCTGCAAAATAAATTGTTCAAGACTTAGATAACTGTTGTTACATATTTATTGATGGCTTTCATTCTTTCAATCATGTAGTTTAAAAACAAACAGACTTCAATCCATTTGTAATGTTCATACATTTATGTATTTAAACTTATTAAAATTTAAAATTAACACTGAGTACGTTTATACTTTTACAATACTAATTGGAACAAAAATCACTAATAAAATAATATTATCAGTAACTCTTTGTATTTAGAGATGGAATCTATTTTAAATAATATTAAAAGATAAAATGTTAAACAAAAGGCACAATATAATTAGAACATCGGTTTTAGGACCTTGATAAATACAGGGTGACACGAAAAACGGAGACATTTTTACAATCCGATAAAACTTAGTGTTATTGAAATTTTTTTTTAAATTGATACTAGTGGAAAACTCAAAATATACCATTTAAGAAACATTATTGCAATTTATCTTTTTTTTAAAATAAAAATGACGTCATTTAAATGCCGTCCTCCTGTAGGAATGCATTCTTGAAATCTGCTGATGAAATTCCTCATTGACCGCTGCAACATCTCACCTCAGCTTCCTGGTATTTCATCATGAATTTCTCTGTTTAAGCTCATTCACAGTTCTTGGTCGAATCGTTTAGTGTATGCTTTATTCTTAAGAATACGACTATTTAATTGTTGACAGTAATTTTGTGTTATACAGTTTAACACTGGTCACGTTTTGAAATACATGTACTTTATTTACAGCTATATTTTTCAGTTTGCTATATTTCTTTCCATAAACGTAATTTGTTACTTATTGACATCTATTTAGCCAATGAATTTGTGTTAAATTTTTAAAGGAATCTCTCTGAAGTCTAATTAAAGGAAGGCTTTTTAATAGGGCTGTTATCGATTAATTTAAATTTAATCGTTAACTTTTGAAAAAATAAACGATTAATTAATCGTTAATTTCGATTAAAGCTTATAATAGAAGTTTAGGACGTCATTAAACTGAACATTTCAAGGGAAGTAACAAAAACAAAACTTTTTCACCATCTTCGAATTTGCTCAACTTTCCAGTTATATGTTTAAATTTAACTGCGCTGATACTGTCAGCCATTTTTTAGTCGACGTCTGCCGGTCCATATAGAATAATAAAATAAATTATAATATTACGCGGGAGAAGTTTGTACGTAAATAAAAATACATAAATTATTATTAATTATTAATAATTAATTATTTATTAATACAATTAAAAAAAATATTATGAATATTTCTTTCATTTTAATGGAATTTTTATCGATTAGAATAATTTTAATGGATAAAAAAATTTCACGATTAATCGAGAAATTAATCGTTAATTTCCGCAGCCCTACTTTTTAAATGCGTATGTATTTTAAGGGGCATCATTTAAATAAATTGATTATACTTTTCAAAATTTGCTTCTCTCCCTTACCAAAGTGCATTTAAAATCAATAAATTTTATCGGAATTTCAGGAAAAACATTTTTTTTGGTAACGTTTAAAAGGGGTAGACTATTTAAAAATTAAAACCATTGATACTAAATTTAAAAAAATTAATAAATTGTACAAGAATAGCTTGTAATATACTTTCATGTACATATTTTATCAACTCTTCCATCCTTGTAAATAATTTGATCTTCATAAGAAGCACTATACTCCGATGTGCTCTCCTCTTCTTTCTCCAGCTCAAAATAAATATGTTTTTGCGCACCAAGGTGTGAAATACTCTGCGTGTTTCTATCTTCATCATGTTCCACTGAAAACAAATTACAATATCTGAACTGTTCACGGCTTGACTGTGTGCTCACGTTTGCCGCACAGTCACGTTTAGATGCTGAAGAAAATGTGCCTAAATCCGATCTTGCTGTGGAGGATTCGACCTGTTCAAATTCATGAGATAAACTTTCGGGTATTTGAAGCTTGTTGTAAGGATTTGAAAAAATCTTTGCTTCTTCGTTAAGCCTCGTGTACACGTTCCTCTCGTTCGTCATGACGTCATTGATTGTTGTGTAGTAGTCCTCATCGCAGTAGCTAATTCCTTTGTTCACTACCGGCATGAAAACACCAACTGCCTGTCTGGTACAATTCACAACTAAGTCTTCACTTTTCACGTCTTCATATAACAATAACAGACTTTGGCTAAGACTCTCGCTCAGTTTTATATTACGGCAGCCATCTTCGACATCAGTCACTTTGGAATTAGTCAGTTTAATATCTAGTTTTCCGAAAGAATTTAATGCAGCCTTCCTCCCATTTTCCGAAATCGACATTTCCATCCCGTCAGTTCTTGTATCTAATGGTATATCATGGAGAGAACCTTTTGTAGGGGACGTTTGTTTCAGCTCGCGTTCAATCAAACTCTTAAATGTGTCACTACTGGTTGATGTGCTGCAAGCCAAAACAAAGGCACTCCCAGTTTGTCTTGCAGCCTCACAAAGGTACGCTACTCCCTTTGCCGGCTTCTCGGCGTAACCATTATTGTGACCTCGAAAAATCATATCATCTTTCTTAGTTTCGATCGCTGCACTTGATTTTTGCCCTTGACACTTACAAACACAAATCGCGCAGATGAGGATGGAGAGAAGTGTGACGACTACCCCACTGGAAACTGCGATTATTATGATCAATTCGACGTCTACCTCATAATCAATAAAACCTTGCTTTGTCTTGAATGTTTCCTGCTGCTTAGTTGATTCCCTTTTAACACCACTAGTTGGCGTTATGCGCAAGACTCCCACTTCGTTCTTTGCAGTGATAGTCACTACAGAGGCAAATGAAGACATGGGCGAAGTCAATTCCGTTTTAGCCGTAATAACTTGGCTAGGAGTCGATACTGGAGTCATTAATGTCGTCCGGTTGAAACAGTCGCTTCCACATTGGGACAAACTGACGTAACGGTTGTCTATCTGTTGATGAATTCTCCCGGGGTACAACCAGAAGACTCCGGCGAATCCGTTCTCACATGTGTTGCCGTAGATGAGGTTTATGGACTCGCACATCTCGAGGTTCTCACAAAGGTTCTCGGAGTGTTTGAGACGGATACAGCCCATGGTCTGATGGGCTAGGAAGGAGGTGGGGATGGAGCAGATGAAGTTCCCGGAGTAGATCTCGTCCTGTGATTGGTTGAAATTTGATGGAAATCTGGACACGCTGATAAGCCTTGCCTGATAGGAAAATGAAACGTCGCGCTCTAAGAGAACGCTACAACTTTGATCTTTGCTGTCACAGAGACAAGTGTAAAATCTGAAAAGAGAGGAATAAATTCAGTGATTTGTGCACCAAGATGCGAGAAAGTATATTTTCTAATGGTTAACACATTTCTTTAATTTTATAACAAATTTTAAAGAAAACAAAACAACAGCACAAAAACTGACCACCAATAGTGTGTTTAGTGTTTGGTTGGAAGAAGAAAAAAACGAGTACAGTTGAACTTATAAAATATAAAGATTGTCTTACATATAAGTAGTGTGTTTCTTTTGAAAGATTGGACAGTAATTAAAACTTACTGGTTTAAAATATCCTTGGGGAAGTTGATCTGATAAAGGTCGTTCATCTTTAACGTGAGGACGCTGGTTACGTCTGCCCGCGATTCCTGTAACTGACCGAACGACCATAATACAAGGAGGGCGATGGGGGCAATGATGATCATTTTTGTGTTGTAGGACTCTATGAGCTGGAAATTTTCAAACGAACATATAAAGAGAAATATGCTCATAAAATAACAAACACACACAAATAAAAGAAAAATAATAACCCACAACATTTTGTTCCGAAAATGGTGTTTTTTAAAATGAGATTTTCACAAATCATATCACAAATAATGCACAACTATCACAGGAGAAACTTGAAACACCTCATATCATTTTAAAACTGCACTGCAACAGAAATTTTAGAACTCAAATTTCAAGAAGTTATCAAGAATTGTACAATTTATACTATAAGTTAATCCTCATAAAAAAATAAAAATAAATGAATCTTTAGATATCTTATAATTTACAGGTCGTGTCTTAATGTTATTTCACGATGGTGAAATTGGAACGTAAAAAGTGTACTTGCGCAATGAGAAATAAAAAAATTTCGATAAAAAAATTGAGTACACTTTTTACATACGGGTCTTTGAATTTGAATGATTAATTAAATCCAAGTGACGCGATTCATACAAATTGACATTCATTATTACTTTCTTTGCTAAGGAATAACAAATCAAAAAGTATCTTTATAAGACTTGAAGTTAGAAAGCCTAAAGATGATTGTATAGAGGAACTTTTGTTCTTTATAGTTATAGACACGTTTGAAAAAACATTATTAGTATTTATTAGTGATATAATTGTATACACTGATTTGATATTTTGACTGGGAAACTGTTGATAACATTAATGTTGTCATTTCTACAAGGGATTGCGCTGCAAAAAAATGTTTTTACTTGAGACTTCAAACAAGTTAGAGATCGTTAATAATTTGTCTCACATTATAGACATCTGATCCACTATTTTTTCATACATCACCCTAAAATAATTAATATACGTTTGATTAAGCTTTCAGCATCATTATTAAATATTAATATGTTTTTCCTAAACCCCAATAGAACACTTTTTAAAAATAAAATATTCAACCTAATGATTTAATAAGTATGACATTAACCAAGACAGTTTACAATTCACATAAACAAACATTAATCTTCTATACATAAAAAAACATTAGCTTCTATACAATAAACAAAATCACAGTAATAATCAACCATCTTTTGAGTTTTCACATAGACTATTAAAATTATACTCTTAACACACATAAAAAGAAACATTTTGATTTTCATCATTTTATAATGAACTACTTGCGTCTATATGAAACTCTTTGACAACTTTTTGAGTCTCAGTGCTCAAATATACTCAAGCAGAATCCATTTTTTCTTACGGAATACTAACACCGAAGTACACACATAAACAGACGTATAAACTGAAGATGAGTCAAACTCCAATATTCCTCTTTTCTCCCTCGAACCAGCACACTACAGTTGTAAATGCACATTGTAAAGCAGAGAACATTGCTACAACTCTCACCACATGTATCATATGCAAAGTATTCCAACTGCAACAAATTCAAAGAAATGCAATAATTATTAACATTATTGTAGGTTTTGGTGTGATTACATCGAACGAATCCTACTAGATGTTTTTGTTTCTTGTTTTCATCAATAAAACATGGCAGTCGCTGTATTTTTGTGTTTAGGTCATGTTAAGTTTTTCGCAATTTGTCACGGGGCCTTAAGTCACTAACGACAACTGAATGAGTGGTCCGTCATTTCCAGCTTAATTGAAACCTGTACAACTCGGTCATTGTTTGGCCGACTGCTGTACGTGACACTCGCCAAAAGAGACACACATAGGCCGAGAGCTTTTAAGGACCACCTGGTGGGTTTCCCGTATTGACCCGTTGGGTTCGTGAGTTTACGTGGCGGGGGGTTCATCAGTTTAGTGGGCATGGCTCGAAGTTTGAAAGCGTTTTTTTTTAGTATTTTGTTTTTTCACCAGCTTTACACGACAGCAGCGAATGGGGTAGATCGGATACAAGCTAGAGAACAAATTCACAGAAAAATGTCAATCCAAGTTGACAGACATCCTTGACAAAGCTGTCGGTGATACCATTTGTCTTGGGTTCATAATCGGTGATACCAGTTTTCTAGGGTCTTAATCTTCATGATGAATCTTGAAAATGACTTCAACTTTGAATTACAGTATTTATAGTAAAAGCGGTGAATGTTGTTATATACTATTAACACTTTCCATTTTATAGCAACTACCAATTCTTACACCTAAATTAAATGTCTAGATTTTTAGGGTGAGTCTGCCTCACACTAAATGATTGTGTGTGATCTCGAATTGTATAACACAAATCGTTACTCAAGTTATTACGACTATTTGTGTGGATGTACTTGTAAAATGAATGGAAAAGAGCACGTGTTTACACAGATGTTGCTCAATATAATTTTTGTATTTGCGTTAATTTACAATTTTACTGTTTATTTAGCTAATGATCACTATTGTAAAAAATATAACTAATATATATATATATATTATATTTTTTAATGTAAATTTAAAATAATTTACATCGGCATTGATTGTGATCGGGCTATTTGTTAGATATTTCACCCATTACCCTACCATAACTAATTATTGTCAAGGAACTTATGTTTAGAACAGGGGTCTCCAAACTTTTCTGCCGGAGGGCCACATTAACTGTCAAACAGCAGTTTGTGGGCCAACTAAACACAGTTTTGTGGTAAACTATAGGTAAAAATAGTATCTTTTTGGAAATTGAAGGTCTCCAGGGGCCGGTTGAGAGGACCTCGTGGGCCGCATGTGGCCCGCGGGCGTAGTTTGGAGACCCGTGGTTTAGAACAATCAACCTATCTTCTTTTACTCATATACTAATAGCCATTTTGGTTTAAGCTAATAATAAAAATATATCAGTTGATAACTTTTCCCCAAATATTTAATTAACATTATATATATATATATATTTGGCTTAGCTGTAGATCATAAGCTCTGCATACATGGATGCCAAAATTAAAAGAATTTTTTGGAAGCACACTTGAACACATCTTACCAATCTTGGAAAATACGTTAGAGGTAAGGATATCATTTCTTAAGCAAGGTTTTATTTTTTTCCTTGGTCTCCGTTTCTTCATCTTACTTACTGATCAGCAAGCAAGTAATAAATTAGCATTTCATTGATCGGGTCGTCGAGCGGCATGCGCACACGGCTAGCGAACTGAGAGTCATGGATTGAATCTCTTTGCAGGTAAGGTTTATTCCCGTGGAGTCTACTCAGTTCTGCTTCACTTGCCAACAGGCCAGCAAATTATCGAAAGTGTTCAAATCGATGGCCATTGTGGTCCATTCACATCTGACAACGCTCACTGATTGAATCCAAAACGTTCCTAATAATTTCAATTGGTATGTCGGCACATTCTCTTTCAGTGACCGCTCTCAACTCATTGATTGTATCTGGTTTTGTTGTGTTAACATTGTGTTTAACATGATCCCATAAAAAATCCAAGAGGGTCACATCCGGTGAGCGTGGAGAGTACTCAATGCTTCGTCTTCGTCATACCAATCTGTTTGTTAGTTGGCCGCAAAGATAGGCCTTGATAGTTTAGAGGTGCTCCATCCTGCTGGTAGTGTGGAGTTGCTTCATCCTGCTGGAAGTATCTTTTTTTAAAAATTCCTAAACAACTCTTGGATGAGTGGCATAGCGGATTCTTGTAATTCGAGATAATTTGTACCATTCACAGTATCTTCAAATAGAAATTTCCAACTATACTAAATGCTGTCACACCACACTGTAACCTCTGGTATGTTCACATGCTGTTTCACTGTCTCATGAGGCCTGTCAGCTGCTCAGTAGGTGCAATTGTGAATAAATATTAATTGAACCATTCAAATTGATTTAAGCCTCAACACTCAAAATAATCTTGCTTGGGAATTACTTGTCCTCTGTATATTTTGAGTGGTACCAAACACATAAAAATAAATTCTCCAGTTAAAATGATTTTCATTGACAGCATGCACTAATTGTTATGAAATGTCAAAGAGTGTATACCATGGACCACAACTGTCAAAGAGTGTGTACCATGGCCACAACTGTCAAAGAGTGTGTACCATGGACCACAACGGTCAAAGAGTGTGTACCATGGGACCACAACTGTCAAAGAGTGTATACCATCGACCGCAACTGTCAAAGAGTGTATACTATGGACCATATCTGTCAAAGATGTATACCATGGACCACAACGTCAAAGAGTGTATACCATGGACCACAACTGTCAAAGAGTGTATACCATGGACCACAACTGTCAAAGAGTGTATACCATGGACCACAACTGTCAAAGAGTGTATACCATGGACCACAACTGTCAAAGAGTGTGTACCATGGACCACAACTGTCAAAGAGTGTATACCATGGACCACAACTGTCAAAGAATGTATACCATGGACCACAACTGTCAAAGAGTGTATACCATGGACCACAACTGTCAAAGAGTGTATACCATGGACCACAACTGTCAAAGAGTGTATACCATCGACCACAACTGTCAAAGAGTGTATACCATCACCACAACTGTCAAAGAGTGTATACCATGGGACCACAACTGTCAAAGAGTGTATACCATGGACCACAACTGTCAAAGAGTGTATACCATGGACCACAACTGTCAAAGAGTGTATACCATGGACCACAACTGTCAAAGAATGTGTACCATGGACCACAACTGTCAAAGAGTGTATACCATGGACCACAACTGTCAAAGAGTGTGTACCATGGACCACAACTGTCAAAGAGTGTATACCATGGACCACAACTGTCAAAGAGTGTGTACCATGGACCACAACTGTCAAAGAGTGTATACCATGGACCACAACTGTCAAAGAGTGTATACCATGGACCACAACTGTCAAAGAGTGTATACCATGGACCACAACTGTCAAAGAATGTATACCATGAACCACAATGTCCGTCAACTTGAACACTTTCGATGATTGGCTGTTTTCTACATTTGTTCACATTAGTTTTGTTTATGAAACCTTTCTGCATTATAATAAAGGTTGTGTTGTGGTCATTTAAAGAGTGTAAACATTGTTTTGGGAAACTCTTTATTTGCTGTAGAAGGAATTATGTTTATTGAGGGATATGACGTACACTATTTTAAATATAACAGTGATTACCACAAGCTTTCATTGTAGGTATTTTTTAAACAAATTAATTATTCCGGATAGAAAGATACAATATTTCAATTTTGTTTGCTCTCATTTAAAAAATACTGTATTTCAAAAACTTGTTTATTTATTGATTTTTAATTTCCTTATTTTAATCCCTTTTAAATCCTTGTAATCAATTCTAATCCTCCATATTTCTTCGATATCATTCAATTATCAAAGTTTACTCAACAGCTGTGATCGAAATCGTAACAGTAGGCGGACATTCTTAACAATGAAATAATTACGTCAGCGCGATCGTGTATTACAGATGGCAAACGATATATTTAATTGTATTGTCATTAAAAAAATAACTACCGTAATTAAAGAACAGTAACATTTTTATTGAACGATTATGATTGATTCATGTCAACTCAGGCGGACAGCATGAAGCTGGTAAAATATTGATTCTAATATTTAATGCTAGACGGACCAGAAAAAAAATATGAAAATGATTATTAAAAGTAACACATGTTTTCTTTATCGATCAATAAACATAACATATTTTGTAAATGCGTATACAAGTAATCATTTAATAATTTTTCTCGTTGTTTTTTCTCTTCAGTATTAAGTATAAACCTTATAATAGTTATAAACACAGGCATGTGGAATTCGATAAAATTGCATCTAGTTACTCTGGCTCCAGGAGCACAACTTCCTTCAGAAACGAATGACCTCGTTAACATTAAGCAACCCCAGGCCTCTGTCCTAGATGTCTTTTGTTGACTCTTTTTTGTATCCTCTATGTTGGATGTAAATTATACATTTTTCATAAATACCTTAATATCCATTTCCGACTTCAAAAAGCTTATGAGGCTTTGTATCAGACCACATTCCAGGCACGGATTGTGTTCACGTGATATGACTCCACTGTTTGGTAAATGCCTAAAATGTAGGCTTTATATATTTTTTTTGAAAACATTTCCTATCGTGTTGAATCGTTTTGTACCCGTTTAGACAAAGAACATGAGAGTTCACGATCACTCCCCCCCCCCAACTATTTCTTTAATCTAGCTTATTAATTATAAACAATTTCTGTATTAAAAACTTTTAAGCGGCAAGTGTTTTATTTGCATAACTTTTAGTTAAGTCCGTGTTATAATAGTTAGTTATTAATCTAACTATACATTTATAAATAACCTCAAGTCATTTGACCTATCTTTGATATAATTAGCTGTATCTGAAACTGAATCATCACTCACTGACTCACTTAAGGTCAGTCTATTCTGGAACGCTCTATAAAAATTCCAGATAATTCAAAATATCTAATAAAATCAGAAGGCAATCCTTTAATTTAGATGGTGTCTGCTATTTTGCGTTCTACTTAAGTGTTATACTTGAAAATAAGTTTACACGATAGGAATTGCTCGCTATTGATTGACAGTCATTTCAAATTATGCTTAGAAAAATATTTATCATAATAATATCTCTACATATATTCACAAAAAATGAAGACACAAACAAGACGCGAGCAAATAAGCAGGACGAATGACCCTCGCTATGGTCGTCCAATCACAGTTTTTGGTTGGCAAGCGAGGGTGGTGCAGGGGATTGCTCAACCATAGTAAGCATGTCTCGAGACCGAAAATGCGTCGGTGGTCCCCCAAACGTTCACTCGAGTTCTTCCAATTTTTTGGTGCTTTAGTATGTGTCTGTTCCCCCACCCCTTTTTTTTCTTAGCACTATCTATGAGCAAGTCAGCGGCGTATGCTACGCCGCGGGTCGTATCTAGAATCAAATAATATCATGAGCTCTGAATATAAAATCTTAAGGTTTTGAAGTACATGTCAATACTTTGCTGTCGGTCATTAGACCACGAAACTTTAAATGTCAAGGATATAGGCCAGGGCGAGGCAGATGAACGTGATGTTATTGCGTCTCGCCATATCCATTATAGGTTCGTGTATACAGACCAGTGTCGGTGTATTTATGTACTATAGTCCAGTGCTTCTCAAACGTTTTAGTATGGCAGACCGGCAGGAATTTTTTCCATTGCACCAGGGACAGACCGGTGCACTATTTTCCGTGCACTGACAATTTTATTTCTATCCTTTTTGATAACTTCTGCGTACCGGCGGTGGATGTCCCACGGACCGGCACCGGTCCGCGGACCACCACTTTGAGAAGCACTGCTCTAGTCAACTAGGCTATTTTGAAATGACATTGGTTACTTTTTGTTTTAAAAGTGTTATAATAATATGTCAAAATATGTATTACACCGGTCGTAATTGGACAGTAACCCCCCTTTACTTTACATACAAATGTTCGTTCTTCCCGTCCGGAATTCGCGCGTGGAATGGGTTCCCTGAAGAAACCAGGAAAACCAACACTTTATCAACATTTAAATCTCTAATAAAAATGCAGGAATAAACACAAACCATAGATAAGCGTAGGATGCAATAATCTTCTGTATAGAAGAAGCGTCTGTAAACAGATAAGATAAGATAAGATTTCCTTCCACAACCCACAAAATAAAATAATAGTTGTACTACTGAAGGCAATGACTGTCATATTTTTAGGCATCATATATATATTTATATATATATATATATATATATATATATATATATATATATATATATATATATATATATATATATATATATATATATATATATATACATATATATGTCAAGGCATTTTAAATTTAAAAAAAAACCCGCAAGAACCAAGTTTTTGACTATAAATCCTTTATATAGGAGACATAACTAAATGACTGTTCAATATAATATGAAGCGCAAGACAATCCAAAATACAAAATTGTAGTTATGTCTCGTAAAACATGTTTAATGTAATGCGCACCCATCGGGAATATATTTAAAAAAATATTGTCAATATAATTAATACGCATCTTATTGCCGGACAGGAAAGGTTGTTCAATATAAAACGCACCACGACACTCTAGCACAAAAATTAACATGTTACATAGAGACAAAAATGATCAAATAGATACAATATTACTAGACTTCTCAAAAGCATTTGACAAAGTTCACCACCTTAGTTTACTTAAAAACTTCACTACTTTGGAATCTCAGGTTCCTTACATCACTGGATCCAAGACTTCCTTTAGGTCAGGGAGCAAACTGTAATAATTAATGGATCTAAATCTGCACCAATAAAGGTTAACTCAGGAGTTCCACAAGGAACTGTGCTAGGTCCCTTACTCTTTTTAATTTATATAAATGATTTACCCAACAACATCTCAACAGGTACAAAAGTTAGGTTATTTGCTGATGATTGTATAATCTATAGAACAATTAAATCAGAACAAGATAGCAAAATTTTACAAAATGACTTAGATGAATTGATAAAATGGGAAACTAACTGGAGTATGTCTTTCCACCCAGAAAAGTGTCAACTGTTAAGAGTAACAAAGAAAAAGAAACAAATAAATTCAAAATATTACATTCATGGAAAATGAACTGACCCAAACTAAAGATGCAAAATACTTAGGAGTCTTAATAAATGAGAAACTATCACGGAATCCCCATGTCAATGAAGTTATTAAAAAATCAAACAAAACCTTAGGCTTTATATAAAAGAACTTTAACAAATGTAATAGAGATATAAAACTAAAATGCTACCTCACTTTGGTGAGACCTGTACTAGAATATGCATATTCTGTATGGGACCCATCCACCAAAGAAAACATTGATAAACTAGAACAAATTCAAAAAAGAGCTGCCAGATTCATTACTGGAGAATATTCGAAACTGTCAAGAATAACACCATTAGTTAAATCATTAAACATTGAAACACTAGAGGATAGAAGAACCAAGAGCAAAGTAGTAATCATACATAAAGCAATTAATTCTAATTTAGAAATACAACACAAAGATAACTTAATACAACCCTCAGATAGACATAAGGATAAAAACCACTTTCTTATTCCGTATGCAAGAACAAACACATACAAGTTTTCCCTCTTCCCGTCCGGAATTCGGGCGTGGAATGGGTTGCCTGAAGAATCCAGGAAAACCAACACTTTATCAACATTTAAATCTCTAATAAAAATGCAGGGCTAAACACAAACCATAGATAAGCGTAGGACGCAATAATCTTCTGTATAGAAGGAGCGTCTGTAAACAGATAAGATAAGATAATAAAGAAAATCTAAAAATTCATGAATTTAATTACAGTACATTTGATCGATCTGAAATTGTTATCATCGGCACGAGTCTGCCTGCAAAATTTCAGCTCGCTAGCTTACGAGAAAGTGGGTTAAAATCGATCCAAAGTTTTTGAGGCAAACATTCAAGCAGACACCACGAGTTAATATAAAGTATTTAATTTTTTAAAAAACCTGTAAAAAAAAAGTTTTTGACTATTAATTCTTTATATAGGAGACATAACTGGGTGAATGTTCACTATACTACTCAACGCAAGACAATCCAAAAATACCAAATTTTAGTTATGTCTCGTAAAACATTTTTAATATATCGGAAGTAAATTTTTAAAACGTATTTTCCAAACAATACGCACCTGATTGCGCGACAGGAAAGGTCTTTCAATATAATACGCACCAAGACACTCTATCTAAAAAATTAACATGATACATAAGGATAAAAAAATAATCTAAAAATTCATTAATTTAAATTACAGTACTTGCGATCGATCTGAAATGTTTAAAAATTATGTTTGTCATCGGCACGAAACTGCCTGCAAAATTTCAGCTCGCTAGCTTACGAGGAAGTGGGTTAAAAACGATCCAAAGTTTTTTCAGCACCACCCGTCTCAAGCAAGCAAGCAGACACAACGAGTTAATATAAAGGATTTAAAAATAAAAAGAAAGCCCCAAAGAAGTGGATAATACTGTATGGCCTTGGACTACAATTCCCAAAAGGAAAAGAGGCTGAAATCCATCTGTGCTCAGATTAATTTTAGGATAATACCATCACGGTGCAGTTATACGTTGTGCTTCGATTACCTCTAATGTAGAACGACCATGACGCAACTTACATCAGTTTTGTAGTTACACCCAACAAAATATCTACAACATGTAGGTGTAATCTGTTCTCCGATTACCTCAAGTGTATGATACAGCCACGATATTTTGTCTCTAAGATAGGGTGACGGTCATAACAACATTTTTGTCAACATCCCCTCTGGACCAATATACAGCCGTGAACTCTTTACAAACCTTGTTTAATCCCATACAGACGCTACCCACTCCTCACCCACCTCGCCCTAACATGTGATGTTATTACATATATATTTTTTTACCTGATCTTCTATTGATGTCACGTGAGTCTATTTTAAGCTCTTATTTTGTTTTGACATGATTGACTACACAGTGTCATTTTCTATAAATTATCATTCAGCGTATCCAATATAAAGTATCATTTAGCTTATCCAATATAACGTATCACTCAGTGTATCCAATATAAAGAATCATTCGTCTTATCCAATGTAAAGTATCATTCTCTTTATTCCTTGTAGCCTTTCAAATAAAATAAAAGTGGTTATTTTGTACCTTTCATCGGCTTAAGTTTTAATTCTCGACATTCAGAGGCGTAAACGTGTTTGTTGTTTGGAGGGAAGATCTTGAGAGTTGTATTTTAATTAAAATGTAAAGTGGCGGTGTTATCATACAATTATTTTTACCCAAATATTTAAAATTCGAGAAAAATATATTTGGGCCAAAAATTTATAAAAGTCTTTCAACACAATAACGTTTATTTTTAACACAACAATTAATCAATACTTTTTTTTAATTGAAAAAGTTCAAAATACTTTGTACCAGTATAGAAAGCAAGAGTACTTTTTGAATAATAAATGTTTGTTTTTTTCCTTCAAAAGTTTGAATTAAATCTTTTTTATATTGGTAATACTTGCACGCGCACTTACTGTACACCACTTACATTTGTACTTATCGTACAAAAATTACACACCGTAAACCAGTTAAACATGCACTCACCGTACACAAATTACACATTCTCTCACCGTAAAACACTTACACACGCACAATACAGTTTATAGGCTTGATTGAATATATATTTGCAAATTAAAGTCGCTCACACTGAAACCAGTTTACACACACAAGTGCAGCTTATACATGTTAAAATTCATCAAAGGGAGAGTATTTCTTACTTACGTAAACATTAAAAAATTATAATTGCTATAAAATGTGTCCTACGTTTATACATGTTCTTAAGTTTTATTATAAGACTTTATTTCGTATACTATTTGTTTCTGCTTCTGCAGGCCGTCAATTATAAGGGTTTATGTCCTGGGCCCTTTTTCACGACTTCCTTGACGAGGGTAGACAATCCCTTTGAGATTTCTGAGAACACTTCGTTCTGCGTGGTACTACGATCTGGGCCCTAGTACACATGTGACTAACGTAAGGCCTACGTTTTAAATATGTTATGCTGATGGTTTGTTTCAAATGTTTATAGATACTAAAGTGATGAGTTTTTAGATTTTAATAGAACAAGAAATATTTTAGAGATTGGAAAATATGTTTTTTAATGTAAACAATTTTCCAAAACGAAGCATTTGTCTTACATTAGTTGGTTTCGTTTATATGCTAGCACAGCGTTGTGTTATATACACCGTTCTCTTGGTCAAGACTTGGAATACAAAATTTCAAAACCATCTGAATCATCGTAAATTGGAAAAAACAACAACAAAAAAAACTTGTTTTATGCGGCGCTGAAAAAAAATTAAGCCGTACGGCGTCTATTAGTAAATGAATGCTTCCTTGCAAACTCCTCTCTTGATTCCCACATTACTTTCTGAGTAATCGTTCGTCAAATATGCATTTAAAATTCAAGCAACACTCTACCCTCACACATCAGATTAAAAGCTGCCTCGGGCCTGAGTAAGAGCTAATCGGAGAATCTTTGTTTTACTAAATCAATCTCCATTCGCTGAATTCACACAGGCTATAGTAGAAGGCGCGGCCACTGTGCTTTTGGGATGTGTCCCGTGTCAAGTTGTAGACTTACATCACATCGATAGATTTAAGATTACTCATGTGTCTCATAAAGAGAGGATTTTAAGAACTGATAGTTTACTAAGAAATGTACATGTTCAATTATATAAATATTATGGTCATCGTTAAAACAAGACAAAAATGATTGTTAATAAGAGATAACAAATATATCATAATATCATACAGGCATAAATTAAATTTAAAAAAAACAACAAGTAAAAATCGATTAAACATATTTAAGTACACAAATTACAAATTACTTATTAAGTACAGCAAATGAAAAGTTGAATATTTTTCATTAAAATTGTGTTCAGTTTTCAAAATGTACAAATAAAAAATTTGCGTGAGTGTATTATTTGGGATATTTCTATTGAAATCTCATTCATTATTATCTAATGACTGGCAAGGAAGTAGAAGTTTATATTAATTCATTTTATTAACAAATAAAAATGTTTTCTTAAAAAATCAACGACTTCTTATAATTCCTTGATAACAATAAGCAAAGACCCGTCGTCTTTTGTAAAGAGATGGGCCACTGTTCATATAGGTCTTATGTTTTGGAATAAAACGTTGGTTGCAAGGATGCATATCTAAATATAACCCTCTATCGTGTACTAGCTGATCATCCCGTCTGTAGAATCAAGGAGATCAAGGGCCTGTTAGTTCTAAGGACGGATGTCAGCAAACAAGATGCACTCATTAAAAGGCAATAGAATGCTCGCTTACATTCTGCGTTTTTGCTTACACTCATGGCCAGCAGGCTATTTCTAAGCTAGTGTAAAATAACACAATTTGGAGGAATGATTTGCTGATATTGAGATCATTATCACATGGATTATTACAAAGTATAAACATAATTTCAGTAGTATAACATCTGCACCCAATTTAAGTTTAAAGCAACCTTTATGGGGCAGAGTATAATAGTTTTATTACTTTTATTTAAAATGATATAAACATGGTACATTGCTATATCATGTTAAACTGGAATGCAGTGGTCTTCACTTTCAATGTCGGTTTGTTGTAAGACATTGTATCCGGTAGGCTAATCCTAAACATTTGATATTTATCCACGGACTGGTTCGTAGGTGACGTACATACACTATTTTGTTGGTGGGGTAGAGTTGGAAAAAGGTGTTTATTTCCAAATTCCTCATGGAGTGAAACATTTTTGTTAACAGTCTTTTTCTTTCAGAGTCCTTGTTAGGGCTAGAATGTATTTTTTGAATGTTCATTGAACTTGTTCAAATATGTCTAGTGAACTGAAGGATATGTATCTATTGAAATTATCTTCATTTGGTCCTTTGTATTTTTTAAATTGTAAATCATCTTGCCCTTTGATATAATATTGCTCTCTTAATTCTAAGCAGTAAGGAAACCACAGAACAATAACTTGTATTAATTATTTCAAGTCAACAAATACTCAAGATCTATTGTAGGAATGTTAAACTATTTATTACTTCCTACTCATTATAATTTAGTTTGAATTGTTTTTAAAAAAAGGTAAATTAAATTATATCTTAATGCTACAGGTGATTTTACAAAGACGCTATTTAAAAAAATAATTTTAAAAAATAATGCCATTTCTTAATTTTCGGGTGTGTCTTTAGGACTATGAAAAAACTTTCAAACTTAGAATAACAAGATTTTAATTAAAATTTGTGACAAAAAAAAGTTATTGCCATCGTGTTATCGTCCATGTATCAATCTATCATGGTAAAAATATGAAAGCTGTATCTTGAGACAATTTTGTAGGAAGTTCAGAATAACAAGGTTCTAGCTCTATATAAGCCAACTTGCATAAAATTCAAACGCGAATAACTTGGTTTGAGACAAAAGTTCACATAGATCCTTGTTATTCTGAGGTGGCGAATTTCTCTTTTTAAATATCAGAAATACCCAGTGAACACCTTCCTTTTTATTTCAATTATTTCAAACTTTATGTTCATGGTGAAATTTAGTTTCCTTTTTCCAACTTGATCCGGGAAATAATATGTGGGCGTGAATTGTTTCTGCAATAATATCAAGTCGACACACAATATTAGAAAAAAACAACAACACCTTTTTATTGTGAAATATACGGTACACGAACTTATATACCACTGTGGAGGCAAGGCCGTTGACACTATCTTTACATTTCTTCCGGTCTAATGATATCATTCTAGACATTTTCAAACTTTGTTCCGATAAAGACACATCCTGTTAAATCTGGTTCTTTTCGTGCTATTACCCACGTCATTTACACTTGATCAAAAAGGTAAAAAACCTAATATCTAAACCTTATTTCAATTCAAACATAAGTTTCGCAACAATTTTTTTAATAAAAAAGCGATTTTTAAATATTGTTATGAATTTGTACTAAATTTGTTCAATCTTCACATCTTGTGCATGTTATTAAAAGGTAATATCGTTTTAAAGCATTACTTAAAAACTAGATTTAAAAAAAAAGTTCTTTAATGGAAACAATTTTTAAAAATAATTTAAAGGATAAATACATGGTTAAATCGTACAGTGAATTCAATATTAAAAACTGTTTATTTAAATTGTTTTCATGAAAAGATCATCTCAGCTATGTTTTCATCTACACGTAATGTTTTCAGATAACAATTTTTTTTCATTTGAAAAGTGAACTTCAAGTAACAGTTTCGTTAACATGTATCGGTTGCTATTGCTCAAAAGATAATTCATGTTAAAATAATGATTCTTTATAAAATGTTGTGTATTTTTTTAAATCCCTAATATTAACTTCGAAATCTTGTCGTCATCTCTCTCTTCGTAAGTCGGGCGAGAAAAACAAAAGTAAAAAATGACCCACTTCCCGTGATGCGATCGAGCTGAAATTTGGAACATGGACCCGTGTCACCTAACAATGCATTACGTAATTACGTTAATGCATTCTTAGTTTATCTATATAAACTATATGTAGCGGTCGCTATTGTTTACATTTTACGGGTCACTTGACTTCACGCCAGCCAGCTGTGAACACATCTCGTGTTTTAACCAGGTGGTTTACACCAGGAGTTGAGTTAACGCGTTGAAGCCACCCGCTCATGTCCACACCCCCTCCCCCTTCCCCCAGTTTTAAATCCATGGGAGATAATTTCGGTTTCAGTTTGTAAATATTTGTCGCGTTTGAACATAATCAATACTTTTAGTTATGTCTCATTTATAAGGGATTTATAGTCAAAAACATTGTTTTTACGGGTTGTTTTATTAAATCCCGCCGTCTCTCTATGTCTCTCTGTCTCCCTCTCTCTCTCTGTCTGTCCATCGTCGTCGGGCGGGTGGGCGGAAAAACAAAAGTAAAAAATAACCCACTTCCCGTGATGCCATCGATCTGAAATGTGACACATAGGCTCGTGTCATCTAACAATGCATCGTATCAAAATTTCAGATCGATTGACCGTACAGTTATTAAATTAATGCATTTTTAGTTTATCTATATAAACTATATATAGCGGTCGCTATTGTTTACATTTTACGGGTCACTTGACTTCACGCCAGTCATCGGTGAACACATCTCGTGTTTTAACCAGGTGTACCGGCATTCTCTTGTTTACATTTTAAGTGTCACGCTGAGCTCGGTCCAGCGATCGGTGACCAGACCTTTCCCCTCTCCCACTCGCCCCCTCCAGGGGTTATAAAGCAAAGAGAAGTTAAAACAGATTCAGTCTGTAAATGTTTGTCGCGTTTGAACATAATCAATACTTTTAGTTATGTCTCATATATAAGGGATTTGTAGTTGTTCTGTAAAGTGTGTCAACCTCCTTGAAAGCTGAATGGATTACAAAGTTATAACATGCAGAGAGAATTTTTCAAAACTCAAATAAATCAGATCTTATATGAATCTCTTAATGTCTCTCTGAAATCGATTACTTAAAGTACTATGACACTTGCAAGTTCGTTTTAAAATAAATCATTTGTATAACGCCATACCTACAAGTGCATAATACATCAAACAGATCTCAGTAACAAGATTCTGGCTATCAGTAACATCACTTCAAAGCAATGACACTTTATGGGAACTTATAATTCCTGCCAAAGAAAATTAGAGACATAACACTTTTCTAACAGAAACAATTATCACATCGTTTCCTCCTTCGACCTTTTAGTCCTCGATCTCAACCAATGAAGTACCTACTTAATTACAAGAGATTCGTCCTAAATCCGATTACCGTAAAAAAGATCCAGAATGATGACGGACTCCAGTGACAAAGAGGAATAATATATTTATTTAGTACTTAAAATAAATATTCTATTTTGATAACTGCTCGTGATAGTTTTGAGAAGAGAATATTTAGAATTTTTTTATGCAGGTAGAGAAACAAAAAATGAACGCTAGCATACATAAAAATGCTGCAACCAAAGTACCGTTATTATAATTGCTAACCTTTCGATCATGAATTTTATGTGAATATCCTCTGTCTGATCACAAATACCAATTATTATCTGTTTATCTATTAGTCCGTAACTTGTATTGAGACCGAAGGGTTTTCCTTCGTAGGAGAAGCATTATGTGGGCTGCATTTTAATCGAATGCAAATATGTAAACCTGAATACTCTTGGCTATTTTCTAAGCATTTTGATGTTATCTCATTGGATGGAAATATTTTGCCCCCTCCCCCACCCCCTACACTTTTTTAGGGTGCACAAATTATAGAATGTACGATCATGAACAGTTCAAAAAACGCTGAAACAAAACTTAAATATCCCAAAGCTGAAGCTATCCCATATGTTTGGAATATGTTGGTAAGAGCATATCGAGAGATTGTCAGGTTAAATTAGACGTCCGAGTGAGTGCAGTAATCAAACTCTTCTTCAGTTCCCTCATCTATCACATCTGCTACATCATCTCGAATCCATAATCGCCCAATTTCCTTTTCTAATTCGAAATAAACGTTGGAGGATTCCGGGACCGCTGTTGAGATGGCTGAAGAGTTAATATATTCGTTCACATGTGTCCCTTGTGCTCCACCCTGCAATGGTTCCACTAAAGATGATGTAGCTTTCTCATTTGGAAAAACGTTTGCCTAACGTCTTGTTGGTTCACATGCGATTCATTTTCCCGAGAGTTCGAGGCTGTAGAAGGCAAGTGAATAATTTCTACCATACTCTTGGCCTTATTTTTTAAAAACCTTTCTGCTAAGGCGAGCGCCAACGAATTTCTGAGGTCGTTATTCTTGCTGGCTTGTAAGTCAACATCCTCGTATGTCTCTGTTATAACGCTACAAATGACGTCAGATTGCAATTCTTTTTCATTAACGTTTGCCCGATGTTTATCGAAATTGGCGTAGTCACTGCTGAAAGACGTGTCTGCGACTATCTCTGCGCTAGGGTCTAAGCCCTTTGAAGTCCCGTCTGCATTCACATTGGCTGACGTCTCATACACTGCGTCGTAATTCAAATTGTCTTCATTATCGTCAGCTTTGTTCACTTTCCCTGTCAAACTCGCTTTGCTCCCGTCCTCATAAACCAAACCATCGTCATTTCCGTTTCTAATCTGGATCCATTCATAATCCCCTTCTTCACCTGTCTTCTCACAGGGTTCAGCCACAAACACTGGATTCACCAAGGCCATGCCATTCACCGACTGGTTGCTCCAGTACTCAAGGCCATCATTAGGCTGAATAGCATTTAGAGTATTATTATTGTCTTTGAAGACCACATCATCGTTGACTTGAATTGAGACTTCATTGTATAGGCTTCTGTCATCATAATCTGGTTGCCTTATCTCAGCTGTTCGAGGAGTTCTGCTCACAAGACGACGCATCAAATTTTGAAGTTTTGGCAGTCTGTCGAGCAGATTTCTTTTCCAGATAAACAAAGCGACAAGAACGATGACGATAACGCCAAGGATGCCCAGCAAGACACCGACTATGATGCCCGTGTTGCTGTCCGAGGATGATCCTTCGTCTACGCCAGTGTTTGTGTTTTCCGTTTTCCCAGAGAGATATTCAGAAACAATTAGAGGTGCGGCGGGTTGAGCAAACGATGTGTCTGCCGTATTTGTTCCACCGGGAAGAATGTCTGGGGACACAGGAGTTGTCATACCTGCAGTGCATAACGAGTCATTACCATTGGTTACTGACATAATGTCTTTGTCGAAGATGGCACTAATATATTGCGTCCACCTTACTGCAACTGGGCCGTTGGGACATGTCCTTTCGTGGACCTGGTAAACAAAACAATCTGTGGAGCAGTTACATGAGGACATCGGCTGTCTGAGGCATCCTATAGATCTTAGAGGTCTCAGTTCACAGTAAAAAACTGTCGAAAACTGTTGAGATGTTGCTTGGGAACTGTAAACAATGTCGTGAACTAAAGAGTGGGTTATGTTAGCGCGACATATTTCGACATTTGTGTCACATAAACAGCTGTAGAATCTGGGGAAGAGATATACAGCATATTTATTTAATGATTGTACCTTAATGGCATACAGAGCAGGATAAAATTATACACGTTTAAAGTGGTAGACAATTTTCCATTTAAGCTGTGTGGCTGCAAGGCTGCGCATATATTTGCCCGATACCGCACAGCAGTTTAGATTTACTGCGCAGCACAGTTTGAAAATTATTGCAAAAAAAAATGGCTGCTGTGCAGCTTTGCACACACGTTTTTTTTTACTTTGCGCATGGACCTCCGATCGTTAGAGGGAACATTGGTGGTAAAGAGCGAAAATCGAACACGTGATTATTTTATATTTTAAGACAAGTAAATAACCTTAAAATGATAATATCATAGTAAGGCAAAAATAAATAGAATCGTCTCCTGATTAGAAAGAAAATATCACCAATTAAAAGAATAATTTTGAAATAATCAAACTAGTCTTAAATAAAAAAAAATACTTAAAGTTATATGAAGTCAAAACATGGTTAGATAAAAGAATATATTTTTTTAAAATAAACAAAAAATTACAATAGTTCTTTTAAAATACTATTTTCTTATCATGAGTGTATCGATAAATTTTAATAATCTAAAGGATATCTCTCTAAAAATGTGTTTCTTTTCGATGAATGATGCAATGTCTATTTTAGGAAATAAACAAATGGGACCATAAAACACAAATAAACAAAAGACGAACAAAACCTTGGAATAAACTGATTTAGTTTTCATTTCATTAAAAAATAACTTACTGAAACAATTCCTGTGCGTTGAATTTTATTTCGTACCGTCCTGCATGTACAACTGTTACATTCATTGACAGGGCTGCCTGCCCTGAGGTTTCTCCACACAAAGACAATACGAAGATTACAAGCCATGAGTATATATGTTCAATCAACATCTTCATTTTTAAAATGTGATCTTCAAAGCAAATCGCTTTCATAAGAAATACAGTACTGAAAATATAGTTACAAGAAATAATTTATTTTAGTTAGTTTACAATGTCGCATAAACAATTTTTTATAACGATTTATGATTAATTGGCCGTCTTTTATTTCTGCAAATATTTATCTCTTTGTGCCTAGTGAGGGGTACGGTTTATCAAAATTGAATTATCTTATCGCACAAGTTTAGAATGGGGTAAAAACCTTAGGTATAAAAATATGTTATCTTGTTGAAAAAATTGTTTAAAGCAAATAACTTCCTTTTCCTATTCAAGTGTATTTTTGTTTGTTTATTGTTTCACAGAGTCTTGATAAAAGAGCCAGTAGAACCTAGATACGATTTCTTATTTATAATGAACCTGGTTTAAGACCATTGCAATTCTCATATCACAACGCCTTCTATAGGACACGCATATGTTTTTTAATGAAATAATTTTAATAGGTATAAACCGACCTTAAATTACTTGTTATAATAGAATTGTGTTCTCATTGAAACCTTTTCAATAACAATGTATGTATTATACGTGAGAAAGGGATGTGAGAAAGAACAAATCAAGAAAGCAAAGAATTTATACTTAATTACTATCAACTATATAGATAAATATAGTAAACATCCATATAGCAAATATACATTATTAAGAAATATTACGAAGTTAAACACTCATCATAGTAGATCCCAGAGATAAAATTTGTCGTATCTGATTGTTTCAATGAATAAATTCAGCAAACCCAAAAGACTTATTCTCCTTCAGATTAATTAACTTATAAGTTAGGGGCCGTCCATAAAGTACGTCACGCTATTTTTTACCATTTTAACTCCCCCTTCCCTGTGCCACAAACTGTCACAAATTATCTCAGGACAAAGTACGTCACACATTAGAAAAAATTTGTTCATTTTTATTTACAAAATAATTAAAATTTAATAGAAAACACCGTGACATCACTCATGGCCTGACCCCCCTCCCCCTGTCACAAACTGTCACACTTTCATACACCCCCTCCCCCCCCTCTGGAGCGTGACGTACTTTATGGACGGCCCCATACTAACATTTTAGACAGAGTTTTACAATGAAAACTTTCTTTTAATGTATTGTAATGAAATTTTACTTATAGAAATGTGATCTTGATGAATGCAATCCTTTATGAATAAATATATAAAATCCATTTTTAAATAGTTCAAATTGTATCAATAAAATGGATAATCTTTTTTTATCATACGTATGCCTTAATTATATTTTATATAATATTTTTAGTGATTTAAGGAAAAAAACTAGATAAATAAAATTTATTGAAACGTTTTTGATTCAGTCATTAGAAATTCAAAAGTATTACAGCATCGTTATTTATGTTAATTTCTGTTTACTTACCCAGAACCTTCAAAATCTGTCCATACATTTCCATTTGAAAACATCAATTAAGATTATCATCATTTTTTTAAAACATTAAATAACTGTTAAAGAAAACAAATACGAACAGTTTTATGTGACTGGAAACTGCAGTTGCACAATAAACAAATAAAGTCGACCTGGTCTTTTTTCCCCCTAGCTTAAAACAACAATGAGCCTATCTCTACGCAAACACTGGGCCTCCTAACATGGGTACGCGATGCAATCGCTGTACCAAAAAAAGAGAAAACGCTCTAGCCCATGCATTCTTACCTTTCATTTTAACGAGACACACAACTGTCACCTAAACCACACTTTATGAACCCGCAACTCTAGCGTGACTATCCAGGCTTGTTTCTGGGCATAACTCGCTGTGTAATCCTTTAGAAGGAAAAAAAACCCAGATAAGTTCCCGGACCTTATTGTGCGCCACATGAAGTTTGATCCAATCGGATAAGTCCGGGTAGAGAAATTTAATCATATTTTGGACGATTCTCCCACCCCCGTCCACACCTTATCCGGACTGACTGCACTATCAACAAATGGCAAATCACGTGGCGTTGAAATATCCTCTACTTCAAAATTGTTTTGACGTTTATTTTTTGGAATGACAAGGGGGATGGTCACGTGAGGTGTAATGACAAATCGGTCATTTTCAGCAAATCATTTAGGGAAAATATTTTGTATATTTAAAAAAAAATCATTTGTCTTTTAGAAAATGTTTTTTTAATTACTTTAATAATACACACTCACTCACACACACACACACAAACGTAATGGATTGCGTGAAATTTTTAAGCAGATTTAATCGTCAAGACATTTATTGTGTTTAAAATTTATTTTTCTAACAGCGATGCAAGCACTTGTGATATCAAACATTGTTAGCTGTGATAAAAACAGATTTAGTTGTTAAATTATACCCATTTAGCTGTGACATTTGAACACATTTAACTGTAACTTTGAACACATTTAGCTGTGACATTTGAACACATAAAAAACCACTCCTTCGTCTTACAAAACCCATTGCACTTTAATACTTAATACGATATTAGTAAACGAGTTGACACTTGTATGCCCAAGCATCTGCCGATCGCAGCCTGAGAACCACTGTAGGATATCGACCTACATTGTAAGTGGTAGATTTGTGCAGGTGTTCTATATAATTAGTTTGAACTTTTTCAATTATAATTCAAATGTTAAAACAACACCCAAGGAAGTCAGCGTCAGCACAATGTCAATAACCTAAGGTGAACTGAGAGATTCTCTAAAATATCGTTATAACGCATTCAATTAGACACAGATTAACAATGGCCCGAGAGGTGGACGACAATCAAGGTCATTGACTTTGACTTCTTTGAAAACTACTAGCATGAAGCCCCCCCAAAAAATAAAGAGAGTACCTAAGTATTAATTCTTTTCAGATGGTGGGACTTTCTGAAACTAATCATCGAAATCATCTTTACCGTGTAAGCCCTGCCGTAAAAACTGAGATTTTTAAAAATTGATTTACGTTACCCTTTACCCTTTACCCTTTACTATTGGCTTTTAAAACACTTTTAAATAATAACATCATTACCAAGTCTTTTTTAAATCCTTTATATTAACTCGTGGTGTCTGCGGCCGACCTTGCTTGCTTGCTTGCTTGTCGCCAAAACTTTTGATCGATTTTTAACCCACTTGCTCGCAAGATAGCGAGCTGAAATTTTGCAGGCAGTTTCGTACCGATGATAAAAACAATGTATCAAAATTTCAGATCGATCGCATGTACCGTAATTAAATTATTGATTTTTTTAGATTATTTTATTTATTCCTATGTATCATGCTATTTTTTGAGATAGAGCGTCGCGGTGCGTATTATATTGAACAACCTTTCTGTCGCGCAATAAGGTGCGTATTTTACTGACAACACTTTTTATAAACCTATTCCTGATCGGTGCGCATTATATTAAACACGTTTTACGACACAACTGCAATTTTGTATTTTTGGATGGTCTTGCGCTGCGTGTTATAATGAACATTCTTTTAGTTACGTCTCATACGTAAAGGATTTATAGTCAAAAACTTGGTTTTTTACGGGTTGTTTTTATTTCATTAACTTTCACGAATAATGCAAACAATAAAATTTACACAAATTATTTCTCCCAGAAAAAGTATCGTGGTAATTATTGAAGAAAATGACAAATTTGCATATTGGATACAAATTCTTTTATAGTTCCGAGCCGTTGAAAACCTCATATGAACGTATTTCATTTACGGTAGCTTTGACGTTTGAAATTTGAAAATAAAAAAAGTTTAAGTAAGTGGAGCGACAAACCAGACTAATCATCGCGTCCCTTTTCAAAGATTATTTAGTTGCATAGATTTATCTACACAGTCGCATAGTTTGATCTTTCTTACGCAATACATTATTTATTACCGAGCAACAAAGCCCGCCCAAGGACCTTCCGCCACCGTTCGGTGGCATGTTGTAACAAACAGCCGTCTCGACCGGCCATACATGTGCATCACGTCAATAATACTATTCATTATAGTTAAAATAAATAACTCGTAAAAACAGAGCTTTGGACTATAAATCCCAATGCGCATAACTCAAAATAAAGTCTTGGAAGAAATACTGCAACAAAAATAACTCATTTTGAACGTCCGCGTAAAAGTGTTCAATATGATTGGCTGTAGGAGTCATATGTGTTTGAGAGACCAACCGCTATCGATGACCGCACGGAACATAGCCTTTTATTATATAGAAAGATTAAAGTTGTGCATTAAAGATTCTTATTCAAATCTCGAAAGTTTCAGTGTGTGCCTCTCTCACCTGAAATTATAAGTAGCTATGGTTACATGAGTCCTGGTGAAGATCTCTGTCTGTCCTCGACATACTAAATCAAGTGAAGCCCGCTTCACAAACTCGCCTATATTCTATAAAGGGTCATGTAACACAACAAATTACATCACTGGTGAGACCTGTACTAGAACATGCATCTCCTGTGTAACATCCATCCACCAAATAGCACAATAGATTAATTAGAACATTTTCAAAAAGAGCTTCCCGATTCGTTACATTCAAATTGATAACAAGAGCACAATTAGTTAAACCATTTCACATAGAAACTCTTGAGGATAAAAGAACAAATAGCAAAGTAGGCATACATTTTAGGCAATTAATTCTAACTTGGAAATAAAATACAAAGACAATCTAATACATACCTCAGATAAACATTGCGATAAAAACACTTTTCTTATTCCGTTTGCAAAAAAAAACAACACATACACACTATCGTTCTTTCCCCATCTGAAATTCAGGCGTGGTATAAATTGCTTGATCAAACCAGGAAAACTAACAAACTATCAACATTTAAAACTCTATTCAACACCAGACATAAACCAAGGATATGGATAGGACGCAATAATCTTCTGTGTAAAAGGATCTTCTGTAACATATAAGATAAGATATGAACTTTTCAAAGACATACTCTATCCCCTCAGGTGATCTCTTTTTGGCTTACTCCGCCCACACGAGTGATCTTTTCAAAGTCCAGCTCAATCCACTGAGTTGTACTATCCACTGGAACTATCCACTGGAACTATCCACTGGAACTATCTATTCTTTGTTGTAACCTATATACTTGTGTGTGGCCTATTTACTGGTGACCCTTTCACTAGGTTACATAAACACTGGATTGACCTATTTAATGAGGTTACCTATATTTCAACTTGCATTGCTCATTTGTTAGAACACCCATTACAAATGAAGTTATAATTTTTTGTCCCTTAATAAAATTGTGTTCCCTATAATTGTCACAGTTTCATAGAGATGTGTTATGCTTTTGGGGTGGTGTAAAAATCTTCAGTTATTAACACACACACACACATGCACACACACACACACGCACACACACACACAAATAAACACAAATACACACACACAAATAAAATCAGTTATATTTATATTGTTGATGTTTGCATGGGAGGTAAATTAAAGAATTTTCAGACCCAAGACAATAGTTATTAAAATGATATATTTGCATTTATGGGTGCATTTTAATAAGATATCAAAGCCCGTAGGAAAAAAACATGAGTGAATTAAAGTGGCACCTAACATATATGTACACAACGTAATACAATTCTTGCGTCTCTTTAAAGCACTACTTTGTTGTTTTTACCACGTTTTTATTAACTCGCTTTCATTGGGCATTGTCCAAGATTTTTTCAAATCTGCCAACGTAAAATTGAACCACTTCTGATGGTCCTAGAGATCGATCTGAAAATTTTACCACAGATAGATCTTGGATGACAATGCATTGTATCAAAATTTCAGATCGATCAAATGTACCGTTATTAAATTATTGAACTTTTAAGTTTATCTATAGTCTATATAAAAGCATCTGTACCGTCGGCTTTTGTTGACATCTGTGAGTTCACCCCGTGACCACATCACAATGTTTTTAAAACGTTGGGCGGGCGCTTGTGAGGTGTTTGGTAAAATAAATAGAGGTTAAAAAATATTTAAAATAAAACAAACCCGTAAAAACAAAGTTTTTGACTATAAATCCCTTATATATGAGACATAACTAACAGTATTGATTATTTTCAAACATTTACAGACTGAATCTGTCTTAACTCAACTTTGCATCATAACCCTAGTGGGGGGGGGAGGGGTGGGTGGGGGGAGAGGGGGAAAAGTCTGGTCACCGATTCGCTTGACCGAGCTCAGAGTGACACGTAAAATGTAAACAAAAGCGCCCGTCGCTTCGTTGGGTCGCCTCAATGCGTCAGCTCAAAATTTCACGTGGCAAAAAAACAATAACAAACCGTGAATTTAAATTACATACCTCATATAAGGATAAACTAAAAATGCATTAATTTAATTACGGTACGTTCGATCGATCTGAAATTTTGATACGATGCATTGTTAGGTCAGACGGGTCCGTGTGCCAAATTTCAGTTCGATCGGATCATGGAAAGTGGGTCATTTTCAAATTTTGTTTTTCCACCCTTCGAGCCCATGAGAGAGATGATGAGAGAGAGACAGACAGAGACGGCCGCGAAGTTAATATAAGGGATTTAAAAAAAACAAACCCGTAAAAACAAAGTTTTTGTCTATAAATCCCTTATATATGAGACATAACTAACAGTAGTGATTATTTTTAAACATTTACAGACTGATACTGAGTGATATCCCTTGTCTTTAATAAATGGGAGTGGGATGTGAGGGGGTGTCGGCACGACGGTCGTCGTCAACACGACGGTCGGCGTCAACTCAAACTCACGTGGAACTGGAATTTAAAAAAAAATAACAAACAGTGAATTTTGAATTACATACCTCATATAAGGATAAACTAAAAATGCATTAATTTAATTATGGTACGTTCGATCGATCTGAAATTTTGATACGATGCATTGTTAGGTTCGACGGGTCCGTGTGCCAAATTTCAGTTTGATCGGATCATGGGAAATGGGTCATTTTTGACTTCTGTTTTTCCGCCCGCCGAGCCCAAGACAGACAGACAGAGAGAGAGAGAGAGAGAGAGAGAGAGAGAGAGAGAGAGAGACGCCGGTGAAGTTAATATAAGGGATTTAAAAACCAGGTTGTTTGTTATAAGTGGACTAAAAAGAATAAAATAAATAGAAGTAAAAAAAAGATTTTTAAAAACCACGTTTTTATAAGCGGACTAAAAGAAGAAAATAATTTAAAAATTGTTAGTTCAAGTACTTCGATTTAATATGACTAAAAACGTGGGGTGGGTGTTTGGTATAAAAATTAAAGATTTCTAATTTAGAAGGCAAAAGAGAGATCTATTAGTGAGAGAATGAGTGAACCGCATATGTTAAACCTCATAAGCGCACGCCCAACGTTTTAGTCATATTAAATCGAAGTACTTGAACTAATAATTTTTAAATTATTTTCTTCTTTTTAGTCCGCTTATAAAAACGTGGTTTTTTAAAATCTTTTTTTTACTCCTATTTATTCTTTGACGAAAATTAGGTATCTCTATAAGATGTACATAGGCAAGCATTTTTAGATAACGTTTGATTCGTTTAATGTTATAAAAAAAAGTAGGGCTACGGAAATTAACAATTAATTTCTCGATTAATCGTTAAAAATTTTAACGATTAGTTTTTTTTAACGATTAATCGACCCACCACTTGTAAATGTACTGGAAATCAAAAAGAAAAATATTTCAGCCGATAAATATAAACTAATTTTCGGACGATTACACGAACGTTTTGGTTTTCCAATAATTCTTTAAGTGATGGGTCGATTAATCGCTTAAAATAATTTAATCGTTTATTTCCGCAGCCCTAATATAAATATATATATTAATACTATAAGAGGTTGCTTATGTGCTGCCTAGCTTTTGTACTTTAAAAAAGAATATAGGGAAACAAAGAAGTAAATTTAAAATATTTAAAGTCGCTAGAGAGTTTTTAACGTATGACTAAATAGAAATATTATTTGTGTGTCTGATTGGAGGAGTAATATTTTAATGTGATGATTTATGTGGCAGGAAAGCTACAGCTGGAGATAGTTGTTATCGTAAAATTACTTTGTTATTTAAAAAAAAAGTAATGTCGAAAGCAAAGAAAACTAATTTTCTTACAGGCTAGTGCTCATATCGTTAAAATAAAAGACATGGGCACGGAATCTGTATTCTAATGTATCTCTGAAACAGAGGTCCCCAAACTTTTTTTCACGGCTGGCCGGATAGTCGATGAAATGATGAGCGGGGGACGCATAACCATTCTAGACAAAAAAGTAACTTTAAGTTTAGCCATCTGTGTTAACCGTCGATCAATGAAGGGTAATGAAACAAACAACGTTTAATATAATAAAAAATATAAATAATAAAACATAAAAATAAAGCAAACAAAAACAAAAAAAACCAACAAATTAATTATTTGCCAAGAGGTTATCAAAGGAGACGAACTTGATATATCAAAACATATAGTTACATAAAACCTTAAGCGCAAAAAAAAATAATTCTAAATAAAATCATTGAAAAATTACATTTTAAGCACAAACGGGAGGCAGCCGCGGTTTCCCCACTTGTGTGATGATCTAAAATTGTAAATTTAATATTTAAATTACATGAAAACTTCACGTGTGCCATATGTCATATCAAGCATTTTCATCATTTAAGTACCTTTGTTTGGCCGGGTGAATTCGCATCGCTGGCGGATCCGGCCCGCGGGCAGTAGTTTGGCCACTCTGGCTCTAAGACACCGCAGTCGGGGACAACTTTTCTGCTACTATATTGAAAACATAATGTGTGGAGATTGACGAAACAATGGATTTTTAAGCCGCAAAATTTAATATTTTTTGACAAAGGAGTCATTTAACATCGGCATCAAACATAAAATATTTAATTTATATGAGATAACCAAAGCCATAAACAGGTTATTGAATGCCACCCCAACCCTTTATCATACACAAATATGATAATGCGTGTAAACAGTGACATTGGAAAATAACAGGTAACACAATATACAGGTAACTCAATATACAGGTGACTTAATATACAGGTGACACAAGAATGTAGGTCGAGATAGTAGGACAAAGTACTGCGGGTATCAGAGCCGGTGTCGCGAAATAAAGTCTCCATAAAAAATATCGTCTCACCCGGTGAGTTTACTTTAAACTAATCTCTGTCGTTAAAATAAAACTGCCACTTAATTATATTAAACTATAAATGATGGTTTTATTAACATGTATGCGTAACAAAATAACAACATGTTTCGTGTCTATGCTAGTTGAATTTGTGTATGATTATTGAAAATTCAAGAATTATAAGCTTAATCAAAGGCGTAACACACTGGGGGCAAAGATGGTGCTTGCCACAAGAGAAACATTTTTTAGGACAATGAAAGACGGACTTTACACTATGAGGATAAATTAGATGGCTTATGTGATAATGGATTAAGCATTATCTTACTATGGAGAAAAATGTTACGTTTTTGTATGAAATATTCTCTCTGAAGAGCATCGTTTTTTTTAAAAATATATATTTTTTTTGTTGCTATGTAGCATAAACACAGCGATTGAATTAACGTTATGCTGCTTTACTCATCATATGTATTTGATAACGGGAAGAAACTAATTCACAAAGCCGCCAAGAAATGTTTGTTCCAGTGCTCAAATAAAGGACATTTGCGACAAATATAGGAATCATAGAACTGAACTGCAGGAGACCACACCTCAAAAACGACAGAGTATCTTTTAAAAATCAGCAATGCGTTGTGGTAATTGCAATAGAAATTGCGGTACACATTTTTTAAACAATATTTTTGGTTAATTTAAAAAATGATATCGTTAAAACTTTAAACTCATGAAAAAGCTCCTACTTAAAAAAAGATAATGTTATTTCGGTGAATTAAGAATAGCTAGAGTCCCATAATGTTTGGACTGTCAGGTTTCAGTCATTGTTCTGGAGTTCTGAATGTTTGTGTGTGCGTGTTTGTGTGTGTTTGTGTGCGCGTATGTGTGCGTTTGTGTGTGTGAGCGTGTTTTTGTATTTGTGTATGTGTGCGTGTGTGTGTCTGTTCGTGTGTGTGTGTGTGTGTTTGTGTGTGCGTGTGCGTGCTTGTGTGTGCGTGTGTGTCTGTTTGTGTGAGTGACTAATTAAGTGGAACTAAAATATTATTACCGTCTTTTTCTCTTATCGTTCATAAAAGTTACAGCAGAAAACCGAATAGACGCAAGTACCCGAGGTTTGTTACATTATTCCATTTTTAATTTGACTATTAAACTATAGTAAAATGATCGGTGGAAAGAGGTAATGAAGAAAAAAGATTACTTGCAGTTAGCATTGAGAGAACACAGAACAAAGAGCACACAGCTCATACAAACACTAAACAATAAGTCAACGAGATTCCATGCACGTCAAACAATCAGTGACATTGCTAGTGTTAGTGTCACAAGATACGGGAAACACATGAATCCACCAAGTGATTCCTCTAAGGTTCGTTGGTTCGTGTGCAAAGTGAAAAATAAACAACTCTTGTGCAAAGTTGCACAGCATCCCTTTTTATTTGAAGCAAAATTTTACACCGCACAAATACAGATATTACATTGTCCGTATCAAAATTTGCTTCGCGGTAATTCTAAACCTCTACGCGGAGCCAGTCAAATATCTTCGCGGCCACGCAGCCGCGAATCTTAAAGGCATCTTGGTCCCCAACTTCTCCTGTCTCCCAACTAAAAAAATTCTTTATGTTTAATATTTTAGACTAAACATGTCGGACCAAAAAAAAAGACAATTATTTGACGACTCCCATGGATAAGAATATACAGGAGCAATAATAAGTTAATGCTATAATAATACATTAATTTTACTTTATTTGATGAACACAATCTTGTAGAAACATTATTTTGTTCGCTGTCTCACATCTTCAAGTTCTTTAACTTGCCTTCTCACAAGGCTGAATGGCTTGTTATTATTTTTTAAATTCTGAATTTTATACCGAAAGTGATGTGAAACTGGCTTTTGAAATGGTGTATTCTAAAGGTCAGCAATTTCTCGCCGTCAGAACTACTTGTGTTTGTGTGTCTTTACAGTATTTAGGAATAATACCAACCTATGACTTTACATACTGTCTTTACAGAATATAGGAATAATATAAAACATGTGCCTTTACATACTGTCTTTACAGAATATAGGAATAATACCAACATATGCCTTAACATAGTGTCTTTACAGAATATAGGAATAATACCAACCTATGACTTTACATACTGTCTTTACAGAATATAGGAATAATACCAACCTATGGATTTACATACTGTCTTTACAACATATAAAGAATTCCAACCGATGCATTAACGTAATGTCTTTACAGTATACAGGAACAATACCGACGTACTGTATTTACGCAAGCAACTGATGTTTTTTTTTGGTAAACAATTGATAAGAAACTAAACTCATTGTTACGCCCCTATTATGGTGCCACAAGGGGTGGTTCTCACTTCCTCGCAACTCACCAGCTACGCAACAGCCATAAGCAGTATTAAATTAAACATATGCTACCAACAGTAACCATAAATTATTTACCATTCTTTATTCTTAAGTTTTTAAGTCATAATTTTTTAAATTGCGTGCAAAATTACTACGCGGATTAATTTTCGGGAGACTTTATGTTACAGCTAAGGGGGAATTTATTTTAACCCGAAGGAAATATCTTTCCTCCCCCACCCGGGGGGGGGGTAGATTCTGAATAAGGTATGATTAATTTAGGGACATCGGCAATTCATCTGGACAAGTAGCTTTTTTAAAATTAAAAGTTATGTAAGAGTTTCTATACTTCTTTCATGTAAAGTTACGTTACATATTTTATGTATTACTAGGGGTTGTAGGGCGCCTAAGGCGCCCACACCGGCTTTAGGGCGCCTAAGCCGCCCACTTTTTTTGTCAAAACCCCAAGTAAATTATCCTTGTTTGATAAATACGAAATATTAAACTTCCTGAAATGTACACAAAGTATTTTATAATTATAAATCATCAAATCCTATTTTTACATCGTTCCCTTTTCCAAATTAAGATATAAGCTAAAGCAATGACGTCATATAATATTTTTTTACAGCACGTCTTTAATTGATAAATATTTTGCACACCTTTTTGCGCGCCTTGTGTTAAATATAAGATCAAACAATGAAGTCATATAAAAAATTTTACAGTGCTAATCATCACACGATTTTTCAACTGCTATAGACTGTTGTACATCGTTCCTCAGCGTTCCACATCCAGCCAGCCAGTGACTTGGACTATTATATTTTATGTATTATATGTAAGTTTATTGAAACTTCCCTGTCACCTTATACTGAAAATGATGATGCAAAATGTGTTGAGGATGTTACCTCTGGTCTCATTAATTAACATTTTTGGTCTGTAAAGAACAGGCGAAAATATTTATTTTAACAACATTGTATTGTCGTATCTGACGTGCATTAAAGTCTTATTTCACGTCAGCGCCGCACTCAAAAGCACCGGTGCTGATCATTTTAACATACTTTTGTACTTGAGGAAACTTTTTTCGGAGATAAATAAGAAGACCGTAATATTTTTTATACATTTTATTAAATTGTAATTTATAATAAGCCTAGGAGGATTCATAGTAGTATTATTTATTTTATTGCTTTAATTTTATATTTAATGTACCATAAAATTATGTATGGAAATAGAAATATTTAAATTGAGGAATAGTTTATTTTCAAATCAATTTTGTAATTACGGAAACTATAAAATTACTATTTATACTATCATATATATATTGATGTTTAGTTAATTTTATCGACATCTTACATAGTGTAACTGGAATTTCCATTTATATTTATATAAGTGGCATGCCACTTGACTTCGCCCCCCCCCCTTAATGGGAGGATAATGTGCCAATGAATTGCTTTGTTACCACTTACCCCGGTCACCGACTGAATTAGATTAAAACACGCTGATGTAACCAATTCATTTTTCTGTATTACATTTTTCATTAAAACTATTTACTTGTGATATGAAATTATATTCATTTACTTAACCTTGCATTTTTCGCTCACTTAACTAAAAACTTAATTATTATTTAATGATTAGTTTAAACACTAAGCTATTTTGACTCCTCACAATACAGCACGACACCAAGCTAGCGTATTTTTCAAGTTCTAATTAATTACTTAATGCACACAGATTTAATATTTATAAAAATAAAAGATACAAATAACAAAGCCTGGAAACTGTAGAATTTTTTTTAAAACCTGTGTTAAAAACAAGAGAGTGAATACTGTAGACATAATATGATGATTATCTTAGAAACAAGAATGTGGAGACGAAATACATTTTTATAACTGTCGCTTGTTTGATACCGTTTGTTATTTACACACCCTTAAGGTCGTCTGGTTTATGAGTAAATTATGTCCTATTTCTTCTGTTTCATTTCTATATGTTGTATGAAAGGACTCAGCCACATATTAAGGTCCTGAACTGCAAAGGGACGGAAGCAATAACAACTTTATTGTAAGCAGTTACAATAATTATCCGAAGTATTAGAAGACACTGGACATTTTTTACTGCTTCCTCTTTTTATATTCTAAAAAAAAGTTATATAAATAATGTAAAATATGATATATAATTAATATATTTAAAAAAATCTACATATACAAATATTATTTTATCGATCTTATGAAACCCAAAATACAATGACAACTGAATGGGTGAAATTTTCCAGTGGTACATCTTTAATACCCTCATGCCATCAACAACAATTAGAAATATAACAGCTAACAGAAACATAAATGCCATTTTTGTAACTCATCTAGATTACAAACACTGGCACCTATGGTTCCTCATAACATTTGGTAACTCATAATATTTGTTATTCTCACATTATCAAATGTTAGTTATTTTAATCAATATTTACAATCTATATTTCAAAAACCGTCATGATACTAGCACTCTCAGTAGGGCCGTTGCTTCTATCATAGTTTGTCTATCCAAACAACCACTACCTCTGCCTTACAGAATGGGATTGCGATAAAACTTTTAAATGAAATACAAAATACACAAACAAATTGTGCAATGAAAACAATAAATTTGAGCTTTATTTTAAACAAAAATGACAATAGACGTTTCGGCTAATGCCTTCTTCAGTACAATAACATAAAATAGTTACTTACATATATTTAAATTCTTAAAACATATTATATCATAAAAGATTTCAAAATATTTATGTAAAATAAAATGCAATGAAAAACAAAAACAAACAAGGACACAGAATATAGGAAAAAGGAGGAAGTATCTAAAGTTACAGTTAAAACCACAACGGGAAAAAGATTCTGTTGTTAGGTAAAATTGTGAATTTGGTTAGATTCATATGGAGCCAACGTACCAAATCGTTTTATAAGTCTATTTTCCATACTTCCTCTGCCACCTCTGTTATCACCTCTACGACCTCCCTCGTCAAACCCACTTCCAACTCTAAAATCTCAACGTTTACCCCTATCACCACCTCACGATCGATCTACCAGGCCCAGGCTGGAAAAAATCTCTCGGCACGTCGTACACACTTCTTCCATCTTTAAAACGTCAGCGGTTCGCAAATACTTTTACCCCGACTTCGCCCTAAGCATCGATTGTCTTCAGAGTGTCGTGTCGATGCTCGACTGAGCTAGCTTTGGGGCCGTCCATAAATGACGGCACGCATCTTGCAGGAGGGGGGTTACACATTTGTTACGAGGGGGAAGGGGTGTTTAAGAAATGTGATGTCGAATCAAAATGTTCAATTTTAAATAAATGTTCCAATTAAATATTTGATTGCTAAAAAATTATTTAAGGATGTTTAACATGGCTTCACGCGTGTTACGATATTAGAGTTCAGCCGTACACTAAATACATACATAAATGACAAATTAATTTGAAACATGCTCATTTTCACTAGAAAATGGCTTTGATTGGGGGGGGGGTGAGCTTTGTGACTTCATATTGGATGGGGGGGGGGAGGTCTATCTTTTTGTGACGACTTCCGACGAGAAGGGAAGGGGGTGAAAATTCGGTTAAAATCGCGTGACGTCATTTATGGACTGTCCCTTTGGTCACCGCTGCCAGTGTCAAACGAAGTTTAAGCAATTTTAAAAATTCATGTGGTCCTATTTGGGGGACGAGTCGCATCCAATCCATGTTCCCGGGTATGGGGACTGAGCCATCCAGTTCAGTGGACCACATCCATAAAAGACGTCCTCTTCAGACTTGTCCTCCTTATCCAGCGGTTTTGTATTTTGAAGCAGGGTTCTTTATGCGTCAAACTACAGTATTGTTTCACAATGGTCATGACTGTCTTCTCTAAAATTAGCGCCAGGGCATCGACGTCCAAATAATTTCCACAGTCAAGTGTTGGGTGTGGTTCACAACGTGCCACAGACAAAACGAAGAGCTTGGCTTTTGTGTTCTGTCCAGTTCCTCTAGGGCCGTTCGACTCGCAAAGGCTTGGGCAGGGAGGTTGCAATGAATGATTCCTCTTACGCAACTTTCGTTGCAGAGCACTCAGCAGTGTTGCATCTGCGCCTCAATTCGTACTTACCAGTTTCTTCACGAGGGACACTTGTGCAGCTTGAATTTATAAGCCCAATTCGACTCGAAGTCATATACTACATTATGACAATAAGTTAAGGATCAATAAAACGTATCAACTGATAAGGTGAATGACAGCAAAAAATGTTTTTCGTTTTCGCCTGAGAAATTTAAAAAAAAAGAACTTTAAAAAATGTGTTGCGCTAAGTATAAACATTACCATAACTGATCCAAAAGTGGAGGGCCTATCCTATAGTACAAAAACCGATCCCGTCTGTCTTTCTTCTATTTTGTAATTAGCTTTTGATGAAAGCACGATCTAAAAATATTTACAATTAGCAATTTTTTAAATATAAATTAATTAAATTCCAACCTCTCATTGGCTGTCGGATCACACGTTAAACAAAATTGAGATCTCCCATTTCATAGAGGCTGAATACTTTTAAATACAGATATTCAACACACGAGTGAACCCTAAAAGAATACAATTTTGGAATTAATTCACCATTTATAGTAGGATTAATAGAAAAATATGTTTTAAAATCTCATTTTTTTATGAATTCTAAATAAAAAATTATCTGCTATTCACATTTTCATGTTGGCTTTTTTTTTAGTAACGAGTAATTATTATATACAATTTTTAAGAAGTTGTTAAAATCTCTGGAACCAAATAAGGATTGGCCGAGTTTATAATAGGAGAGAATCTGGTCTATAGTACACAAAATTATAGCCATAATAAGAAAAATTTTACCAAAAAACCCCAAAAAACTACATCAAATAAAATTTTCCAACAAAATGTAAAACTGTGAACAAGACTTCATCAATGTATAAGTTAGTTACGATGAATTTATTTCGAAAATAATGTTCATATTTCTGTATTTATGTCATGTCCGAAAAAAGTTATATTTCCAATAGCTACCAGTTTACCATTTAGTGACACATATTTATCCGCAAGCTATTCTTTTTATGTCAAAGTCCCTTTTATGAATAAATACATATGTAATAACATTTCATAAACATGCTTTCCTTGATGATAACAGTTTTCATGGGATTAAACACAGCAAATGAAAAATATTTTCCTATTTTAAAACGCAAAAGAATATGTCAATATGTGCTTAGCCTCGTCTTGTCTTGTATTTTCTTTGTGTTGTATTTAAAGGTCAGAAAAAATTGCCTTAAGTATTATTATTAATCTGCTCACTGTTCTTCTATTCTCTTGAGCTTATGGGTTTAATGAGTTAATTAAAGGTAACCCACTTTTCAATTCTGAGTATACTCCAGTAATGAATCTGGCAGCTCATTTACGTAGTATGTGCATAGAATCAATTATTAGTGTAATATCATACAGCTGCATATTATAGACATCTGAATCTAATAATTTATAAAATATGGTGTAAATGTTAAGTTGCTCTCGTGATCAGTAAGTAAACAAACAGCGCCGCGTTAGCAACGCAAAACGCTTTAACAATATATGTGAACGAAATTTCATGGGTAGATTTTAAAAATACTTCCTACGTAAATAACGGAAAACATCATTTTCTAAATTACTATTTTTTTAAAATTTATTTTTGAACAGAGTAAAAAAAAATCATGGTATTAACAGGGGTGCGCAACCTGCGGCCGCCGGATGCGACTGTGGACACGAAAATGTGCGGCCATGGAAATCTGTTTAAATCATAATAACATGCGGCCGTCAAATATTTGCAATTTGGCAATATATTATGTAAAGTTGTACACGAAATATCGAATATTCATTTACACTCGTAAGCACTTGTGATTGCGAAACAATTGCGACTCCGGTATCTGTATAGCGTTAGCTGCAGTGTTGCGCGTTCACAGACATTGAAATAGCTCTTGCCGCGCTGGTGTTAGGCTGGAACTGTAGCTAAAAAGGGCAGGCCATGACGTTTAGCAGCCTAATATTGAAGGGCACCGAAACCGTGTGATGCGCTAATTCGCTGTATCGTGCTTGCTCTGTGTAACCGTGTAACCCGTCGTCAACTTCAGTAGCTGCTACAGTACACAAAAATACTCAGAGGCCTTAGTACAAGTATCACTCTTAGCTGGCAGCTGCACCAGAAATCCAGACAGATTTTTGACATAGCAGTGAATAAACATAACAGTGAAAAAGCGTTTTCATATTCAACAGCTCAATCTATATAAAATCCCGCTACTCACCGCTCTAATCGAGAGCTATGAAATAAGAAAAGTTGAAATTCCGGCTACGTCCTCTTCAGGCGACCTCGAAGTGCTGTTGTTAGAATTCGCAGAACGTTTTCAGGATTACAAGATCTCATAAAATATGAGACTCTTTGCTTCTCCACATTTGGTTGAGACAGAGAGTGCGCCGTTGGATTTCCAAATGGAACTCATCGAACTAAAAAATAACGCGTAGCTTGTGGAGAATTACGAGGACAAAAACGATCTACTGGAAACATGGAAAGTAGCTGTGGTAGTGGAGTATCCCAAGCTTCGCGAAATAGCAAGAAACACTCTAGTGCTGTTTGGAAGCACTTACATGTGCGAAACGTCATTTTAACGAATGAAATATCTCAAGAACTAACATCGAACCCAACTGATGGACACCAATCTGGCGTCAGGAATGTGACTGATAATCTCCAGCAGGTGCCCAGACTTTGCGCGACTCTCGGCAAACATCCAAAAGCAAGGCAGCCAAGTTACATGGACAGTGTTAGTGAAGCAGCGTATCACTTATTCAATTGTTGTATTCTCAGTGTACTAATGCCACTGAAAATATACTCATACTCATGCTGTACGTGTGTGACATGATGTTAGGTTTACATGACAATGTTCAATAAAGTAGAAATATAAGAGAATATAGATGGAAATGTTTTTGTTTTTAATTAAGCACTGTGTTTGCCTACAATACATTTTGATTATGTCATTATTATCTCGCGTTGACTATTACGAGAGGTACATTTTTTATAGTGACTGTTTCGTTTGCAGAGAAAAATGTTTGGTGGCCGTTGCAAATCTATTTTTTGTTTAATGCGGCCGGCAATAGCCCAAAGGTTGCGCACCCCTGTATTAAAAGAATGATAAAAAATAATATAAACAAATATAACTATAACATAATACATTAGCTAAATTCAAATTGATAAGATTGTCATTTACAAAACTTATAAAAGTATTTAGAAATATTACGCAATATCTAAGAAATAACACTTATTATACTAATATAAATATGCAGTATACTATTCTTTAAAAACTTTCCACATATCTAAAAAGGGAAATAACCATTTAAATGTATGTAGGGCCTACTTCTATACAGTAAAAAGAATGAATTACATTTTTAAAAAAAAACTTTCTAATAATTGTAGCATGTTCATAGAAAGATAATGCAAAAATAAATACTGATAAGTTAATAATTTATAAATGTTTATTTATTTGTTAATTGTATGTAAAATACTATAAATAAAACCCACACATTGATATTATAATCATCAGTTAACTTTGCTAAGCACATGCTTCTGTTGCGTGCTAAATAACACTGTACAGTCGCGGTCGTTCGGGTCCATATTTATGTAATCGCGAATTAGGTGAATAGCAATTTATAGTCACTTAGTACAGATTTCAGTGAAACTTATTGAGCGATAATAAAAGATGCAAAAAAAAAGTATTTTCCTCCCTATAACATTTATCTAAAATTAAACTAAGTTTATACTCACGTTTTACTTTTATCTTCTACAACTACCACGGCAAACATTAAATCGCGGGAAAATCATACGCAAGTATTATTTATTGTTATAATACGTCACAAAATTTGGGAGCCATGGAAATAACAGCGACTTAACCGCTTTCGCGCAATCAAGAGGCGCGACTTAACGGGTTCGCACTGTATATTTGTTATTTTCCGTAGCAGTTGTTTATCAGTAAATATCAATCGTTACAACTAGTCATACAAAGACAAGTACTTTACTTCCACTAGTAAAAGTTCTTTACTACTACTATTATATAGTTCAGTTATGGTGAACCTATGCCACGCCTGCCACAGACGGCACGCAGAGCCTTGACAGCCGGCACGCAACTAATATATTATTTCCTTAATCAAACAACTGTGCTGACACTTTGTGTTTGCACTTTGCTATATAAAAGTTTAAAAGTAGGTTTTAATTGAATTTTGGGTTCGCGGCTCCAAAAAGGTTCGCCCTCACTGATATAATTGGTATAGTTTCTTGCATTATCTAAAATTTTACGTATCTTGATTCCATAAAAATGTTGTTATTATATTATCTTACACCCTAGTGTTAACAAACATCCTATTTTCTTCACCAGCTAATGATTTGTACGGTTTCTGAAATATTTTAACAATAACGATTAATAACGACTTGCATCAGAAGGTGGTAAACAATGATCTACATTTAAGTTCTAGTTTTCTAAAATTTTATAAAATTATTATATTTTTTTTAAAAACCTGATATACAATTAAGCTAAAATATTTGTATGGATGACAATAAAATATTTGTTATTAGTAGATTACATATTGCGTAAACTTTAATACACATATATATGTTGTGTTTTAATCTTCAAATGTCTGATTACCAATTTTAGTGTCAAGGGAAAAACTGAAGTATGAAAACACATAGCAGTTTATCTGGACCGTTTTATTACTTCGAATTAACTAAACTTTCTTCTTTTGTGTTTTCTCCTTAAACGTATAACAGGATATGTGTGTGCGTGTGTATAATTAATGCAAGTAAGCATTTTTTGCATGCAATGATGCTATGATGCATGCATATAACTATGCTTAAATAAATTTGGGATATTAATGTGTGTACATTTTTTGAATATATGTTATGAAAATGTACATACAGTCATATTTCTGTATAACATATTTTCACTTGAAATTCTAGTATAAAAGAGAGAAAAATTTGGAAAATTTTAAATAATATTTAATTGACAAATAAATAAACCCAATTCAATCTATAAAACATGTGTTTACAGTGACTTTTTAATGTTAAATATTTAATGGTGTAACATTTTTAATCATAATCAAAATTAAATTTTTAGGATAACTCAGTTAATACCTTTTGCTTGTAATAATTTTTTTGTACGTCTTTGAAAATTTTGAACTCATAGCTACGTAAATAAAGAAATTCATTGAGGCGTTGAATTGTACAGCAAACTGAGTGAATGATCTTATAAATGTAATCTCATTTGGCCCTATATATTCACCTTTAATAGTTTCATAAAAGTGAATGCAGGAATTCGGGACTAAAATCGAAAACGCCATGCAACAACAAATAACTAAGCATATTTTGATAGATCTCATTTCTTTTACTCGCTTTGTTCGAGATATTGAAAGACCTCGAATAATTGTTGTGGACTTTTTAAGTCGCCCGATTGTTGTGAATGTACAAACAATTATTATAATCATAGGAGCAGAAAGAACACAAGCTGGTAAAACATTATTTTGAAAAACATTCAACCACCATTCATTGTCTGTGTATTCTCGCCTTGCAAACAACCTCATTCCAGTTATGTTGTATCTAGGATCAAAAATCAACACCCAGTAATATAATGTCCAAGATGTAATAAAAAAAATTAATAATAATATGTAAACAAAAACTACAGTAATTTTAATTATGTTTAGCGTAATGATTCTTGATGCATAAAATGGAAAACATACCGCCACCATTCTTTCCATTTATATGACAGTTACAAGCCAAACACTAATGTTTATTGTACATGCACTTATGTGAGCAAAAATAGTCATATAGACCGCACTAAGGTTGTAACTCAATGTAAAGTCCAATATTTGAGCAATTCTTACAAATCTATAGAATGATTCAGCACATGAACAAGTTAGGTCCGACACCGAGAGAGCCAAGAGTACAATATTTGTTGAGTCATTCATTCCATGTTGAGATAAAACAAGAATATTTAAAATATTTGTAACTATCCCAATGAGTCCGGTAATCCAATTGATTATAAAGGTAAAAATAAAGTCCGTTATGATTACATAACTATAAAAAATGACATTGTATGACCTGGAAACATAGATTAAACTTTCATTGGCAATGCTAAAATCAATTACTAAACTTGTGACGTTCATTGTTAAAAAGAACCTTTTCAGCTAACTGTAAAGAAAGAACAGATATCATTGGGAGATATCTTATCTTATCTTATCTTATCTGTTTACAGACGCTCATTCTTTACAGAAGATTATTGCGTCCTACGCTTATCTATGGTTTGTGTTTAGTCCTGCATTTTTATTAGAGATTTAAATGTTGATAAAGTGTTGGTTTTCCTGGATTCTTCAGGCAACCCATTTCACGCCCGAATTCTGGACGGGAAGAAGGAAAACTTGTATGTGTTTGTTCTTGCATACGGAATAAGAAAGGTGTTTTTATCCTTATGTCTATCTGAGGGTTGTATTAAGTTATCTTTGTGTTGTATTTCTAAATTAGAATTAAATATATTGAATTTAAAGCATTACGAAGATTTTAATTTAAAAAATTAATACGACTTTAATGGTTTATGGTTTTTACTTGATTTTTCCGTTAATGTGATACGTTGTTATTAGGTTTAAGTTAAAAGAGTAATGTGTATAAACTTTTCATAATGTACTTTAGTCTGGTAGTAATATGATAAAAACTAAGTTAAATTTAAGGAGGGTGAGTTAAGGTTACAGGTTAACTGCAAAGCGCCGGATAAATCTGGAATAGATTCGAATAAAACAAAGTTATGAAAGCCTGAGAGGAAACTAGATAATGCATAAGAAACAAATAGTTTATTTAATAGTTTATAGACTAGAATTATTGTTCATCTGTACACACCATAAGCCAATTAGTAAAGTTTAAGTATAATTTAATCATATAACAAATAACTAAGCATAATGTACACACATTAATATCCCAAATTTATTTAAGCATAGTTATATGCATGCATCATAGCATCATTGCATGCAAAAAATGCTTACTTGCATTAATTATACACACGCACACACATATCCTGTTATACGTTTAAGGAGAAAACACAAAAGAAGAAAGTTTAGTTAATTCGAAGTAATAAAACGGTCCAGATAAACTGCTATGTGTTTTCATACTTCAGTTTTTCCCTTGACACTAAAATTGATAATCAGACATTTGAAGATTAAAACACAACATATATATGTGTATTAAAGTTTACGCAATATGTAATCTACTAATAACAAATATTTTATTGTCATCCATACAAATATTTTAGCTTAATTGTATATCAGGTTTTTAATTAAAAAAAAATAATTTTATAAAATTTTAGAAAACTAGAACTTAAATGTAGATCATTGTTTACCACATACTGATGCAAGTCGTTATTAATCGTTATTGTTAAAATATTTCAGAAACTGTACAAATCTTTAGCTGGTGAAGAAAATAGGATGTTTGTTAACACTAGGGTGTAAGATAATATAATAACAACATTTTTATGGAATCAAGATACGTAAAATTTTAGATAATGCAAGAAACTATACCAGTTATATCAGTGAGGGCGAACGTTTTTGGAGCCGCGAACCCAAAATTCAATTAAAACCTACTTTTAAACTTTTATATAGCAAAGTGCCAACATAAAGCGTCAGCACCGTTGTTTGATTAAGGAATTAAATATTAGTTGCGTGCCGGCTGTCAAGGCTCTGCGTGCCGTCTGTGGCACGCGTGGCATAGGTTCACCATCACTGAACTATATAATAGTAGTAGTAAAGAACTTTTACTGGTGGAAGTAAAGTACTTGTCTTTGTATGACTAGTTGTAACGATTGATATTTACTGATAAACAACTGCTACGGAAAATAACAAATATACAGTGCGACCCCGTTAAGTCGCGCCTCTTTATTGCACGAAAGCGGTTAAGTCGCTGTTATTTCCATGGTGTCACAAGCGTCCTTAGTCTATGTCTGGATCGCTTGCTCTAAGATTCATCAACACCAATTACACAAGAAATAGTCGAACACTGCTAACAGAAAACAAACTTTAATTTCAACTTCTTGATATAACACCCCCTCACTTCTACCGTCTCTCTGACCTCTACACACATTCCAAACACGTCAACCAAAAAAAACTCTCCCTTTTCACGCTTTCGCTCCAACAAGCCAACAACACCACCGTGCGCAGCTCACAAGTTAAAGGGGGGAAATTGGTCATCCGTGACACATGGCTCCCAAATTTTGTGACGTAACATAGCAATAAATAATACGTGCGTATGATTTTCCCGCGATTTAATGTTTGCCGTGGTAGTTGTAGTAGATAAAAGTAAAACGTGAGTATAAACTTAGTTTAATTTTAGATAAATGTTATAGGGAAGAAAATACGTTTTTTTTTGGATCCTTTATTATCGCTCAATAAGTTTCACTGAAATCTGTACTAAATGACGATAATTCGCGATTACATAAATATGGACCCGAACGACCGCGACTGTACAGTACTGTTTAGTACGCAGCAGAAGCATGTGCTTAGCAAAGTTAACTGATGATTATTATATCAATGTGTGGGTTTTATTTATAGTATTTTACATACAATTAACAAATAAATAAACATTTATAAATTATTAACTTATCAGTATTTATTTTTGCATTATCTTTCTATGAACATGCTACAATTATTAGAAAGTTTTTTTTAAAAAATGTAATTCATTCTTTTTACTGTATAGAAGTAGGCCCTACATACATTTAAATGGTTATTTCCCTTTTTACATATGTGGAAAGTTTTTAAAGAATAGTATACTGCGTATTTATATTAGTATAATAAGTGTTATTTCTTAGATATTGCGTAATATTTCTAAATACTTTTATAAGTTTTGTAAATGACAATCTTATCAATTTGAATTTAGCTAATGTATTATGTTATAGTTATATTTGTTTATATTATTTTTTATCATTCTTTTAATACAGGGGTGCGCAACCTTTGGGCTATTAACGGCCGCATTAAACAAAAAATACATTTGCAACGGCCACCAAACATTTTTCTCTGCAAACGAAACAGTCACTATAAAAAATGTACCTCTCGTAATAGTCAACGCGAGATAATAATGACATAATCAAAATGTATTGTAGGCAAACACAGTGCTTAATTAAAAACAAAAACATTTCCATCTATATTCTCTTATATTTCTACTTTATTGAACATTGTCATGTAAACCTAACATCATGTCACACACGTACAGCATGAGTATGAGTATATTTTCAGTGGCATTAGTACACTGAGAATACAACAATTGAATAAGTGATAAGCTGCTTCACTAACACTGTCCATGTAACTTAGCAGTCCAGAGTCCAGAAATTACTGGCTGCCTTGCTTTTGGATGTTTGCCGAGAGTCGCGCAAAGTCTGGGCACCTGCTGGAGATTATCAGTCACATTCCTGACGCCAGATTGGTGTCGATCAGTTGGGTTCGATGTTAGTTCTTGAGATATTTCATTCGTTAAAATGACGTTTCGCACATGTAAGTGCTTCCAAACAGCACTAGAGTGTTTCTTGCTATTTCGCGAAGCTTGGGATACTCCACTACCACAGCTACTTTCCATGTTTCCAGTAGATCATTTTTGTCCTCGTATTTCTTCACAAGCTACGCGTTATTTTTTAGTTCGATGAGTTCCATTTGGAAATCCAACAGCGCACTCTCTGTCTCAACCAAATGTGGAGAAGCAAAGAGTCTCATATTTTATGAGATCTTGTAATCCTGAAAACGTTCTGCGAATTCTAACAACAGCACTTCGAGGTCGCCTGAAGAGGACGTAGCCGGAATTTCAACTTTTCTTATTTCAAAGCTCTCGATTAGAGCGGTGAGTAGCGGGATTTTATATAGATTGAGCTGTTGAATATGAAAACGCTTTTTCACTGTTATGTTTATTCACTGCTATGTCAAAAATCTGTCTGGATTTCTGGTGCAGCTGCCAGCTAAGAGTGATACTTGTACTCAGGCCTCTGAGTATTTTTGTGTACTGTAGCAGCAACTGAAGTTGACGACGGGTTACACGGTTACACAGAGCAAGCACGATACAGCGAATGAGCGCATCACACGGTTTCGGTGCCCTTCAATATTAGGCTGCTAAACGTTATGGCCTGCCCTTTTTAGCTACAGCTGCAGCCTAACACCAGCGCGGCAAGAGCTATTTCAATGTCTGTGAACGCGCAACACTGCAGCTAACGCTATACAGATACCGGAGTCGCAATTGTTTCGCAATCACAAGTGCTTACGAGTGTAAATGAATATTCGATATTTCGTGTACAACTTTACATAATATATTGCCAAATTGCAAATATTTGACGGCCGCATGTTATTATGATTTAAACAGATTTCCATGGCCGCACATTTTTGTGTCCACAGTCGCATCCGGCGGCCGCAGGTTGCGCACCCCTGTTAATACCATGATTTTTTTTTACTCTGTTCAAAAATAAATTTTAAAAAAATAGTAATTTAGAAAATGATGTCTTTCGTTATTTACGTAGGAAGTATTTTTAAAATCTACCCATGAAATTTCGTTCACATATATTGTTAAAGCGTTTTGCGTTGCTAACGCGGCGCTGTTTGTTTACTTACTGATCACGAGAGCAACTTAACATTTACACCATATTTTATAAATTATTAGATTCAGATGTCTATAATATGCAGCTGTATGATATTACACTAATAATTGATTCTATGCACATACTACGTAAATGAGCTGCCAGATTCATTACTGGAGTATACTCAGAATTGAAAAGTGGGTTACCATTAATTAACTCATTAAACCCATAAGCTCAAGAGAATAGAAGAACAGTGAGCAGATTAATAATAATACTTAAGGCAATTTTTTCTGACCTTTAAATACAACACAAAGAAAATACAAGACAAGACGAGGCTAAGCACATATTGACATATTCTTTTGCGTTTTAAATAGGAAAATATTTTTCATTTACTGTGTTTAATCCCATGAAAACTGTTATCATCAAGGAAAGCATGTTTATGAAATGTTACTACATATGTAATTATTCATAAAAGGGACTTTGACATAAAAGAATAGCTTGCGGATAAATATGTGTCACTAAATGGTAAACTGGTAGCTATTTGAAATATAACTTTTTTCGGACATGACATAAATACAGAAATATGAACATTATTTTCGAAATAAATTCATCGTAACTAACTTATACATTGATGAAGTCACAATTTTACATTTTGATTGAAAAATTTATTTGATGTAGTTTTTGGGGGTTTTTTGGTAAAATTTTTCTTATTATGGCTATAATTTTGTGTACTATAGACCAGATTCTCCCCTGTTATAAACTCGGCCAATCCTTATTTGGTTCCAGAGATTTTAACAACTTCTTAAAAATTGTATATAATAATTACTCGTTACTAAAATAAAGCCAACATGAAAATGTGAATAGCAGATAACTTTTTATTTAGAATTCATTAAAAAAATGAGATTTTAAAACATAGTTTTCTATTAATCCTACTATAAATGGTGAATTAATTCCAAAATTGTATTCTTTTAGGGTCCACTCGTGTGTTGAATATCTGTATTTAAAAGTATTCAGCCTCCATGACATGGGAGATGTCAATTTTGTTTAACTTGTGATCCGACAGCCAATGAGAGGTTGGAATTTAATTAATTTATATTTTAAAAAATTGCTTAATGTAAATATTTTTAGATCTTGCTTTCATTAAAAGCTAATTACAAAATACAAGAAAGAGAGACTGGATCGGTTTTTGTACTATAGGATAGGCCCTCCAATTTTGGATCAGTTATGGTAATGTTTATACTTAGCGCAACACATTTTTTAAAGTTCTTTTTTTTTAATTTCTCAGCCGAAAACGAAAAACATTTTTTGCTGTCATTCACCTTATCAGTTGATACGTTTTATTGATCCTTAACTTATTGTCATAATGTAGTATATGACTTCGAGTCGAATTGGGCTTATAAATTCAAGCTGCACAAGTGTCCCTCGTGAAGAAACTGGTAAGTACGAATTGAGGCGCAGATGCAACACTGCTGAGTGCTCTGCAACGAAAGTTGCGTAAGAGGAATCATTCATTGCAACCTCCCTGCCCAGGCCTTTGCGAGTCGAACGGCCCTAGAGGAACTGGACAGAACACAAAAGCCAAGCTCTTCGTTTTGTCTGTGGCACGTTGTGAACCACACCCAACACTTTACTATGGAAATTATTTGGACTTCGATCCCCTGGCGCTAATTTTAGAGAAGACAGTCATGACCATTGTGAAACGATACTGTAGTTTGACGCATAAAGAACCCTGCTTCAAAATACAAAACCGCTGGATAAGGAGGACAAGTCTGAAGAGGACGTCTTTTATGGATGTGGTCCACTGAACTGGATGGCTCAGAATCCGGGAACATGGATTGGATGCGACTCGTCCCCCAAATAGGACCACATGAATTTTTAAAATTGCTTAAACTTCGTTTGACACTGGCAGCGGTGACCAAAGGGACAGTCCATAAATGACGTCACGCGATTTTAACCGAATTTTCACCCCCTTCCCTTCTCGTCGGAAGTGGTCACAAAAAGATAGACCTCCCCCCCCCATCCAATATGAAGTCACAATGCTCACAAATCAAAGCCATTTTCTAGTGAAAATGAGCATGTTTCAAATTAATTTGTCATTTATGTATGTATTTAGTGTACGGCTGAACTCTAATATCGTAACACGCGTGAAGCCATGTTAAACATCCTTAAATAATTTTTTAGCAATCAAATATTTAATTGGAACATTTATTTAAAATTGAACATTTTGATTCGACATCACATTTCTTAAACACCCCTTCCCCCTCGTAACAAATGTGTAACCCCCCCTCCTGCAAGATGCGTGACGTCATTTATGGACGGCCCCAAAGCTAGCTCAGTCGAGCATCGACACGACACTCTGAAGACAATCGATGCTTAGGGCGAAGTCGGGGTAAAAGTATTTGCGAACCGCTGACGTTTTAAAGATGGAAGAAGTGTGTACGACGTGCCGAGAGATTTTTCCCAGCCTGGGCCTGGTAGATCGATCGTGAGGTGGTGATAGGGGTAAACGTTGAGATTTTAGAGTTGGAAGTGGGTTTGACGAGGGAGGTCGTAGAGGTGATAACAGAGGTGGCTGAGGAAGTATGGAAAATAGACTTATAAAACGATTTGGTACGTTGGCTCCATATGAAATTAACCAAATTCACAATTTTACCTAACTACAGAATCTTTTTCCCGTTGTGGTTTTAACTATAACTTTAGATACTTCCTCCTTTTTCCTATATTCTGTGTCCTGGTTTGTTTTTGTTTTTCATTGCATTTTATTTTACATACATATTTTGAAATCTTTTATGATATAATATGTTTTAAGAATTTAAATATGTGTAAGTACCTATTTTATGTTATTGTACTGAAGAAGGCATTAGCCGAAACGTCTATGGTCGTTTTTGTTTAAAATAAAGCTCACATTTATTGTTTTCATTGCACAATTTGTTTGTGTGTATTTTGTATTTCATTTAAAAGCTTTATCGCAATCCCATTCTGTAAGGCAGAGTTAGTGGTTGTTTGGATAGACAAACTATGATAGAAGCAACTGAGAGTGCTAGTATCATGACGGTTTTTGAAATATAGATTGTAAATATTGATTAAAATAACTAACATTTGATAATGTGAGAATAACAAATATTATGAGTTACCAAATGTTATGAGGAACCATATGTGCCAGTGTTTGTAATCTAGATGAGTTACAAAAATGGCATTTATGTTTCTGTTAGCTGTTATATTTCTAATTGCTGTTGATGGCATGAGGGTATTAAAGATGTACCACTGGAAAATTTCACCCATTCAGTTGTCATTGTATTTTGGGTTTCATAAGATCGATAAAATAATATTTGTATAAGTAGATTTTTTAAAATATATTAATTATATATCATATTTTACATTATTTATATAACTTTTTTTTAGAATATAAAAAGAGGAAGCAGTAAAAAATGTCCAGTGTCTTCTAATACTTCGGATAATTATTGTAACTGCTTACAATAAAGTTGTTAATGCTTCCGTCCCTTTGCAGTTCAGGACCTTAATATGTGGCTGAGTCCTTTCATACAACATATAGAAATGAAATAGAAGAAATAGGACACAATTTACTCATAAACCAGACGACCTTAAGGGTGTGTAAATAACAAACGGTATCAAACAAGTGACAGTTATGAAAATATATGTCGTCTCCACACTCTTGTTTCTAAGATAATTTATCATATTGTGTCTACAGTATTCACTCTCTTGTTTTTAACACAGGTTTTAAAAAAAATTCTACAGTTTCCAGGCTTTGTTATTTGTATCTTTATAAATATTAAATCTGTGTGCATTAAGTAATTAATTAGAATTTGAAAAATATGCTAGCTTTGTGTCGTGCAGTATTGTGAGGAGTCAAAATAGCTTAGTGTTTAAACGAATCATTAAATAATAATTAAGGTTTTAGTCAAGTGAGCGACAAATGCAAGGTTAAGTAAATGAATATAATTTCATATCACTAGTAAATAGTTTTAATGAAAAATGTAATACAGAAAAATGAATTGGTTACATCAGCGTGTTTTAATCTAATTCAGTCTGTGACCGAGGTAAGTGGTAACAAAGCAATTCATTGGCACGTTATCCTCCCATTAAGGGGGGGGGGCGAAGTCAAGTTGCATGCCACTTATATAAATATAAATGGAAATTACACTTCTAATAACGAGCTCGATCTACATAATTAACTAAACATCAATATATATATGATAGTATAAATCGTAATTTTATTGTTTCCGTAATTACAAAATGATTTGAAAATAAATTATTCCTCAATTTAAATATTTCTATTTCCATTCATTATTTTTATGGTACATTAAATATAAAATTAAAGCAATAAAATAAATAATACTGCTATGAATCCTCCTAGGCTTATTATAAATTACAATTTAATAAAATGTATAAAAATATTACGGTCTTCTTATTTATCTCCGAAAAAAGTTTCCTCAAGTAGAAAAGTATGTTAAAATGATCAGCACCGGTGCTTTTGAGTGCGGCGCTGACGTGAAATAAGACTTTAATGCACGTCAGATACAACAACATTGTATTGTCATATCTGACGTGCATTAAAGTCTTATTTCAAGTCATCGCCGCACTCAAAAGCACCGGTGCTGATCATTTTAACATACTTTTGTACGCGAGGAAACCATTTTCGGAGATTAATAAGGAGACCGTAATATTTTTTATAAATTTAAGTACATTGTAGCTTAAAAGTAAAAGCCTAGGACTCATAGCAGTATTATTTATTTTTATTGCTTAAATTTTATTAATTAATGTAACATAAAATTATGTATAGAAATAGAAATATTTAAATTGAAGAATAATTTATTTTCAAATCAATTTAGTAATTATGGAAACGATACAATTACTATTTATACTGTCACATATGTATTGATGTTTAGTTGATTCATATATGTATTTATATATATAGTAAAAGACAAATTTCCATTATATAAGTGGCATGCCACTTGACTTCGCCCCCCCTTAATGGCAGGATAGCGTGCTAATGAATTGCCGTGTTTCTCTTACCCCGGTCAAAGACTGAAGTAGAATCAAACACGCTGGTGTACTTATTTCATTTTTCTGTATTACGAAATTCATTTTTATAACTGTCATTTGTGTGATACCGAGTAATATTTAAAGCCTTAAGTTCGTCTGGATTATGAGTAAATTGTGTCCTATTTTTTCTATTTCATTTCTATTTGTTGTATGATAGGACTCAGCCACATATCAAGGTCCCGTGTTGCGAAATAGCATAAAATTGATATTAATTTCATGTGTTAACTTTACTAAGACATGCTTCTACACTATATTTCACATTCGGTCTATCAGTAGCAGTTATTCCTTACTAACTATCGATTCTAAAACTAGTCATACACGGGTGAAAGTTACATACTACTACTGATATATATATATATATGTCATATCGTTTTTTGATGTTATGTATGTTCATGGGCGTCGCTAGGAATTTTTCCAGGGGGGGGGGAGAAACACTTTTTTAATTTAACATGACAATGCCATACAGGTTCAATTTTCAATTAAATTCAAAATAAGTATAACATAAAGGCCGAATAAAGCCTTAGAAATTAATAAGACTTACAAATTAGCGCTGTAATAGCCAATATACAACATATATTAAGGCATTTAATAAAATAAAAACTTAAGTTCTCACAAGAAAATAGAATTTGGCTGTGAAATAATATACGTGTAGAAACTGCAGGATTACCAAAGAAATTTTTTTACAAACTAAAAGTAGAGTTAATCGCGGGATTCCAAAATGCCGTTATTAGAAGATTTTGGGGCGTCTGCAGCATCTGACTTATCATTGGCATTGAGGACAACAGTACAAGTTCAACAGCCAGACACAACTGAAGCAACTGTTACTAATTTGGTTATCGCTGACACTTATTCATTTCCTAAATTGGATATTGGAAGGTATGTCTGGACTACGACCTTTCAAATAAGTTGAAATTGCAGCTGATTCGTGATTGTTGGACCCTTGATAGAAATTATGATTTTAGAGCTGACAGTGAGGGAAACATAGTTTTTGTTTTTAGATATGCAGGGTTATCAGACCGTGGCTTGTATACTCACAAATGTTAAAAGATGCCTTTTGCAAATATTACGTGTTGTTTCTGCAAAAATTAATTCGATGAAGTACAAAATATAAAGATTTCAACGAAGATGCACGTAGCCACATGCAAAGCACATGGCACAAAGGCTCTCTCAAGAAGATGCAAGCAATTTTATTTGCTTTATTGGAAGCCAAAGCAGTTTCTATAGATGAGCTGTTGGACTCATATAATTTAGAAGAAAAATTCAAGAAAATCGCAACAAAATCCCATCATTTCTACAATCCAATTTTGCTGCATGCATGATTTAGCACTTCATGGAAAAGAATAAAATTCTGGTAATTTATATGACCTGTTAGAGTTTCGTGTTGAATCTGGAGAGAAAGTTCTTGTTAATCGCGTGTCAATTGGTTCTTGTAATGCTGAGAATCGTTCACCGACAAAACGGCCCCGGACAAAACGGCCCCGACATAACGGCCCTGGACTAATACTAAAATGTACAATTAAATTTTATATTCGTATGTTTATTCAACTATCATTCAGTGTGAGTGAATCTAATAGCCTTTACGCGAAATGGTACAAATGACGGTTGTTTGTTGACAAGAAACATTATAATAACATAAAGAAATAATTTAAAGATTTACCACTTTTTTTAAATGCTTAAAATGCAAAAAAAAAGTTGTTGTAAAAAAAATGTTAACAATTTGTCAAGGACCGTTTTCACCGTGGCAGTTATGTCGGGGCCATTTTGTCCTGGGCCGTTTTGACGAGGCCGTTTTGTCCGGGGCCGTTTTGACGGGTCACCGCTGAGTATCTCGGCAACTACGCAAAACATTATATTTGAAATTTGTGGGTCTCTCTTGCGTGAAGACATTGTTCGTGAAGCAAATAATTCAGTTGCATTTTATATACTTGCTGACGAGAAAAATGACATTTCAGGCATTGAGCAGATTCACTACTTGGTGTTAGATTTGTCGAATAACAAAATGGGAAAAATGATTATGACAGAAGAATTCCTGGGAATTTGTCAATAAAATAGCTGAAGGTTTAGCCAACACAATCATTACTTATTTCATTAGAATTTAAATTAAATATGACACAGCTGGTTGGTCAAGGATGTTTTACAATGGCAGGTAAAAAGGAGGAGTCCAAGCAATTAGTTCGAAAAAAATACCCAAATTTGCAGTTCACATAAACTAAATCTTGTTGTGAACGATTTAAATAATGTGAATTTTGTACGAAATACAATAGGAACAATTAAGTATATTATAGTGTTTTACCGAGAAAGTAATCAGCAAAGAAAACTTATTCTAAATGTTCCTTTGCTATGTGAAACTATATGGTCACATAAATACAAAAGCTTGCGGATTTTTGCCGAAAATGTGACAGAAATTGTTAAACAACTGGAATATTTAGAACAATCAGTAATGTAATCAGTTATACTTTGTTATATTCTTTTTTATGTTTTGATAAATGTAAAAACTCTCTTCAATGTAATAAACTTTCAGGAAATATATCTCATTTTTATTGTAACAACTTTATGACATTTGTATGACATTTTTCTAAAATGTAAGGGGGGGGGTCAAATGCCCCCCATAACTAACATGTTTCTTCAACATTTAAAGATTTGTACGGTTTCTGAGATCTACATAATATTATTTTTTTACAAACGTGATATCCAATGAAGCATAAATATTTGTTTAGACGACAATAAAATGTTTGTTATTTGTAGATTACATTGAACCTAAACATACCTTTGCGTAAACTTTATTAGTATATTACCCGTCAAAAATGACGGAAGTTTTCAAAATGGATATATTTCAGTTTTTCTAAGCCGCATAGTAAATAATAAAAAAAATATGTAGAGACCAAGAGAGAAAAATTAAATCTCTTTTCCATATTGAACAATTTTATGCGGACTTTTGAAAATAGCGTTTTTTCTGGGGGGTTTTTTTTTGCAGTATTTTTTTCAGCACTATTTTTTTAGCGGTGCGCTTTTCTAAAATCTAGCGTTACGAACGGACAAAGCAGAGTATAATTTTGATTTATAGTTTGCATGAATAATAATGATATATAATCAGAATATAGTAAATGCATAGTGAATTACACACAGCATTAGGTGATACTACAAACAAATATTGCCGAGGAGTCAGCCGGACGTTAACTTGCGGCATTGAATAGAACACAGTGCCTTAAAAATAAATTATGTGACTAATGTGATCCACATCAAGCACATCTGTGATTTTAAGCAGTTGCACTCCTTGATATCGTCTTCCCATCTCTTCCTTTGTCTGCCTCTTTTCCTTCCTCCCTGGACTGTGCCCATCTTGCACAGGTCTTTGCGAGACCTCCAGATCTTATTTTGTCCGTACATTCGTGTATTTCCTCTTCTTCATCTCTAGCGCATTGATTCTTCTTTGGAGGTCTGCAGTGAGCGTCACAAACATACAAGAAGATCGATCGACATCACCAGAGAGCGCATTAGTCGGGATCTTTGATCTCAGGGAGAAGTTTCTTGCTTTGCCAGATGTGCTTTGTACTCAATGCTGCATGCAGTCTGGCAAGAATTTCTGGTTTTGAGCCTTCGTCGGATGTTATGGCCCCTTGTTATTTAATTAAAGGTGGAGACTTCTTCGAGTTTTTTTCTTGCCCGTTTATGTGAATTTTCTATTTGTCATGACCTTGATTTCTGCATTGATTTCCATGTCATACGCCTTTGTTGTTTTACTCTTCATCCTCGCTGCCAGCTAGGTCGTCTACAAAGGTTGATTATATCAATTTTCCCTCCGATGCTGACTGTTCCGACATGGTTTTCTAGCACATCTGTCATCCTTTTCAAGGAAGAGGTTGAAGAAGATGGGGGGAAAATTAAACATCTTTTTCTGAACACCTACATTGGTCTTTAACCAATCTCCCAGCTCCCAGCCTTTTTTGAGTTTTTCCTTTCTGGGCATTTTTTTATATCCATTCTTTGTTTGATTTTTTCCATATATCTTTTCTGATCTTTTTATTGATTGCTGGATGCTCCTCCTTTACGCTCTTAAGTTTTCTTCTTTCATCGCATAGTTCCAGAATATTAGAGGAGACACCATGCTCACCAAGTAATTCTTTTGCTGCTCCGATTATTGTGATATCAGTGACTGCGATATCTGTGCTCCCGGGAAACTTTTTAGCTGCTTTAATGCATGATTTGAATCGTTTTCTGACCAGTATGTAATCTATCTGGTTACTATGTTCCCCGACCGGGCTGTGCCAAGTCCATCTTCTGGATTTTTTATGTTGGCCAATTGTGTCAGCTAGCCTTGCAAATTCCAGGAGACGAAGAAGTCTCATTGGTCATGTCCAAGATCATTGGTCAGATCATTGCAAGAGCTTCCGCAAGTATCTGCCCAGTTGGTATACATCTACTCCAATCTTCGCGTTGAAGTCGTCTCCTTGGACGACGATAATGTCTTGCCACGATGTCATAGAAGGCCTCTACTTCGCTGTCATCGTGGCTAATTATAGGAGTATAATTGTGAGTGATATTGAAGGACTCACAAAGAAAGTCAAGAACTAACTGAGTAAATGAATTTTTTCCCTGCATTGCTGCTTTGCTTCGTCAATGTTTTGGGGGGAAAATGTTCTTCTAAGACTTACTTGTCCCTCAAGTTCCCTTTTCATTTATTCAGCAACACCATGGTGTCAATATGGTAACTCTTGTAGGCGTTCTCTCAATACAAAACCTTGTACACTTAATCCACTGAAGAATTTGTTTTTCAATAAAACAACTTTAATATTTATACTTTGTAAAAGAAATGTAATTTGAGGTTATACAACGTGGAACACACTGGCATACATCCTGCCATGACACCAGTCAACTCTAACACTGACTTGCCAACCCTCTTAGCCAATAATAGGAAGGCTTCTTTCTTCCCGCGCTTTCAGGCACGTGACCTCTCCGTCATCCAATCACGCAAACTACTCGTGATGCACCCGTGACACATGGGTTATTGCTGATGTTAGCATTAAGGGCATCTGTGTCAAGAATGTCTTGGGGAATGGCTGTAGGCATGCAAGTGCTCAGCTAGGAAGCACCAGCAACAGTTTTTATTTCTTGAAGTTTTGTCTTCAAAGTAAAGAAGCGCCTCCTTTCCGCCAGAAATTTCAAAGATTCAATGATTTTCTTTAGACCTAAGAGTTACTAGTTACTATACCTATCTCAACTATAAACATAGAAAAACAAGTTTTGCAGTTTGTGTTTGTACATTTATAGTAAACTATCTCTCAAACTACTTTTTTTTCACTCACTGGATATGTGATGGAAAAGAATGTGCGATAATTCAATTTTTTTTACACTGAAACTAAGATTTACTACACATATATCTAGATTTATAATTTAACTAACTCTAGATAAGCATTTTAGTTAATTTGAGCCCTGATTTATATCCATTATTTAGGAAATCTTGAATCCACTGTAAGGGGCCAGAAAGCCCCCCCCACCCAAAAAAAAATAAAAAATTACTTTTAAAATTAAAATAGAATCGTGAAATTTATGAAACAAAATTTGACAAGTTATTATTAATATTGTATAAATGTGATTATCAGAATTATTCAAAATCCTTTTAACAAATCAAATATTAGGCCTCTTTGCACCTATCGCACAATTTATAAAATAACTTTTCATTTGAAATTTATAATTTCAAAAACAAAATGAACATTTTAAAAAAAATTGACGGAAACAAAGGGTTGAAAATGATTGAGCTTGATTTTAAATTTAAAAGTTGTAGGGAGCGATTGGTTCTGATTGGTTGGTGATTAATTCGAATTTCGAAGTATTGACCTTTACTGTTGTTAACTTATTATTTAAAATGTTATATCCAAGAAGAACATACAAGTTTTCTATAAGAATGATAAGAGGACTTAGCGGTTTTATCGATAAAGACGGTAATCCTTTTCGTCTATCCTGCCAAATACCTGCAAATTACGAAGTTAGCAATTTGAATCGACACTGTGAATAAAGTAAAGAAGAGTTTGCATCGCGGTATCCAAATGCAATCTGAATTTTGAAAAGGCAAGCTTGATCAGTTAAAGTCCGGAATATGTCAACAGGTGACACTACTGAAAACTGAGGCAAGAATTTCTCGAGCTTAACGAACTTATTCTAAATGACAAATTATTAAAATGAATGTATAGGAAGTATTTCAATAATAGATCCAAATAACTCCAGACACAAATTCCAATGAATCTTTGTACTTCATGGTGGAATGTATATCAAAGCATCGAGCAGTAAGTAGTAATCGGCATCTGACAGAACCTCTCCGTACCACATCTACTAGTTACCAACCAGATTTTTAAAAAAAACGTGCAAGGTCAAACCAAGGTTTTTCAGCAGAATCATAATCATAACATTTAATGTTCACCATAATCATGAGTCTATATGTAGCACGGTTTCTATTCATATACTGTTAAAACAGTTGAAAACTTAAAATAATTAAATTCACATAAAATCTTATTTTAATTTTTAAAACAAATAGCATTACATGAATCGTTCGGTTAATCGCAAGCGTGGTCGTGACCCAAAGTCTTTCTATGCGACTCTAAACAATTAAAAAAAACAACTGCATGATTATGTGTTTACATAATTTACTCTATATCGTCAGCTTCAATCCAAATAATGGCCTGATTTATTATACACTGCATGATTATGTGAACAGGTGGTGGTATTGATATAATGCATGATTATGTATACACAATGACACTATTAGCAGCTTCAGTCCAACAAAGGGCTTTATTTATATACTGCTTCTTGATTATGTGCACACATTGGCACTATATTAGCAGCTTCAGTCCAACAAAGGGCTTTATTTATATGCTGCTTGATTATGTGCACACATTGACACTATATTAGCAGCTTCAGTCCAACAAAGGGCTTTATTTATATACTGCTTTATTATGTGCACACATTGACACTATATTAGCAGCTTCAGTCCAACAAATGGGCTTTATTTGTATGCTGCTTGATTATGTGCACACATTGACACTATATTAGCAGCTTCAGTCCAACAAAGGGCTTTATTTATATACTGCAAAATTATGTGTACACGGTGACACTATTTTAGCAGCTTCAGTCCAACAAAGGGCTATATTTATATACTGCTTAATTATGCGTACACATTGACACTATATTAGCAGTTTCAGTCCAACAAAGGGATTTATTTATATACTGCTTGATTATGTGTACAGGTGGCATAATTTATATACTTCATGATTATGTCCATACACTGACACTATATTATCAGTACTTTTTTTCTTGTGGAAACCATTTATGAGTATTTTACTAGTGTACAATTTGTCTTGTGTATACCTGACCCATGTGTAGTGACGCCTTCATTGCCTAAAGCACAATGTAGTATCTGCTACTGACACATTCCAGACTTTAACGCAGCAAGTTTCCTATTTTCTTAATTCCGATAGCAGCATATACCGTGATGCAAACTCTTCATGACATTTTCATAGTGTCACTTCAAATTGCCGGCTTTGTAATTTGCTAGCCATGTTTGGCAGATGAGACAAATTCGCTTTCCGTCTTTATGTATATTTGCAGTCTTCTTCCCATTCTAAAAGAAACCTTCAATTTTCAATATTTTTATTTCCTGCAAATTTTCGCAATATTTGATGTAAACTTATCAATAATAAGTTACTAACATTAGTAGGACCGGTGATTCGATGAAATGTGTATTTTTAACGGAATTATAACAAGCCGTTTTGTCGGGGCTTTTTGTCGGGGCAGTTTTGTCGGTGAACCCTCTATACGGCCAGTAGAAAGTATTCTCATCTTATAAGTATAAGAACGCAAACTCCAAATGTGTTCCCCCGTCAAAAGGGTTGCTATAAAATTTGGCTTCCATCAGGGAACGTACACCACTATGCATAGTGTGTGTCTTTTAAACTTTTACTCCCCTTTCATTTACTGTACATCTGTTAAAAAAAATTGAGAGCATTTTTAAATCCCTTATATTAACTTCACCGCCGTCTCTCGCTGTCACTCTGTCATTCTGTCGTCATCTCTCTCTCTCTGTCTGTCTTGGGCGGGCGGAAAAACAAAAGTAAAAAATGACCCATTTCCCGTGATCCGATCAAGCTGAAATTTAGCACACGGACCCGTCTCACCTAACAATGTATCGTATCAAAATTTCAGATCGATCGAACGTACCGTAATTAAATTAATGCATTTTTAGTTTATCCTTATATAACGTTTGCAATTCATATTCACGTTTGTTATTGTTTTATTTCCACTTGAGGGTTTGAGTTGACGCGTAGACGCGACCCATCGAAGTACCGGCATGCTTTTGTTTACATTTTACGTGTCACGCTGAGCTCGGTCAAGCGATCGATGACCTGACTTTTCCCCTCTCCCAACCCCCAGGGTTATGAAGCAAAGTGAGTTAAGACATATTCAGTCTGTAAATATTTGTAAATACTTTTAGTTATGTCTCATATATAAGGGATTTATAGTCAAAAACTTTGATTTTACGGGTTTGTTTCATTATTTATTTCACACAGAGACTTTCATTGCTAAAGAAACTAGTCTAATTATTGGCAGTATCCATCGGTTTACCTCTGTAAATATATAACCACTACATCTTTCAATTACAGGTACAAGTACATTTTGTATAACCACTACATCTTACATACCAGTTACCAATATAACCACTACATCTTACATACCAGATACCAATATAACTACTACATTTTTCTATACCAGGTGCCAATCTAATATATAAAGCTCAGTTGGTGTTTGTATCTTTGCATGTTTGTATATTTGTATGTTTGTATGTTTCACTTTTCGACTTTCTGTTTACACAGCCACGGAAAAACCAAGTGACGGACGGGGACCAAATTTGGCAGGACGGTTCCTTTTACCCTGGAGATGGTTTTAATTTAGTTTTTGTAATTGTCCCGTTTGCCCGAATACCGCAAATTAATTATCAGAAAATGCAGAGACAAAGAATGAAACATTTAACCTCATTTCTATATTGAACAACTTTACGCGGACGTTAAAATTCTGTTCAAAGCGATTTAATTTAATTTATTGGCGCTATATCTTAAGTAGATTTTGCCTTTGAGGGGGTAATGCCATATTATCTTTGTCTCATAGACGCTGATGAAAATATTGTATTAATTACAATTGTGTTACGATACAGTGTCGTAAATATGTATGAGCTTTTTTCGTGACGACAGTGGTAGAGATCTTTTGTAAAAATATCAACAAAGCAGTGGCATTTTTTAATGGATAAAAAACAAACAAACATACAAAGATCAACTGAGCTTTATATATTAGATATGCGTTTAAACTATTTTATTTCAATTTTTCCACGATGCATTGAATTAATATTTTACACGTGTGAATGAAATTGCGATTTTTAATCATATGATTTATAACTAGACATTTAATTAAAAACCAGAGATGTAGCGAGTTTATTTTATGTGGAAAGCGATGGTCTATGTCAAATAAACTTACACTTTAAAAAGTTTACATAAGCTGTATATATATATACACTATATATTATAAACTTTCGCTACCGGAATAGTTAACAGAAGTTTTCTAAATCTAATAATGTGATCCTGAAAACGCTTAATTAATATGAATTGCGAATTGAACATGTTATGTTCATTCCTTTGTAGTCGGAATAACACAGGCGATTTCTACAGTTGCTTTTTAATAACTTTTCATATGTATAAGTTACTATTCGGTTGAATTTTTCTTTTAATGTGGATATACATTTTTTTCAGAAACAAAATCTGGTGTGTGTGTATTGAATATAATTTACAAAATATTATGCCTTATCAGAAATAGGGAACAAAAAATGATTCCTTTTTGAAATTATACACATTTCAAAAAAACTGTAAATATAAATCGTAAAATTTAGAGACATATTTTTTAAATATTATTTCCCTGTTACAATAACTATGAATGCGTCAAAAGGAAAAGTTATTTTGGTCCAGTACATTTACTTTATAACAAGACTTTATTTTATGCAGCCAGCTTTCTATGATCTTTTATTGTCTAAATATGGTGTGCACATTTTCTTGATATCATTTTAATACGAGGGTTTAAAAAAAAGTATTTTGGAAAGTACATTTATAATTTTGTTTATTGGCGCTATGAGTTATGTAGCCTTTGCCTTTTTAAGGGATAGTGCCATATGTCCTTTATTTCATAGACGCGGTTACATATATTGTATTACTTACAATTGTGTTACTATGCAGTGTCGTAATTATATGTGACATTTTTGAGTGACGAGGGTGGTAGAGCTCTATCGGAACACCTTTCAGTATGTTAATGTTTATTTAGTACAAGTGGGAATTAAATTGTAAATTAAGATATTATGGTCGTCAAGATTCATTATTTAATAAATCATATCTTTTCAATAGTAAGTTAATGTTAAAAGGCACCCCATTAAGTGAAAACAACTCACGCGGTAAAATTATAAAACCTAAATAATTGTGTCTGTTGATTTTTTCTCTCTCTCTTTTTCTTAAATATATTTAATTATATTTACTTTTTCCCCCCTTAAAATGGAATATCTCTGTTTCCCCATAAGATTTTAACTAATAGATGAATCTGAGATATAACGTAACAAATAAAAATTGTAATAACCAGCTACTAATACTGGGAAAAAGGGTCAGCACACTCCCGCTACATCTCTAAAATTTCCATTGACTGACTATATAGTATTTGGTGCAATGTTCCCTTTAAGCTGCGTTGCTGCTCAGATATCTGACTAACGCCGCGCAGCAGTTAAGAATTACCGCGCAGCAAATTGCGTAAATATTGCCCAAAAATGCACACTGACCAACGAACATTAGAGGGATCATTGATAGGGTGAAATGTTTGTTACAATGTAGTATGGCTTGATATGTTTGTTACTCAATGTTACAATGTAGTATGGCGTGATATGTTTGTTACTCGATGTTACAATGTAGTATTAGGTGTAATGTTTGTTACTCGATGTTACAATGTAGTTTGTCGTGATATGTTTGTTACTCGATGTTACAATGTAGTATTAGGTGTAATGTTTGTTACTCGATGTTACAATGTAGTATGAGGTGATATGTTTGTTACTCGATGTTACAATGTAGTATGAGGTGTTATGTTTGTTGGTTTGATGTTCAAATGTAGAATGAGGTGATATGTTTGTTGTGTTGATGTTACAATGTAGTACTAGTTGAAATTTTGTTGTGTTTAGTCCTGCATTCTTATTAGAGTTTTAAATGTTTATTTAAGGAACTTAAAATCATTTTTTGTTTTTATTAAGTTATTTTGATTTTCCGAAAGTTTGATGCTCAAACTTCCAGGGATAAATCATTTTTATTTAAATTCTGAATTAAATTTTTTAGTTTATTTATTAGTATAATATTATTGGCACTCTTTTTGTGTGTGTTACTAATCCTGACCAATCCGCTACACCAAAGTCTCTGTGTTTTTCATTATTTGTAGGATAACATTAAATGGTCTTAAACTGAACTATTTTGCCAGCTGAAATTATAATTTCTTTCAGATAGAAAACTATTACAAGAACTAAAAATAGTAGCTCTTAAAATTTTATGAGTAAAAATAAAAAAAACAAAACCGTTAAAAACAAGTTTTTTACCATAAATCCTTTATATAGGAGACATAACTAAAAGAATGTTCATTATAATACGCAGCGCAAGATAATACAAAAATACAAAATTTTAGTTATGTATCGTAAATCATGTTAAATATATTGCGCACCGATCGGTAATATATTTTTAAAAAGTATCGTCAATAAAATACGCACCTTATTGCGCGACAGGAAATGTTGTTCAAAATGATACGCATCACGACACTCAAGCACAAAAATTAACATGATACATAGAGATAAATAAAATAATCTAAAAATTCAATAATGTAATTACAATACATGCGATCGATCTGAAATTTTGATACATCGTTTTTATCATTGGCTCGAGTCTGCCTGCAACATTTCAGCTCGCTAGCTTACGAGGAAGTTGGTTAAAAATTGATCCAATTTTTTTTTGGCAAGCAAGCAATCAAGGGCTCAGACACCACACGTTAATATAAAGGATTTAATAAGTTATTCTCTTTTAAACTAAGTTCATAAATTACTGTCTTCTTTTTATCCTACTTTTTATATGTGCATGTAATATGTATATGATAAATTATTTCTTTAAATATTTAGGCTTTTTATTAATTATGAACATTTTTAAAAATACATTATATTTTGTTCTCTTTTGTGACCTATTACTTTCCTGAATATAAAGAAATTGTTAGTATATTGAAGAGATTCATTGCAATGGTTTGATGTAAACAAAAATAATATGAAAAAATGTACTTTGAATGATCAACGCAGCATTTATTATTTAACACTTAGTTATTTGTTTGAGTTACTGTCACTGCTATTTATGGCAAGTTGAACAAACTGATGAGTCATCTTGCACATAGTAAAACAAACTATTGGAGGCCTATAAAAAATTTAATCAAATTCTACCTCATTATCAAAACATTTTAGAGTTTTTATTTCGCCCAAAGACTATAAACTTATTATTCTGAGTTTTCTATGTTAAAGTCTGATAGGATATTCAGCAATTGAAGGTGAACTCCCAGGATTATGAGAAATTTAGATTTTTTCACAAATAACAGCTCCCAAATTAACTACCCTTTTCATAAAATTTGATTTATTAACCATATCTACTTAAGACTAGATGTTTCTTTTTGTCTAGCAAGTTGCCACATGGCAACTCTGAAAATATATGTAACATGAACAACACACCTTAGACACACCTTTTCCCCCTTTCTTACGATCATAGCTGACCCTTGCTAGGGTCGGCCAATTACAGTTTATGGTCAGCAAGCTAGGTTGGTGCAGGGTGCGGGCAGGTAGCTAACTGCAGTGCGCATGTCTCGAGACCATCAATACGTCAGCGATGTCTCCCCCACCCTCCGATGTTCATTCGCGTTGTTTTGATTTCTTCGTACTTCAGTTTATGTCTGTTCCATCTCCCCTTTCTATGCACTATCTATGAGCAATTCTGCGGTGTATGCTACACCACGGTCGTATCAAGTATTTTATAAATTTTTAACCTGCACATAAAAATGAATGGTTTAAACAACCTTAACATACAATAATATCTGAGATTGTAACCATTTTAAAATAGTATACAATCAAACAATACGTATATTTTACCTTTTAGAAAAAAAGTGTTTTTTTTATTAAAAGCAAATATTTCATAACCTTTTCATTCAAACTTGAAAGGGAACAATTGATACGAAATAAAATAAATGAGTGTAAATTAAAAGAAAACAAAATTAACACCAAGGATTCATTTCGCACAGAAAGTATGACGCAGTGTTGCACAGAATATCATCAACACTATCGTAAGGGGGAATTGTGATGACACAATCTGCGTCTGTGGAGTTTTCAGGATCTACGTCTGAAACATATCAAAGAGAAACGTCTTACTTTATAAAGTTTCAAATTAATTATAATACACTTAAAATTTATTATTGATTGCGTACGCTAAAGATAATAATATTTCCGTTTATACATACACATTTTCCACATGAACTAACAATATTGTTTTTGGTCTATAAATGGAAAATGAATTGAAACATGAATACATATCACAATGTCAGATCACCGCCATAGGGATTAATTCATGATATTGGAAGCGATGTTATTGTAATGACAGTTTTTATTCTTTAATATACATTTATTATTCTAGACAAAAGCTTAATCTCCGAAAATTAAAACTAATGTAAAGTGTTTGCTTCGAATTATACACTTTATTTCAAATGTAAATCAAATGATTATAAAAACGTGTTCTTAAAGGTTAGATACAACTATATTTAAAGAATAACTTTTTGCTTTATTTGAATTATTAACTTATATTATTAGCTAGGTATTGTGTACGTTTCTTTTCCCACCGTGATATGGAATGGGTAAGCTGTTGAGCTGAGTGGCCGTGTTATCGTCTGCCCATCTATAGACCTCTTCCCGAACCATGTCATCTAAGCCGATCCAAAAGTTTGTCCAATTGTACTCGTATTGAAATTGAAGAATGGCGTGTAGGATATAAACTTTCTCCATTGTTTTAATTGTGTATAGGTTAGCACCTAGACCTGCTCAAAAAAATTACAAAATGAAATATTTTAGTACGCATTGACCGTTGTATATGACGTGTCCAACGGACGCATTGACTATTGTATATGACGTGTCCAACGGACCCATTGACCGTTGTAAATGACGTGTCCCACTGACGCATTGACCGTTGTATATGACGTGTCCCACTGACGCATTGACCTGTGTATATGACGTGTCCCACGGACGCATTGACCGTTGTATATGACGTGTCCCACTGACGCATTGACCGTTGTATATGACGTGTCCCACGGACCCATTGACCGTTGTATATGACGTGTCCCACTGACGCATTGACCGTTGTATATGACGTGTCCCACGGACCCATTGACCGTTGTATATGACGTGTCCCACAGACGCATTGACCGTTGTATATGACGTGTCCCACTGACGCATTGACCGTTATATATGACGTGTCCCACGGACGCATTGACCGTTGTATATGACGTGTCCCACGGACCTATTGACCGTTGTATATGACGTGTCCCACAGACGCATTGACCGATGTATATGACGTGTCCAACGGACGCATTGACCGTTGTATATGACGTGTCCCACTGACCCATTGACCGTTGTATATGACGTGTCTCACGGACGCATTGACCGTTGTATATGACGTGCCCCACGGACCCATTGACCGTTGTATATGACGTGTCCCACAGACGCATTAACCGATCTATATGACGTGTCCCACAGACGCATTGACCGTTGTATATGACGTGTCCCACGGACCCATTGACCGTTGTATATGACGTGTCCCACTGACGCATTGACCGTTGTATATGACGTGTCCCACGGACCCATTGACCATTGTATATGACGTGTCCCACAGACGCATTGACCGTTGTATATGACGTGTCCCACTGACGCATTGACCGTTATATATGACGTGTCCCACGGACGCATTGACCGTTGTATATGACGTGTCCCACAGACGCATTAACCGATCTATATGACGTGTCCCACAGACGCATTGACCGATGTATATGACGTGTCCAACGGACGCATTGACCGTTGTATATGACGTGTCCCACGGACCCATTGACCGTTGTATATGACGTGTCTCACGGACGCATTGACCGTTGTATATGACGTGTCTCACGGACCCATTGACCGTTGTATATGACGTGTCCCACAGACGCATTAACCGATGTATATGACGTGTCCCACAGACGCATTGACCGTTGTTTCTGACATACCGCCACGTCGGATATCATTCGTTATATTCAGGTGCACAACAAACGTCAAAACAAACAAATATATGTGTGGGGATGTTGTTCAGTTACAGAAAAGAACCCATTTCTTTCCTTAAGAGACATTGAGATACAAGCTGGATTCAGACGTTTAATTTTATTTAATACATTTTTTCTTTTACTGAAGTCAACAGTTACCTTTTTTTACGCATAATGATGTATTCCTGTAAGAAGCAGTAACGACATGCATCAATTAATTACAACATTGTTGCACAAAATTCAAAATACGAAAGCTCTCAAGGCAGAAATTGTAAGACTTTGGTTATGCTATCATAACGTTTGAATATATAGGTGATACATAATGGTTAATACATGTATGTTATTTTTTCTTATACACACAAAAACGGGAAACTTTTTAAAGATTCTAAAAAGCCAAGAGTTATACAAAAAATATCTTTATTAATTATAAATGAAACCTTAAAATATGCCATTTAAGAAAACAGAATGGAAGTCATCACTTTTTTAAAATAAAATCCTTTATATTAACTCATGGTGTCTGCTTCCTTGCTTGTGTCAGATGATGCCGAAAAAACTTTGGATCGATTTTTAACCCACTCCCTCGTAAGCTAGCGAGCTGAAATTTTGCAGGCAGACTCGTGCCGATGATAAAAACGATTTATCAAAATTTCAGATAAATCGAATGCACGTAATTAAATTAATGACTTTGTAGATGATCTTTATTTATCCCTATGTAACATGTTAAATTTTTTTTGCTTTTTATGTCGTAGGGCGTATTATATTGAACAACCTTTCCTGTCGCGCTATAAGGTGCGTTTTTTTATTGACAATACTTTTTATAAACATATTCCTGATCGGTGCGCATTATATTAAACATGTTTTACGACGCATAATTACAATTTTGTATTTTTGGATAGTCTTGCGCTGCGAATTATAATGAAGATTCTTTTAGCTATGTCTCGTATATAAATGATTTATAGTAAAAAAACTAAGTTTTTTTACGTTTTTGTAAAAATTAAATCCTTTATATTAACTCGTGGTGTTTGCTTGAAGCCTTGATTGAATACCGAAAAAAACTTTTGGTATGATTTTTAACCCACTTCCTCGTAAGCTATCATGCTGAAATTTCGCTGGTAGGCTCGTGTCGATGATACAAATTATTTATCAAAATTTCATATCGATCGCATGTACTGTAATTAAAATTAATTTATATTTATTTATTTATATCTATTCATATACATAGTCCCATAATGAACTTATTATTTCATTCAAAATTATTTTTAATCAATTCATTTTTTTAGAGTTGCAGTTGTATTGTATTTGTTATATTACTGTATTTCCTTTGCCTTTAAGATGACTCAAAGCAATTTTTCTTTATTGTCTTTGACAGTAGATACTACCTGCGTACTGTCTTCTATGTTGAGCATACTAAAGGGCATAGAGTATAGAGCACGCGGAGGTCCACGTAAGTGCTCCAAGGATACACTCAAAACTGCGCTAAAGGCCTTCGGCATGGGATGCGCCCCCTGGGATGAAGCAGCCAGCGACTTAGTCCCCTAGCGCTGTATGATACGAAGGGGTGCAGCTGTCTGTGAGGGTAAAAGACAACAGGCTGCCAAGACCAAACGTCAGGCGAGGAACGAACGTGTTCAAAACCATCCTGAAGGGATCTCATCCATCTTCTGTTCGACCTGCGAACGCAAATATCGTGCTAGAATAGGGCCAATAAGCCACCAGATGACACGTGGCGGCTCAGGACTAATATGACGAGAGTGGTCATCGTCGACTACGACGGACAATAAGCCACCAGATGACACGTGGCGGCTCAGGACTAATATGATGAGAGTGGTCATCGTCGACTACGACGGACAATAAGCCACCAGATGACATGTGGCGGCTCAGGACTAATATGACGAGAGTGGTCATCGTCGACTACGACGGACAAACACTAGTCAACTGTCTTGGTAACACCCAAAATTACTGAAATTTTATCTTTTCCCCGATTTACTTGATTCTTTTTCTTTTGCATTCTTGTGCCAAATACTATTTTTTTTAAAAGCCAAATGGAACCATTGTAATAGTTGTCTCTATTTATGCTATCTGGACTTCTCTCCAGTAATCCGTGTTCTGTTAATCAGTGCCTCTTACAAATTTATCTACATTACTTAGTAATTCAAACTTCAATAATAAAAAAAACCCATTTAAATGTTATCAAGAAGCTACAGTAAAAGTATAAAAGTTAGCATGACCTAAGACAAAAAAACTCTTAATAAAATGTATACGGTGCAGTACTTCTTTTGTCAGATACTAATGAAAATGAGTTTTTATGTTAAGAATTTTACCTATACAAGCATCTCTTGCTGTTGTGTAGTTGGCATCTTCATGTGACATACGAACACATACAGTAGTACTTCCGTTGGTCATAACTGTGAAGTTGGCTGTTGTATTACAGAACGTGTTGATCCTCTCAGCGTTAACTCGACTCTGTGTTGACACCGTAAATCCCAAGTTAGCATCGCCTATGGCATAATTAATGTTCAAAATTATTATACGTAAATGGAATATTATTCTTTTCTAAACTGCATTGCCATATCTTAAATGATCTTGCAACAAAACTGTATACATGAGCATCATTATTCTGAACATATTTATCATTTAATTAAAAATATATTATATAATTATTAGTAGTCGCATTATAGGAAAATATTTAAATGTTTTTGAAAACCTTGATAAGGTGAATAATGCTTTTTATACATAATAATGAGTAACTCTATGTCATATTATATATAAATAAACATATTATAAAGATATTAAACACCTTACAAATCATGCTTTTTTGTGTCAAAGAATTGTTGCATGTCCCATTACAAAACATTCCCAGAGAGTAGAGTCCTGTCATTTCATCACGTGATGTTATTGACGGAATTATCCAATAACCTAATGTAGACGAAAGTCTATAATTGTAAATGCTTCCGATTCTACAATATACTAAACAATAATCTCACATTGCGAGCTAGAACATGAATAACATGATTACAAATATATATATTTTAAAAATATTTAAGACACGCTCTAAACATCTGTCAAAGTCTTTGAAATTGAGCACGATTCCTGGGAAGCAATACCCCACGACCTACCCGCCTGTCACCCATTCATATGGAATGGCGCAGCTACTTAAGAAACAGACAGCTGAAGTCAGCTAAGTTGAGGACTAAGGCCAGGGAAAGTCGTGCACCAAACTCTCCTAATGGGGTCCCTAACATAACTAGACCGATCTTTGGGTGCACCAATCTGGCGAATATAGGTCTCATAAGTAACGAGCAATTAATTTCAACGGGCTTTAAATAGTATGTTCAGGGTTCTATTCTTCCATCATGAAAGATGAACATAAATAATGGTTAAAAGAAATATTTGATAATATCCTGATATAATAAATTATTACATTGTCAGTTTTCAGTGAAAGTTAAAAAAAATGAAATGTTTAGTGACGACTTACCCAAGGTACAAGTTCTTGTAAGTTCGTTGTAATAAAAACTACAACATTTCTCTTCAAACTTGTGACAGTTTTGGGAACATCCTCCAAGATTTACATTGTAGATAGTCACATTTATTGGATTAAGGGTAACATTGAGGTCAGTAATCTTTACCAATGATTTCATTGTTGCCCCAGTGGCCACTTTTAGGACGGAAAACATTTTTACAATAACTTTTGAATATCAGAAATGTCATCAGCTTTGCAATACATAGTATTATTTAAACATTCGGTATTATTAAATATGTTCTTCAAAATTTTAAACAAAAAGTATGTATTTAAAAATACAATTGCTCATGATCTTTTAGGAAAATCTAAAAGAGATAATTTTTAAATGATTTAAGTAAAATTAGATAATCAAAAATTGTTTAAGCAAAATAAATTGAGCTAAAATATGACCTTAACATATAGGAACTAACCTGAGACATCTACTAGAATGAAAATGATAATGTTAATTATCATATCCTTCCTGTTTCTAGCTCAATTTAGACATGAAAAATGAAATATTCTTCAGTTTTATAATTATCAAAAAATAAGAACAGCAATAGTAGAAAAAGTCATCCGTCAGGAAAAAATGGAAATTCGTATTTCTATATTATTCTAAAAAAAATGTTAGAAAATTATACATCAATTTAGATTTTTTAAAAATAAATTTTAAATGATTTTTTAACGTTATTAAAGAAACATAAATAAAAAGCTAGCGCAATAAATAAATATTGCTCATTATTAAATGTTTTCATAAAAAATACCATATAATGGTTATAGAGTTTATGTCAATTTTTATTAATTTTTTAATGAAAACTTCAAATCATCAAAGTATAAAAAAGGCGAAACAAGGAGTTAAATTATAAAATCCTTAAAAATGAAAAGTTATATGCATGAGCCTTACAATCATAAATTTAGTACGACCAGCAGAGGTTTACTAATGAAATAAAACAATTTCAGCAAGACGGTGCAATTTTCTCGCCTTGTTATAGAAAAATGACAATAAATTTTGTTTCTTGTTTTATTTGACGTCAATTTTGAGTTCATCAATAATTGAACAACTTGTGACACATGTCTTAAAAATCAAGTTTGCTTTAAAATTTTTGAAAACAACTAACAAATAAACGTTTACTTAACTAAAATATAGATGATCTTTAAACTGAGTAAAATTGATGAATGACTCTTTGAAAACTCATATCACATGTCTTCAAGCCTTGTACTGTTACAGACAAATGATAACTATAGCAAACCGTCATGTTTGCTTTATAATAGCAGAGAAGCGAAGAAAAGCTATACATTGTCTATTAGTCTGAACATTTGTTAACTTATTATGAACTTGCCTTAAAGCTCAAATATAAATATGTTACGAACCATACACAGATTTAAAAAAAGAAATTGGTGTAGTTTTGTCAATAAAAAATTCACTAACATAAATAATAATAAAACTACTTAGTAACTGTATTTATCTCAACGATCACCTTGTTCGGTTACATGAATATAAATATTACTGTCCGCTATATAAATAATTTTTATAATAGTTTTTAATTTTTTTTTAATACCGACGTTCATAAGCTAACAAGATTTGTAAAATTATAGTTACACAGGCATCAGCAATAACAATTAAACTAAAACAGGTAGAGTAAGACTTTATTTAAACCGTGGCAATTTTTGTGTTTTGAAATAATGTCATGAATTTGCATTTTAATGTTTGTGTCAATTTCCATTTACAAAAAAAAATTTCTGATGCGATGAAATGTCCTATTTCTTTAAGACGCATAATATTTTCACAAATACACTTCAGTGGTTTGTTCCTTGTTTTATACTTTTTGTCTTTTTTATTATGAATACGTTAAAATTGAAATTTTATAAGCTAAAAAATTATGAAATAAACAATTCATGTACAATATTTTTAACACTTCAGCTTCAATTATTTTTGTGTAGCAATTTCATATTTCCTTAAATTTTCTTTTTTTCTCTACCTAATTGATTAGGAAAAATCCTTGGTTTACATTTCTGTGCAATAGTATTGCTGGCTTAGGATGTGCGATATATGTACCACTGAACACATACAAGTACAATTTTTTGTGTTGAAAGAAAATAAGCGACTGTATCTGAAATACACTTATTTTTGTGTAAATTTATAAGTTATATTAAAGATTTAGGCTATTACAAATCTAAAATTAACAATGATATATAACATCTTTATTATTTTTTAGCAATATCATGCCAAATTCTGAAAAAATTGCGAAACTAAAACAAACCCTTGAACCATAGTGTGAGCTACTACATTACTAATTAGTTTCAAATTGTGTTCAAATAAATATTTTCTCAACTTAGACTTACACGTAAGAGGTAAATAAAACAAACCCGTAAAAACAAGGTTTTTGACTATAAATGCCTTATATATGAGACATAACTAACAGTATTGATTATTTTCAAACGCGACAAACATTTACAGACTGAATCTGTCTTAACTCAACTTTGCTTCATAACCCTGGGGGGACGGGGGTGGGAGAGGGGAAAAGGCTGGTCACCGATCGCTTGACCGAGCTCAGCGTGACACGTAAAATGTAAACAAAAGCACGCCGGTACTTCGATGGGTCGCGTCAACGCGTCAACTCAAACTTTCACGTGGAATAAAAACAATAACATACAGTGAATTTGAATTACATACGTTATATAAGCATAAACTAAAAATGCATACATTTAATTACTTTATGTTCGATTGATCTGTTTGATACGATGCATTGTTAGGTGAGACGGGTCCGTGTGCCAAATTTCAGCTCGATCGGATCACGGAAGTGGGTCATTTTTGACTTGTGTTTTTCCGCCCGCCCAAGACAGAGAGACAGAGGGAGAGATGACGACAGAACGACAGAGAGAGACGGCGGTGAAGTTAATATAAGGGATTTAAAAAGGAAATATTGATCAGGATGTAAATAGTCAGAACACATCATCATTATTTGGTATGAAATAAAAGATTACATGCCAGGCAGAGGCCTTCATTACATTTGCAACAAGGAATGAAAAGTCTTTTCTTACATCCTTCTCCAGCAGACTTTTCCTTTTGTTATCGGGTGTTTCAACAAAATTATGTTTTTTATCCTCCATCAAAACGGGTATTATCTTACACTGGTGTGTCCCCCTTTGTTTAGTAGGATGCCGGTCTACCAGCTCCCTTAAGTGATGTACAAAACCGAGTACGATATGTCTGAACTATCTGATCTATGAATTCAAACTGTGACAAACCCCCGCCAGATTTCTTAGGAAACAACCAAACATTTTGTTCTGTTTCATCTATCAACCAAGTAAATATAGACAAACGCCACATTTTTTCCTCGAATAGCAATAGGATATTTGTTTACATTTAGCTTCTACCTATCCGCTGCACTTGTATGTTGATTCTACATTCTTTTTCTTGCTCTGTAAGTACTTCTTTCTCTGCTTGATGCATAGTTTGTTTGGAATGTTGGATGCCACTGATACGACTGCATTATCCATCGATCTACATACCATGATTTTGGTCACTTTGTAGCGAACTCGGATCTTCCTCTCTTTTGGTTCTTCACAGCATCAACTTATTTCAGGGGACAATGTTTACACCTGTTTGATCTAATTGTCCAAGTAGCACCCTAACTTCTATCATTGAGTTCTTTGATAGGTTGAAATGAAGTAAAGAGATTATCAAAATATATATTATATGGAAGTAACCGTTTATATTCTGTCAATGAACCAATGTCTTCAAGACTATAGCGGCACAAGTGCCATATACTTTCTCGTTCAGTTCTTTTCCTCAGAAGTACGTCCTTGATGAAGATCAAAGGTAATTAGATAAACTTCGTCTCATTAATCTCAATGTAAACTTCTGCATGCTTATCATCGTATTCTAATATAGATACTATTTCGTGATGCATAGTCAGGGATCTCAAATATGAAACATAAAATGAAATTCGAACATGCTAGAAATTCGATATTCATTAAATATGTGTCCACAGAAAAAAATGAAACTTGATTAGCTCAGCGAACCATATATGGCACAGCAAATGTAAATTATATGCAGAAAAAAAATGAAAAAGAAAAATATGAAAGTTAACTAGAGATGTCATTTTATTGTTTGTTAAATATATGCAATTTTTACTGGAAGCCATTGTTTTTGGTAGGGAAAAGACACTTCTTTTAAAGGTGACTTCAAACAAAAGACTAGCAGATTTGCGGGACTGTGCTCATATAAACATGTTGTAGTAGACTTGGTGTGTGGGGCTGTACTCATAAGAACATGTTGTAGTAGGCTTGGTGTGTGGGGCTGTACTCATAAGAACATGTCGTAGTAGACTTGGTGTGTGGCGCTATACTTATATAAACATGTTGTAGTAGGCTTGGTGTGTGGGGCTGTACTCATAAGAACATGTTGTAGTAGACTTGGTGTGTGGGGCTGTACTTATATAAACATGTTGTAGTAGACTTGGTGTGTGGGGCTGTACTCATATAAACATGTTGTAGTAGGCTTGGTGTGTGGGGCTGTACTTATATAAACATGTTGTAGTAGACTTGGTGTGTGGGGCTGTACTTATATAAACATGTTGTAGTAGGCTTGGTGTGTGGGGCTGTACTTATATAAACATGTTGTAGTAGGCTTGGTGTGTGGGGCTGTACTTATATAAACATGTTGTAGTAGGCTTGGTGTGTGGGGCTGTACTTATATAAACATGTTGTAGTAGACTTGGTATGTGGGGCTGTACTTATATAAACATGTTGTAGTAGGCTTGGTGTGTGGGGCTGTACTTATATAAACATGTTGTAGTAGACTTGGTGTGTGGGGCTGTACTCATATAAACATGTTGTAGTAGACTTGGTGTGTGGGGCTGTACTTATATAAACATGTTGTAGTAGACTTGGTGTGTGGGGCTGTACTTATATAAACATGTTGTAGTAGGCTTGGTGTGTGGGGCTGTACTTAAATAAACATGTTGTAGTAGACTTGGTATGTGGGGCTGTACTTATATAAACATGTTGTAGTAGGCTTGGTGTGTGGGGCTGTACTTATATAAACATGTTGTAGTAGACTTGGTGTGTGGGGCTGTACTTATATAAACATGTTGTAGTAGACTTGGTATGTGGGGCTGTACTTATATAAACATGTTGTAGTAGGCTTGGTGTGTGGGGCTGTACTTATATAAACATGTTGTAGTAGACTTGGTGTGTGGGGCTGTACTCATATAAACATGTTGTAGTAGACTTGGTGTGTGGGGCTGTACTTATATAAACATGTTGTAGTAGACTTGGTGTGTGGGGCTGTACTTATATAAACATGTTGTAGTAGGCTTGGTGTGTGGGGCTGTACTCATATAAACATGTTGTAGTAGACTTGGTATGTGGGGCTGTACTTATATAAACATGTTGTAGTAGACTTGGTATGTGGGGCTGTACTCATATAAACATGTTGTAGTAGACTTGGTGTGTGGGGCTGTACTTATATAAACATGTTGTAGTAGACTTGGTGTGTGGGGCTGTACTTATATAAACATGATGTAGTAGACTTGGTGTGTGGGGCTGTACTTATATAAACATGTTGTAGTAGACTTGGTGTGTGGGGCTGTACTTATATAAACATGTTGTAGTAGGCTTGGTGTGTGGGGCTGTACTCATATAAACATGTTGTAGTAGACTTGGTGTGTGGGGCTGTACTCATATAAACATGTTGTAGTAGACTTGGTGTGTGGGGCTGTACTCTTATAAAGATGTTGTAGTAGGCTCGGTGTATGGGGCTGTACTCATATAAACATGTTGTAGTATGCTTGGTGTGCATCAACAACACAATTGTTCAGGCTGCTTGTTTCAACACAGAGAGATGTATGATGCAATAATACTGTTGTGTGCTGTATATGTTCCTCTGAGCTGAAATGTAATAATTTTTAAGACAAAATAGAACGCAAATATTGTAAGACAAACATTTACACACTTATGATCAATGAATGAGTATTGTTTCTGCAAATGTTATGTTTTAGAGAAATGTATGTTTAAATTTGTTTTTTCAACAGTATTAACTCGCGGTGGTCGAGTGGCAGCGCACTGGACTGTCGTACCGATGGTCACGGGTTCGAATCCGTGTGAAGGCAAGTGTTTGTTCCCGGGGCCTAGGGCGTCCCTGAGTCACCCCGCTCCGAATGGGTACCTAACACTACATGTAGTTAGGCGGCTGGGTAATGCGTGGAACCCACAAAGCCGTGGCTTGTGATTGCTGCATCACTTGCCAACAGATCATCTGTCATGGTCTGTGGACGCAACTATCTTCTGCATAGAAGGAGCGTCTGTATAGATAAGATAAGATAAGAAATATACTGCAGTGTCAATTCTTCATTTTAATCGATTAGTTCGTCTTGATGGTCGTTGATTCTTTTTAACTGTTTGACTGAAAGCAATGCTTTCTCAAGTATCAAATATTAATAAATCATTGATCAGGACCGGATAGGGGCCTTTGAACCGTTCAATGGAAAAGTACACCTTTGGGCCCCTATGTAATTAAAATGTATACATTCTCAAAAAATGTATACGGCTTATATTTGTTCAGCGAAATTTAAAAAAAACGATTAAAAAACCACAACACTGTACCTCAGTAATTAAGACAAATACGTGTAATTCATTTTTACTTTACATACTGAGTATAATGTAGATTTTTCTTAAAAACAAAATTTAAGTTCAGAGATTTCTCTAACTAATTTTAAAACATCTAAAATGTACCTTAGTTCATACTTAATTACTAATACAGGTATGGCCACGATAGACAATGTCGTAGTTTGGGATGTTGTTATTAGTAATTTTTTTTAGTATGTTAATTTTTTATTTTTATTTTTGAAAAAACTTCGTTCCACGTATATAAATAACCCTTATTGGAAAAGTTAGTAAGTTCTCACGTTTGGAACATAATTCAATTTTAATATCAATGTCAAAACCTTTTAAGGCACTAAATCAATTTAAATAGGAAAAAACCCCACTGATATTTCATTACAAAAAAAGTTCCCAGCTGTCATATTCGATTATTATTCATATGTTAAATTTTTACTTCAAAGGAATTCCAAATCTTTTTAATTTGCCAAAAAATACAGAATAATTAACATCTTTTAGTGCATATGTATGATACAAATAAAATAGTGTAAAAAATAAGTAACTGTTGTCATTCCAGTTAAAATCCATCCTAGATGTATTTATCATTGATAGCTATGCTGTCTTGATATAACTGTATTAACATGTTTATAATATAATAGTAACAAAAATTCTTTCAAAAATGAATTATTCATTGACTGTCCCCGGAAAGATAACTTTTTATGGGGGAAGATCTTATCTATCCATAACAAAAATGCTCTATACATGTATTTTCTCAAAAAGAGTATAAACTGAGCACTTCTTGTTCACATAGTATATTCTTTATTGTCCACAGCAAGAGACATGTGTTATAAGAATAACAACATATTTACTATATTAATATATTAATAAATGTATAGCAAAGCTGATTTTTATATCAGCACATTCTATTATCATAAAGAATATCTAATTGTTAACAAAAGTTATAACCTTTAATCATCATAAAATATGTCCAACACATGATATAATGAAACTCAGTTCCCTAGCGTCATTAAATTTAAACTAAATTTTATCATTCAGAAATGAAAAATGTGTTGTCAAAAATGCATTATCATTTTTAAATCCTTTATATTAACGTGCGGTGTCTGAGCCCTTGCCGAAAAAAACTTTGGATCAATTTTTAACCAACTTCATTGTAAGCTAGGGAGCTGAAATTTTGCAGGCAGACTAGTGCAAATGATGATAAAAATGATGTATCAAAATTTTAGATAAATCAAATGTACCGTAATAAAATAATCAATTGTTAGATTATCTTTATTTATCTCTATGTAAGATGTTAATTTTTTTTGCTATAGTTTCGTGGTGCGTATTATATTGAACAACCTTTCCTGTCGCGCATTAAAATGCGTATTATATTGACAATACTTTTTAACAATATATTCCCGATCGGTGCGCATTATATTAAACATTTTTTACGAGACATAACTAAAATTTTGTATTTTTGGAATGTCTTGTGCTGCGTATTATAATGAACATTCTTTTAGTTATGTCTCGAATATAAAGGATTATAGTCAAAAACTTGGTTTTTACGGGATTTTTTAAATTTAAAAAATCATTACATAAAATACTTAAGCTATATTTAACAAGATTTCATAATCTGTAACAACCATACAGAACGAAAAATAAATATTATTATTTTAATCATGGATCTTTTCTTTATAAGGCTCAGATTGGTGTAGACATTGTTCCCTTGTGACATAACAACCCACACATTTACGTAAAATATTTTTAAAATGATAAATACAATTTTTTTAAAATCTTGAAATAACAGGTCATCGGATGGAATGTGTCTAATGCTACCAAAGACATGCTGGTATTGCTCTACACTTCTTAAAACTAAAACAATGAACAAGTCTTATTATTACTATAAAGATCGCACCTAGCTATTTTATTGTCTTATTTACACAGACGCTTCTTTTATACGGAAGATTACTATTACACGCGTACACACATCATGCCGGTCTGTTGGCATGTTGCCCAGCGTGCACAGGCCACGTCTGTGAGGGTTCCTCGCTCTACCCAGCCTCTTTTGTTTTCATAACTGCTGTTGGATACCCATTCGGAGTTGGGTGGACTCAGGGGCACCCTTGGTCCCCGGGAAAAAAAAACTTTATGGTCAATAAAGGCGTTTTTCTACAACTAGTGTGTTTGTCCCGCATTGGTGAGTTTAAAAGAAAACGCCCTTGAATTATTGAGTTTGAGTTTTCTCAGAAAACAGTATAAATATTCATGTTGTAAATGGGCTGTGATGATTGATGATTGATGATCAGTTGATTGCAATTTTTACCCGAAACAAACAACGTGTGTCATTCTATACCTCCTGTTAACGAGTGAATAATATCTGAGTTAAATAGTTATTTTAAAAAATCCCACACACACACACACACATATATATATATATATATATATATATATATATATATATATATATATATATATATATATATTTATCCTCAATTATGTATGACTGACTCACTTTGGCCTAACGCTAAGGGACATCACTCTGCTTTTTTAATAATTGAAAATATGGACTTAAAAATCATAAACAGTTTGGTTTCCAGATTAACATTAAACACCCTCCACACTATTATTAATCATTCAACAATTTCATGCGGACGTCCGAAAAGAGTTTTTTTTTGGTGCAGTAATTTGGTGCGCTGATTTCTAAAATTTCTCGCCGTAAAAAGATATTATATGCTGTCATTGTTTTAGCTCATATTTTAATTTTGGAAAGGGGAACGATACGAAGAGAAGATTTGAGGATTGTTAATTATGAAATACTTTGTGTACATTTCATAAATATTCCATATGTATTATACAAGGATAAGTTACTTGGGCTTTTGACAAAAAAGAGTGGGCGCCGTAGGCGCCCTACAACCCCTATTATAAAATACTTTGTTTACACTTCAGGAAGTTAAATATTACGTAATTATCATACAAGGATAAGTTATTTAGGCTTTTGAAAAAGGTGGGCACCGCAGGCGCCTCGGCATCGCAGCACAACCTAGTATTTCATATTTGACCATTTCTAAATGTAGCCGAGTGGTTAATAGTTATTAAACAATGAAATCAAGTCACCGATTGCTAAGGATATCAAACCTATTTAGTAACTCAATACACAGGATACACAGTGGTTAGGTCGCTCCTCTCTCTACACAACCTATACACTTTTATCTCTCTACCAGACCAGCAGCAGTGTGTTACTCTCCACCGGGGGTGTCACTAGACTTCACCTGACAGAACTCACCGTGCTGTAAAACACGGGGACGTGGTCAAGCGCTCTCCTGGTCCCTGCGACATAAAGGGCTGGAGTGAACCTCCAGTGACCAACGGAGGTCAACTATAGCAGACTGCTACATAAAGAAAACAATACACATTTACGGTCCTTTATTAATGCTAAAATAATGAAATCTACAGAGATAGCCACACTAAAAGGCCCAAATAATAAAACCTATAATGATAATGAAACCAAAGATGTCATCCTCGATACATATTTTAGTGGTGCTCTCCATTTTCTTACCAATCTTATTCATGATTTCTTCGGTCTACAGAAGTCCCTTGTCAATTTATGTTCCTGTGTGATCGTAATTAGCGGGTGGTTGCTTGCTACCAGGATAGATTTTCTTGCCATCTCTAATATAACACCAACGATTTCATTGCAAATTTTTTAATAGTCTATGTGATGTTTTGGGATCTAAGGGGATCCCCCAAGATGGCTTCAAATCCCCTCAATAATTTTTTTCTAGTTCCCTTGTCAAACACCAAATGTCTTCTAGCAAATCGAGTCTTTACCCAATATCAATTTTTACGATAATTATCGTTTGATTGTCGCTACAAACTTCCGTCAAGAAATCCCAACTCATCTTCGCCTCCAGGTAATCAAAGACAAACATAATACGTTAACTATTTGCGTTTGCGAAACAGTGTTGGGGTTCTGATTCTCACTTCCAAACGCAAATCATACAAACTCGTTGGACTTTTCAAAGGAGTCCTGTGAACACGCAACAAAGGTTTTACATGTAGCGCACTGGACTGTCGAACCGAGGCAAAAGAGAGTCACGGGTTCGAGCCTCGGTGCTGGCAAGGTCCCGGGGGCATTGTGCCAGCCACACAACCCCTATATCGTTAGAGTTGGCTCAATGAAAACATGTGAACGCTACTTCACTTGCCCCATAAGCCGTCATGGTCTAAAACGGGATTAATACATATACAATTATACACCCTAGAATCATGTAAAAATTGAAATTAATAAATTATTTATTTTTTATTTCTTATTTTAAGGAAAGATTATAAAAGCTCAATTAAATTCTTAGTGAAAATATTTAAACACACTGTATGTCAAGTTAAAAGTTAAAGTTAAATAGAACATTATATGTTTAATACAAACATTCTTAATGAAAAAAATAGCATAGCAAATAAACCATTTATATTTAAATCTAAAATATTATAATTTAACATTAAACAAATTTATGACAAACTTTACACCTCTATTTGTAATATGTGTACAACACATGGGACATATAAGTGTCTAGCGGTTTAAAAAAAAGACATCTCTTTAAATCTCGTTAGCTAATGAGAAACATAAACTTATTATTTTTATGTCAGCCTTATGGGGTTTGACGTTTTATCATGAATTTTTAATGAATGAGCAAACACTAAGAAAGACCTTCTTAAAAATTAAAATGGCTTGTGGTTTGGAATCTGCACAAATATATCATCAGTTTTTAACTCGCTTTTATTTAGCTTGCACATCTCTCCTCTCTCTCTCCTCTCTCTCCTCTCTCACTCTCTCTCTCTCTCTCTCTCTCTCTCTCTCTCTCTCTCCTCTCTCTCTCTCCTCTCTCTCTCTCTCTGTGCATGTGCACGTGTGTGTGTATCTTGCAAGCACGTCATTTTAACGCAATTCGCATTATTTGATTGAGATAAAATTGACCATACAATATTCCAGAATTTCACTTTTATTTGCATAATTGTCTGTCACAATATTTGCTTTTATGTGCATTTTTAAAAGATATTAACCCAAATAGGTAATCAAAGGGAAATAATAAATACATTTAAGAAAATGTGTGCTTTTCTTTCAAGATTGAGCTCTCATTGCTAATTGCAATTTGTAATAATTGTTTCAACCTGGTGAAGACAGTGACATAAGATTTACATTGTAAAAATTATAAAAGAAAAAAAAAGTGTAAATAAAAAAAAATGAGTAAAAAAGGGATTGTTAAAAAACAAAACATGGTTTTATTCCAATGCACTCAAACCGACAAAATTAAATTCTGTGTTTACAAAAATACAAGCGTTGGGTACCAAGCCTAATGGCAGTCGAGATTAATATCCTGCATGTTTTCAGTATTGTTCAGTGGAATTTCATCTCCCTTATGATTTTTCGTACAATTAACATTTTCCTGTGTATTCCTTATTTTTTTTCTTCGGAGACACACTGTATACGCTTGGCTCATGGTTGTCTGTTGCCAGAGATGGACACGTCATTCGCATAATTATGAGTCAGCATTTTGTTTAATAACTAGTATCCATAACATTCATTTTCCATGTTTGACATGAGAAAATTTATTGTATCCTTTTTCAGTGCATTGGAATAAATGATTGTTTTCAAAAATCTTTTCTTTACTCATTTTTGTAATGTTTTTGCTCCACATAGATACAAACAATCGTAGTAGACATTTTTTATCTTCTCCAAAAAACTAAAGCGTCTTTAGTACGTTTCGAATGACAAAAACAAAACAAATACTGTGAAAATTTAACATATAAACCAGAAAAAGCCAGTATCTTATTTTCCTAAAAAAAATTGCAGTATTGCAAGTGAACTCCTCAAATATATAATAGATTCACCAATTCTTCGTTATACGTGGACTAGAGCAAATGATGTCCCACGAGAAAGGAGAAGTCAGCTGGAATTTTTATTTACTCCGTTATTTGTCGTTTGGTTGTATGGACTCTCTAACTGCTGTCAAATAACGTGAGTTTGTGAACATGATTATTGACAACCTTATGAAGTAGTTTCAAAATAATCCCCGCATGGCATCACCCTACCGACCACAAATAAATGGTCTACGAGAACGTGACAAATAGAACTTTTAGAGAAACTCTTAACAAGCCTTTCAATGTCCAAGGTAATATTCAAAACTTACAAGAATAACACCGTTAGTTAAATCATTAAACCTTGAAACGCTAGAGGATAGAAGAACCAAGAGTAAAGTTGTAATTATACATAAAGCAATTAATACTAATTTAGAAATACAACACAAAGATAACTTAATACAAGCCTCAGATAGACATAAGGATAAAAACACCTTTCTTATTCCGTATGCAAGAACAAACACAACCAAGTTTTCTTTCTTCCCGTCCGGAATTCGGGCGTGGTTTGAGTTGCCTGAAGAAACCAGGAAAGCCAACACTTTATCATCATTTAAAACTTTAATAAGTATGCAGGACTAAACACAAACCATAGTTAAGCGTAGGACGCAATAATCTTCTGTATAGAAGGAGCGTCCAGGAGCATCAAAAGTATAACTTTGACCTCAGAAATACAAGAAGCCAAGAAATTACTGGCGACTCAATCATTTACATCAAGAATCATCGCCGCATTCATTGCATGGGCTCAAAGATTGAACCTCGATTGATTGGTCCCTACCTCGTGGTAGACTCATTGAACAGGGGAAGAGTTAAGATAAAGAATATATTGACTGAGAAGATACCCAGAAACAACTATACCGTGTCAGTAACCTAAAAGTTTACAGCTATAAAAAAATGTTCTCCACCCAATAAGTGCCCCGATTCTGGCCTAGGCTACTTTAATATCCGGTTATATATGGACATTGCTTTAGTCTCGCCTGTTACAGCTGCATAGAATTTTTTTTCCCTTTAAATTCGCTGCGTTGACGGGCATCAAGTCAGAGACCTGAGCTGAACAGAAGTGGCGGTGACGTTACAGGTCACCATAAGACAACAAAAAAACCTCGCGCCTTACTGAGTTTCTTACAGTATTTTGTTGGCTCTCAGAATTTAAAGAAAAATACCTCCATCTAGCTGACTGACGGTTAAATGGTCCTCAAAAATGAACGGTCTTAACCTAAATATTAAATAACAGATGATTCTTACTCATTTTAGTAACACAAAGAATCGAACAATATATATCATATTTTACCTTTTAGCAGAGGTGTTTTTGCTAAAAGCATATATTTCATAAACTTTAAATCAAACTTGAATGTGAACAAATAAAAAAGTAAAAGACATTAAAGAAATTTAAAAAAAAATATTATTAACACCGAGGATTCATTTCACACAGAAAGTATTCATAATTTTCGCACAAAATATCATCAATAATCGTGTAGGCAGAATATGTGAAGAAACAATCAGCGTCTGCGTAGCCTACATGATTTGAGTCTGAAACATATCAACGATAATAGTTAAAAGGATAAAATATACATTTTACTGTATAAAGATGCAAATTAATTATAATAAATTAAAATTTGTTATTATTTTAGTACGCTAAAGATGATTATTTCCGTTGATATATACAAATTTACCACATGAACTGACAATATAAAGTGGAAAAATGATTTTAAACATAATTACATATTAAAATGTGAGTTCATCGCCATAGAGGTTCTTGATGATATTGGGACCAATGCTATTGCTATTATAATTTTTATTCATTAATTTAGAATTTTTAGTCTAGAAAAAGCTTACTCTCTGATTATTTGATAATGATAAATAATGTAAAGTTTTGGCTTTTTATATTTAATTTAATCTGAGAACGTGCAAAATTTGTGTTAAGTTATTGCATATAATTACATTTAAGGAATACCTTTTTGCTTTATCGGAATCATTGTTAAGTAATATTAGCCAGCTATTGTGTACGTTTACTTTCCTACCTGTATATGAAAGGGGTAAGCTGGTGAGCAGAGTGGCCCTGTTATCGTCTGCCCATCTATAGACACCTTCCTGTACCATGTCATCTAAGCCGATCCAAATGTTTTTTGAAGGAGATTGACGCATGGCTTGTAGGATATAAACTTTCTCCATTGTTTTAAAGGTGTATAGGTTTGAACCCAAAGCTGCTCCAAAAAAAAATGACAAAGTGAAGGATTTCAGTAGACAATAAAAGTTTTATAAGACGTGTCTCCGCGTTAGATAGCATTCATTATGTTAAGGTGCACACCAAACAGCAAAACAAACACAAATGTGTATGGGAATATTGGTCAATAAATACAATTAAAAATTAAAATAAAAAAGACCCGTAAAACAAAGTTTTTGACTATAAATCCCTTATATATGAGACAGAACTGAAAGTATTGATTATGTTCCAACGCGACAAACATTTACAGACTGACACCGAGTGATGTCCCCTGTCTTTAATAACGGAGGATGTGACTTGAGGGGGGTTTCGGCACGACGGTCGACGTCAAAACGTCAACTCAAACTCTCACGTGGAAAAAACAATAACAAACCGTGAATTTCAATTACATACGTTATATAAGGATAAACTAAAAATGCATTAATTTAATTACGGTACGTTCGATCGATCTGAAACTTTGATACGATGCATTGTTAGGTGGGACGGGTCCATGTGCCAAATTTCAGCTCGATCAGATCACGGAAAGTGGGTCATTTTTTAATTTTCTTTTTCCGCCCGACCGACGTACGAAGACAGACGAGATTTCGAGTTAATATAAGGGATTTAAATAAAACAAACCGGTAAAAACAAAGTTTTTGACTATAAATCCCTTATATATGAGACATAACTAACATTATTGATTATTTTCAAACGCGACAAACATTTACACACTGAATCTGTCTTAACTCAACTTTGATTCATAACCCTGGGGGGGGGGAAAGATGGGAAAAGTCTGGTCACCGATATATATATATATATATATATATATATATATATTATATATATATATATATATAATATATATATATATATATATATATATATATATAATATATATATATATATATATATATATATATATATATATATATATATGTATATATATCCCTATATATATTGCGCCTAAGCGCGTCCGAAGCCGTGTGTGTGCGTGGGTGCTCGCTATGCGGGGTAACTCCCGAAAATAAAATAAATTATTGAAAATTAAATAATAAACATTTTGGTGTCGAGATTAACAAGACGGCGTTTCTCGCTATAAAATATTGTGACTTGACGTAATAGTTCGAGATCATATTAATTTGTAAAATGGAAACAAAGTAAAAAGAGCCGCGGTTATTTCAATGAAATGTGATTTTTTTAATGGTACTATCTGTTTGTGTGTTTACGTTTGTGTGTATAAGTGTGTGAATAAAGTGAGTGTGTGTGTGTTTATGTTGTCAACTAAATGTCATGAAACGGTTTATTTTTATGTCTGATAATGGTGCGCCTCTAACAAGAATAAGTATAATTTTTTTGTAAAAAATTACAGAATTTATATTTGTTTGCAAATTACATCTTTACACATTTTCCTTTATGTATTTTCGAGATGTATTTTATTCAGCCGTCCGAAAAATTTATTTGCTTTGGTCTTTCTCCAGATGTCTACATTTATGTTCAACGTTAATCTACCTAACATTTTTGTTTACAAACCATAGTCATTGTTTTTTTAGCGCAATATTTTAACAATATTTATATACTATTATTTTCAATTATTTTCTTTATTATCAAATACACAGTATCATTTTACCACTTTTCTTTATATCTTTTATATGTTTAATTTAAATACTTAATGTATTTGACATTTTACAAGTTAATTCTAAATAATCAAATACTAATCAAATACTAACAATGTATTCAATGCATTAGAGAAAGAAAAACATGAGTGAAACCAGATACCAAACACTATAGCTTAGCCACTGTTAATATTCTTTTTGCATAAATTAAGTCAAACATGCTAGGTAAGTTATATTTATCAATGATTCTTAGGTTGGATATTTATTTTCCTTCGGTGCTTAAATAGTTTACACGATTTTTTTTTCTGGAACGATTGCTCCATAAACTTCCCCAAGGAAATAGAAGGAATGAAAAAAAATCGATACTGTTATAGACGAAAATGGATTATATATAGGAGTTATATGCACGGACCAATGAGTGTGGTTAAGAAGTGGAACAGCTATTTTTATATTGAGTACAACTTTATGACCTTTTGAAATGTACCATTTATTGATGGGGTAAGAGTCAATAATATCGCCCAACCCTGGATGACATAAACACTATAGCCTAGCAACTGTGTTTATACTTTTTGCATAGATTAAACTAAATCAGCAGGGTAAATTTTAAACCCAGACCTTGCGATTCAAAATGTTTCTTTAAAACAAATAAAACCCATGCACATCTTACTTAAGCATCAAAATTCACATAAATAATATGCTTTTCCCATAAAAAAATCATTGCTAAGAAAGGTATTTAAGAGCTTAAAAAACTAAAACATTCATTAAAAAAATAGTTACATTTCTAGAACAATGAGTTGCATGGCACACACTTCGGGTATAAACTGTACGGTTCTTTAAGGTATAAATATATTTAGTGTAAAGACATATCGCGGGTATTACGACTCATATATAGGTTCTAGCTTCAGAAAGTGCGTGCTCAAGCGAAAAAATACACTAACGGCAACTGATATTTAGACATAACAGCTTGATTTTATTTGAGCAATATTATGCAACGAGGATACATTTTTGTATAAAGACTGATTTCAAAGGCAGATCATGTTGTTTACTAAATGGCAGTTTTCTATTAAGCTGTATACACTTTCTTGAAAAAATTATTTTTTAATTATTCTGATTTAATATCAAATGCCTACAAATATATGTTATATATTAAGACCATTACCAAATATGTCATTTTATAAGCTAAAAAATGCTACAACGATAAAAGGCTTAAATACAAATACAACGAAAAGTAATCCTTTATTTTAGTGGAACAAGTATCTGCCAACTTATTGCTTTGTTAATACTAGAAGAAAAGAGTGGAAAGTCCTTTCAAAATGACGCAATTTATTAGAAAATCAATCTCTAGGAATTTTAAAAAAAAACAATTTTTTATGCTAATATTCGTGTGAAAAGAAAATAAGAACCATACACCCGTAAACCACATTTCCACCCTCCACTAAGCATACATATTCAAATAAATATTATCTGGCTCAAATACTAATGAATTCGTCTTAAACTAATTTCATGCTTAAACTATACAATGGAATTGGTGTTTTTCAGAGCATTTTCCTAGAACCAAAGGAATCATATGGAAATATATTTTTTATTTTTTTTTATTCATGTGAAAATAAATTGAGCCTTGCCGATTAGATTTTTATAACTCTTAAGTACCTTTCATATTCTGTAGGAGTATATTATATAGAGAAAAGCATGCGTTATTAAAGCAGACATACCAAAATTGATGGTTAATATTTAAATTCATCATACTTTCTATTTTCTCGACACACATATCATGAATTTTATAAGACGTGGTTTGATTTATCACTACCCTAATTTCATGATGCATTTACATTCAATTTTAAGGGAAATTTGAGACCCAAAACAAAATAAAGTTATTTTTTAATTGTGCCTACCCCTGTTCTGGCAAAAAATACACAAACAGCAACTGATATTGTGACATAACAACTTGATTTCATTTGAGCAATATTATACAATGATGATAAAATTTTGTATACAGACTGATTTTTTAAAAACTATTCTGTTTTAAAATCAAATGCCTACATAATATATGTTATATATTAAGCCCTAGCTTATATGTCATTTTATAAGCTAAAAAAGCTACAATGAAAAAAGGCTTGAATATAAATACAAAGAAAAATAATCCGTTATTTAAGTGAAACAAGTATCTGCAAATTTATTGCTTTGTTACTATGATAAAAAAATATCCTATTCGTCTTGAACTAATTTCATACTTAGCTTATAAAATGGAGTGGGTGATTTTAAGAGCTTTTCCCTAGAACCAAAGATATTGTTTTAATTTTTTGATTTATGGAAAAAGAAATTTAGCCTTGCCCATTAGATTTTTGTAACTGTTAAGGACCTTTGTTATTCTGGTAAAGTATATCGAGAAAAGAGTGCGTTATTAAAGCAGAAATACCAAAATTGATGGGAAATATTTAAATTCATCATATTTTCTATTTTCTAGACACACATATCGTGATTTTTATAAAGAAGGGGTTTGATTTATCACTACCCTAATTTCCTGATACGTTTACACTCATTATTAAGGGGAATGTGAAACTCAAATCCAAATACAGTTATTTTCATTGTGCCTACCCGTAGCATCGCACGGGCATTGCTCTCGTATATATATATTAGTGCAGTACTTATTACAAAGATTTTATTGATTGGGAATAAATTTAATCGATTAATTGATTTATTGCAATTAATAATATTTTTATAAGGAATATACAGATCCCGTTAAGTCGCGATTCATTTTTTCGTGAAATCATCAGTTAAGTCGCATTAAATCCATGGCTCCCAAATTTTTTGTCGTAACATAGCAAATTGGTTCTGCTATGCGAAGAAAACCCTTTTTGCTTATGTATGCACGTCTAAATAAATAATAATAATACGAGGGAAAAGTATGAAAGTAACAAAAAATATAAATTAATAATAAATTGGAAAAAAAAATTGAAATATTTTCTTAAATGTTATTCGAATTTTAATCAATCAAATTAATTTTAATCGATTACAAAATTTAACGATTAATCGATTAATTAATCGATTAATTAATCATTAATGTCCCCATTCCTTATAAAAATATGTTAAGATTTATTCACGTGGCTTCAGTAAATAGTTAAAAAAGTGAACATAATCCTAGACTATATCCCTCTCAATAAATTGTATAAGGTGCAGTATTTCTTGTGTCAGATACTAATGATCATGAATGTTTATGTTAAGAATCTCACCTTTACAAGCAGCTCTTGCTGTCTTGTAGTTGGTAGATACATTTGATAAATGAACACATGCAGTAGTACTTCCGTATGTCCTAACTGTGAAGTTGGCTGTTGTATTACAGAACGTGTTGATCATCTTAACGTTGACTTGACTCTGTGTTGACGATGTAAATCCCGAGTTGGCATCGCCTATGGCATAAAATATGCTCATAATTATTTTACAAAAATATTAATATTCTTTTCTAAACTGTAGTGCAATATGTTAACTATTCTTGCTACAATATTGCATACATAATTTATTCTTAATATATTTATCATTTGATTTGAAAAGTTAAAATTAGTAGTCGCAAGAAAAGAGAGAGTAAATGTTTAAGAAATTATGATAAGGTGAATAATGCTTTTGATAAATAGTAATGATCTACTCTATATCGTATAATAATAATAATAATAATAACCCCCTTTCAAGTTCATGCGGACTATGGGGCAAGTGAAGTAGCGTTCACAAGTTTTATTTCGCAACCACTAACGAGCAATGGATTGTGTGGCCAGCACAATGCCCCGGGGCCTTGCTAGCACCGAGAATAAACATAAAGATATTCAACGACTTACACATTCCGCTATTTTGTGTCAAAGAATTGGTGCAGGTCCCATTACAAAACATTCCCAGAGAGTAGAGTCCTGTCATTTCATCGCGTGGGGTTATTGACGGAAGTATCCAAAAACCTAATGTAGACGAAATTTTTTTATTTCAAATGTGCCCGATCGTAAAACAGAAAGCTTAAGAATATATTTGTAAAAACTATTTACGATACGATCTAAACATTTGTTAAAGTCTTTGGAATTGAGCACGATTCCTGTGAAGCTATACCCGAGCCTCATGTCGCCCATCTACATGGAATGGCGTAGCAACTTAAGATAAAGACAGGCAGACGTCTGGCGAGTCGAGCAGTCAGGCCAAGGAAAGTCGTGCACCAAACTCTCCTAATTTTGTCTCGAACATTTCTTGCCCATCTATGGGCGCACCTTTCGGGTAAAGATAGGTTTCGTAAGCAACCTCGAATTAACTGCGATGGCCCATAAACAGGATGTTGAGAGAGATCTTCTTCGATCAACAAAAATTGAACTAATTAATAATTTGATTATATCATGATGTAATAAATTATTATCAGTTTCAGTTATTATAAAAATAAAATGAAATGTTTAGTTGTGACTTACCTAAGGTACAAATTCTTGTAAGTTTGTTGTAATAAAAACTGCAACATTTCTTTTCAGATTTGTGACAGTTTTGAGCACAGCCTCCAAGATTTACATTGTAGATAGTCACATTTATTGGATTAAGGGCAACACTCAAGTCAGTAATCTTTATCAAAGATTTCGTTGTTGCTTCAGTAGCCACTTTTAGGGCTAAAAAATTTTTACATAAACTTTATAATATCGGAAATTTCATCGGTTGTACAATACAAAGTGTAAAAAAATTGATTACAGATTAATTTAAACCTTCGAAATTTTAGCACATTTTCTTTAATATTTTTTTAAATTGTATTTTTAAAAAAATTGTATTTTATCACCATCTCTTGGGAAAATCTGAAGGTGATAACTTTTGGTATGATTTAAGTGAAATTAATTATTTAAAAAATGCTTAAGAAAAACTATTTAGCTTAATTATGACCTTATAATAAAATAAAAGAACAAACCTGAAACACATAGAATGAAAATGATAATGTACATGTTCATTTCCTTCATGTTTCTAGTCCAAATGAGACAGAATCAGAAACCTAAACATAATTAACACATTTACTTTAGAAAAAGAATATTTTATTTTATTTAGCCTTATTTTTCAGTTATATAAATATAAAAAATAATGAAAGCAATTTTTTCTATCAAGTGTAAGAAAATTCTTTCCTTAAGATAACAATTTGCAATCAATTTTTACTTACATTCTTTGAAGTTTTAATGTGAAATCGTAACATTATGGTTGATTTTCTTTTTACTTAGTTTCAGTAAAACGGTTGCTATAAAATATAATTTCTTAGTTTCCTAGTATTCTGAAAGCCTTGCAGGAAAATTTTACATTAATTTAGAAGACAAAATATTTTTAAAATCATATTTTAGCGCAATTAATTAAATAAACATGAAATAAAAAGCTAGCACAATAAAATACATATTGTTTTTTATTTAATCGTAGTGCAGCATTTCATATTTAAATACCATTATAATCTTTACAGTTATTATTTCATTTATTAGCAAAAGTTTAACAACTGGCGAAACTATTACATGTGCAATTTTATACCCATGAGCCTTATTATCATACCTTTTTCATATGACACACACGAGTTTAATAGTGAAATAAAAAAATCAACACTGCGGTGAACACTTCATGAATTCCGACAGCAAAATAACTAACAATTTTTAAATATTTTTAATTACGTCAATTTTGAGTTCATCAATAATTGAAAAAACCCGTGCCACGTGTCTCAAAACATAGATGGTCGTTTTTAATGAATGAAAAGTTTGCTTTAAACTATTTGAAACAGTTAAACAATACATGTTTACTTTCTTATATATAAATATTTTTTTAAAAAAAATTATTAAAATCGATTAAGGTGCTTTTGAAAACTCATATCGTGAATAATCAAGCCTTGTATGTTTACAGAATTATAACTGTAGCTAACCGCACTGTTCGCCTAATAATAGCTGAGAAGCGGAAAAAAGACACACATTCTCTATTATTCTGACCATTCTATAGCTATACTTTCCCTGAAGCGCAAATATAATTATTTTCTTTAGAACCATACTCAAATTTAACCAAAAATTTGTTTACCCTTGTCAATATTAAATTAGCTAGCAAATAAACAATTAAAAAAAACTACTCAGCAACTATAATTATCTCAAAGAACCCCATACATGGTTTCAAAAAGATAAATATTGCTATCCGCAATTTTAAATTTAAGAACAATTTTTAAAAAATTTAGCCGACGTACAGAGGCTGACAACATTTATTTTACAATGATAAATATAAAGGCATAGGCAATACGAATGAGAATAAAAGAGGCAGAAATGTTTTATTATTTAATCTGTGGTCGGTATATGTTTGTTTGTATGGGGTTTAACATTTTTGGTGTTAATTTTACATATAAAAATTGTTTTAGCCATCTCTTTATAATTTTTGTGTGCCTAACTAAAATATCTCATTTGTTAAAGGCACATCATAATTTCACAAATAAATTTCAGTGTTTAGTGTCTTATTTTTCTTTTTTTTTCATTACAAATACCCTAAAATGGAAATTTTACGGGCTTAAAAAGGAAAAGATAAAGTAAATAATTGTTTTTCGCTATGTTGCTATAGGAATAGATCTATATATAAAAATCAAAGTATGTATGTATGTATGTATGTATGTATGTATGTATGTATGTATGTATGTATGTATGTATGTATGTATGTATGTATGTATGTATGTATGTATGTATGTATGTATGTATGTATGTATGTATGTATGTATGTATGTATGTATGTATGTATGTATGTATGTATGTATGTATGTATGTATGTATGTATGTATGTATGTATGTATGTATGTATGTATGTATGTATGTATGTATGTATGTATGTATGTATGTATGTATGTATGTATGTATGTATGTATGTATGTATGTATGTATGTATGTATGTATGTATGTATGTATGTATGTATGTATGTATGTATGTATGTATGTATGTATGTATGTATGTATGTATGTATGTATGTATGTATGTATGTATGTATGTATGTATGTATGTATGTATGTATGTATGTATGTATGTATGTATGTATGTATGTATGTATGTATGTATGTATGTATGTCATTTATAGCTGACTAAACCATTCATCCGATCACCATGACACTTTTGGAGACTTTGAGTACGCTCCTGGGATGGTAATAGGCAACTTTTATTTGCAAAATTTAACACTTATGGGGCGCCGGGGGGCCCATAATAGGATGTTTTTCTTATATGAGCTATATAAAAATTAGTTTAAGATTTTTTTCTTATATGAGCTATATAAAATTAGTTTAAGCGTTAGCTATTAGGTAAATTGATGGATCTTAATGAACCAAACTTTGTATATGAAAACTTGGTAGCACATATTAAAAAAAAATCAAAGGGCACTGCACTTCTAATGTACAATTGTTCAAGGCCGGTGGCCTGAAATGTCTTTTTTTTTATACCCTAAGAAATTATTTTTCACTCAGTTTTTAACGACCTTCAGAAATATATCCATGATGAGACTGAATTTAAATGAACATGTTTTCAAAATATACATCTTGAACCGAATGGTCCAGGGGGTCACTTAATGTATATTTTCCTTATATTAGCTATATAAAAATTAGTTTCAGTGTTAGATAATGAGAAAATAACTGGTTTTTTACCAAACTCGGTATATAAAAACTTAAGAGCCTAAATTAAATTACTATAGGGCACTGAACTCCTAATGTCCATTTCCTCGGGGCTGGGGAGACCCTAAATGTGTTTTCTACTAAACTTTTATTATTGTAATCCCCATTCAATTTTACACGATATTTAGAAATATAGATAAATATATTTATATATTTGTTATGAAATTGATTGAAATGAACAGATTTTCGAACTTCACATGTTAAACTGATGGGCCGGTGACCCTTAATGTAATTCCTTTTTTATCTATATGTATTCCTGTTTACTGAGATCGTTGCAACGCACGACGGGTCTGCTAGTATGATATAATTTTTTAAATAACCTCGTTATAGAAACGATATATTTTGAAATAAAAAAAAACACTTTTTAATATGAATAATGGGTACAATAGTTTAAAAACTGTTTGGACAAGGTATTAAAACAGAGCGCATAATTTGAAACAAAAATAAAATACAGCGTCCAGTGGCGCAGCTAGGGAAAGGGGCGGGGTCCAAATTTGAAAGTTCTCCGGGCCCCCACTTGAGGGGGCCAACAAGGAGTGTCGGAAAATGTGCTTCCATTAAATATTACGCCACCGCCATGTATGCAGCCCCCCCTCAAAGAGGCCAAGCTCCTCGGGCCCCCAAATCTCTATAATCCCTAGCTACGCCACTGGCAGCGTCAATAGTTCTACTGAAATCGATTAATTTGTATGATTGTCATAGAACTATTTAACTGTTTCATTGAAAGTTATCCTTTTTCATATGTCAATTTTTTTAAAAAGCTATGCATCGACTTTAACGTAAAATATTGATGAAATTTCTATTGAATTCTTCAATTCAGCGAGCTTGGGATTGAATTAATAGCTTACCTAACAACCATTCAACTTAAATATGTCTGTACACATTACAGTGAATTATAAGAATTGATCTAACGGACATTGAATTATTTGCAATTTACTGATCAAGAGGGATATTGACATAAATGCATTTGTATTAATTTCGGGTTGTTTAGAAGGGCAATGTATAGTTAATAAAATATATTTTATGGATTTTAATAATTGAACTTCGTTAATTTATGGACTCTAACTCAAGTAAAAATTCAAAATTTTGTGTAATAATAAATTCGTAGAAAAACTATTATGTTTAATTTAATCATTATGAAAAATGCTCATGAAAAACATAATTAAATAAGCAATTATTTGATTCAAATAATTTTATGTTATGGTATACTTTATTTAATGTAACAATTTTGTTTCCAAAATATAATAAATTAATAAATAATAATTAAAGTATCAGTAATCCATGAAAAGTCAATGTTTACAACTGAAAATTGCTTGATCTTTTCCGAACTTACAAACGCAGGCTAAATATAAGAAGATAAAATAAAGTTAACATTTGTGACTATTACCATTCTTGTGTTTTTGAGTAATCATTTTGTGATGTATTGACATTTTGATTGGGACGGATTTATTTTGGGGAAATAAATATTTTACAAGTAGTGAAGAATTAATTTTAAACTGGAGGGAAATATTGGCTCCCCGGCAGGATTAGTTTTTAAATGAATCCCCCGGGGTGGGGAGACCCCATAAGAGGGGGAATTTATTTTGCAACACCGACGGAAAATGTGGAATTCCCAATCGTATGAATCACAAGCCTTGAGTTTCGAATAGTCATAATATATTTCGAAAAGAAAAACTAGAAAAAGAACGCCTTCAAAATTAAGCGCACATCACACTGTTTAGTTTTTAAAAAAATGTTTTTTCCTTTCAAAAGGCCGATATAATATTCTTATTCTTCTATAGAACAGAGAAATTGTGCTTCCTAATTCCTTATGTCATTTAGAAGATAATATAATTCTAAAAACCTCTTCATACCAGTTTTTTCCAGTTTTTCGAAAAAGTCACATCTTCCGAAACAATGTTTTTAGTTTAAACTACAAGAAATAAAAATGTTCTTAACTGTTTACCTATTATTGTGAATGGTTGTGATGAGATTGACGTATTCACTTCAACGTGTTATGTTTATAAATTGTAGATAGTCCTGTGATTTTAATATTTGTATTTATTGTCAAGTTCAAAAATTAATCTACTTGTAAATTTCAACCCGTTGCTTGAGTCAAGTCCATTCATTTGAACCTCACCAGACGACATAAACAAGAACAAACAATGAATGGAGTATTGACTGGGCACGGAGAAATTTCTATGTAAGTGAAATCGTGTAAGCAAGGCTAATAACCTGAGTTATTTTTACTGGCCTAGGCATGTAATACAACGTTTCGCCTTATTTACATATTAATACACTAGTAAATAATAAAAACCCACACATGAAAATACATTTTTTTTAATTCAAAAGATGTTCGTCTAATATCCTATTATAAATTTTTAAAACGATTACGGAGAATTTCTAAAGTAACATCATTTTACTTTCACAATCCCTTTCAGCAGTAGTTTAGGTGGCATAAATATTTGATATCCAAACACAAACTGTAGTGCTTCCATTGCTAATTAGAGTAAAATGTGCGGTCGTATTACAGAAACTGCCAAAGTCGTTCATTTTGAATTGGGACTTGACTTGAATAGAGATGGCTGAATTCAGTGAACCTTTTCCCAAAAATTAAAATACTTTATTAACCAAACATCAATGATTAATCTTTAGTTAAATTTAAAGTTTATATTTTATTATAAAATGATATATCATAGGTAAATTGTCAGGTGAGTGATTTTAAATTTGTTTATGGAAAAAAACAGTTTATTTTTTTTAAATTCTCTGCAATTTCTAATTATAAAGAATAATTTTTATAATAAATCAATACAATTTCCACATCATGATAAATTAGACTGAAACTAATGTTCAATACATAGCGCCTTTTAAATGAAATTTATGATTGTAGTCTAGTCGTCTCGACCAGACCAAAGGAGAAGCCTGACAGAAATTAAATAAAGACCTCAAAAACTTAGTGTCCAAGACTCGTCAATCAAATTTTATTTTTAAAGAAGAAGAAAAAAAAGAAAGAAAGAAAAAATTGAGAAAAAAGAGTGAATAAAAAAAGATACATTGGTCGATTCAATAGATAGTGAAGTAGATTTTAGCCGATGTTATAATGACACATCAGACGAAGAAGCCATCTTACAGTACCTTGTTTATTTCTGTATCTTAAAAACGGAACTCAACATGTAAGGGACATCGCTCAAACATTATAAGACTAATACTAATAACAGAGAGTAAGCTCCCCCAAGAATAAAGCTTAATATATTACAGATAGTGACAGAAAAATTTAAAAACCGAATAAGGGGCCGTCCACAAATGACGTCAAGCACCTAGGGAGGGGGCAAGGGGGTCACACTTTTGTGACGATGCGTGACGAGGAGGAGGGAGGGGGGTTGAAGAAATGTGACATAACATCAAAAGGGTAACTTTAAATAAAACTTCCACTGAAATATTTGGTCGCTTACAATTTATTTAATGACTTTAAAAAAAAATCATTTATTTATTTATTTACTAGGTTGTGCTGCGGAGCCGTGGTGCCTACGGCGCCCACCTTTTCAAAAGCCCAACTAACTTGTCCTTGTATGATAAATACTGAATATTAAACTTCCTTAAATGTACACAAAGTATTTTATAATAGGAGTTGTAGGTACCCACTTTTTTTTGGTCAAAAGCCTAAGTAACTTATATGATAAATAATAAATATTCATGAAATGTACACAAAGTATTTATATAACTAGTGTATCACCCGTCAAAAATGACGGAAGTTTTCAAAATAAGTACACATCAGATTAAAAAAATAACGTAATACAGAACTTTCATTTATTTTTTACTTTTATTTTATTCATTTATTTTATTTCCTTATGGAAAAATTTTATGCGGACGTTAGAAAAGAGTTATTTTTGGTGCAGTAATTTGGTGCGCTGCTTTCTACAATTATTAGAATCACGGACAGATAGACAGACGTGACAGAGATTGCAAATTATGTATATTGATATTTTTTTACAGGGCTAATCACCACACAATTTCTTAACTAATTTTAGAAAGCAGTGCACCAAATTACTGCACCAAAAAATAACTCTTTGAGTCAGTCAGCACTGTTTACAACACAAATGCTGACGTCAAAGGTTCGTGCGTTGTTTCGTTAATTTTAATCTGGAAACCAAAATGTTTATGATTTTTAAGTCTATATTTTCAATTTTTCAAAAAGCAGAGTGATGTCCCTTAGCGTTAGGCTAAAGTGAGTCAGTCATACATAATTGAAGGTAAATATATATATTCTTTTTTAAATCAGTGCTTCTCAGTGTGCCGGTCGGTAGGCCATCAGACGCTGGTTAGCGTAAGCTATCAAGAGACGAACATTTTGAAAAGTTTGATATAATTGTTCAATTGGTTTTTGGTCAAACGCTCTAGATATATGATAAATGAGCCCATTTAAAATTAGTCAAGTATTCATTAACTTAATTGAATGCATCAAATTCTTGACATCGCAATTCGAGAGGAGTACAAAATAACTTTTCTTCTTAGCTCAGTTTTTAAGGCATTACTTTTAAATATCATAGAAAGGATAATTGATGCAGTCAAGTCATGTGGATTAATATTATTGTCAATCGTTTCAATATAAATGAAAGTAGGGTGGATTTAGGTGTCTTCGTATAGTACGTAGGTGAGAAATCTTCATAGTTGTCAAATATTAATTATTAAAAAAATGCATTTTCTGGAAGGAACCGGTTCAATAATGGGCATATGTTCCAAGCGTACACGTACACATGACGTATTTTAATGTATCTAGTGGATTGTAGTGGATGTTATATGACCCAAATGAGTCTGCATTACTCCTAAAAAATTCCTTTTTGACCCCAGATGATGTAATTTACCCCTGTTCGCCAAACCTCTTTCTTACTTGATGCCCGTCAGCCAATATAGGGATTTTAAAAAAATACATTAAAAAAATTTAATTTTTAAATAATTTTTTTCTAAACAAAGACGTTAACCGTAATGATTAATAGTCAATGTTTAATTTGTATGCATTGAAATAAAATATAACCTAAGGATGTTAACGCAGTTCGTTTTCTGAAGGCCGGTTAAACGTTTTTAAAGAACGCTTCACATGGGTTACGATATAACAATGTAGACCTTCACTAAATAAATAATAAATACTTAAAGGACAATAAACGTGATAAGAAACATACTTATTTTTTAAATAGAAAATAAGGTGTTTTTTTTGTTTTTTGTTGTTGTTGTTTTTTTGGGGGGTGGGGTCAAAGCTGTGTGACGTATTTTTAGAGGGGGGTCTAACTTTTTGTGACAACGCGTGACGAGGGGGGAGGGGTAAAAAGTCGGCCAAAATTGCGTGACGTCATTTATGGACGAACCCTAATTAGAAATATTAAATTTTTATGATTTAATTTTCAATTGTTTTTATGGTCATATTCTTCAATGTTCATTTCGCCTATTGTGCACCATTCATTATCAAAACATGTAAACGCGTTCACAGCTTTAAGTAGATCACCAGATTGTTCTTCCGTTATCTTAAACGAAACTTTGAACTCAGGAAGTGTTTTATAAATATGTGCATCTCAGTGCTTGGCCCACTTTTATGTACCGCAGGTAGCTTGGTCAAGGAAAATTCAATGATAAAAGAGATGGGGATATAGCCCGCGGGAGCATCTTGTATCTTGGAAAATGAGGTATTATCTTATAGCACAGTATTGAGTTGTTATTGACATAGCCATGCGCTCGTGTAAAATTTTCTCACATTAAAATACAAGTGCACAATGAATTTGTTTGTATAGAAAAAAAGTCTTCATACAAATGTGATCTAAAATCAAGTTTAAAGATCTGAATATGTTTTGATCGATGGACAATGCTGACGGTTGTGTACCCCATTGCTCTATCTTTACGTGCCATGTTGTCACAACCACTGCTGTTAAACTATTGTGATAGCATTCTTTCTCTACCATTACTATTAGCATATGGAAACAAACTTTTGTCCTGTCACTAATTGCTCGACAAGTCTCCCCTGCACGCTTTGTTTTAAAATGAACTCTCCGGGGATTTTTTTAGGGGGAGACCATATTTCGTGACAACTGCAATTGTCGATGTTAAGTGTACCTGGTTCTTTGGTGACCTTACTCTCAGTACAATATCTTCTCAAACGGTGATGTTATTTTGTGCAATATTTTTTGTCGCCCTCTTCACAATTTTTAAATCCTTTATATTAACTCGTGGTGTCTGTTTGTTTGAACCCTTGATTGCTTGCTTGATTGTCGGTCGCCAAAACTTTGGATCTATTTTTAACCCACTTCCTTGTAAGCTAGCGAGCTGATATTTAGCAGGCAGTTTGGTGGCGATTATTAAAACTATGTATCAACATTTCAGATCGATCGCATGTACTGTAATTAAATTATTGAATTTTTAGATTATTTTATTTATTCTTATGTATCTTGTTATTTTTTTTAGATAGAGTGTAAGGGTGCGCATTATATTGAGCAACCTTTCTGTCGCGCAATAAGGTGCGTATTTTATTGACAACACTTTTTATAAACATATTCCTGATCGGTGCGCATTATATTAAACATGTTTTACGACACAACTGCAATTTTGTATTTTTGGATGGACTTGCGCTGCGTATTATAATGAACATTCTTTTAGTTACTTCTCGTACATAAAGGATTTATAGTCAAAAACTTGTTTTTTTACGTTTTTAAATACTTTATATTAACTCGTGGTGTCTGCACCCTTGATTACTTGATTGCTTGATTGCTTGATTGCCTGTCGCCAAAACTTTTGATCGAATTTAACCCACTTGCTCGTAAGCTAGCGAGCTGAAATTAAGCAGGAAGTTTTGTGGAGATGATAAAAACAATGTATCAAAATTTTAGATCGATCGCATGTACCGTAATTGAATTATTGATTTTGTATATTATTTTATTTATTCTTATGTATCATGCTATTTTTTGAGATAGAGTGTCGGTGCGCATTATATTGAACCACCTTTCTGTCGCGCAATTAGGTGCGTATTTTATTGACAACACTTTTTATAAACATATTACTGATCGGTGCGCATTATATTCAAGATGTTTTACGACACAACTACAATTTTGTATTGTTGGATGGTGTTTCGCTGCGTATTATAATGAACATTTTTTAGTTACGTCTCGTACATAAAGGATTTATAGTCAAAAACTTGTTTTTTTACGTTTTTTTTAAATTCTACTTCCTTTCTTCTCTTATAACACCTAGTGCATCTCGGTGCGTTGCACATGGTGCGGCGCTGTGTGGGTGTGCACACTACCACATTATTAACTGCTTAGGATATCAAACAGTTTTATTCTCAATCTCTCACACAGACCAGGGGCAGTGTGTTAATGGCCCGCTGGCGTGTCTCTGCTCATCACGGGACTGACCTTCCCGTGCAGTTAAACACTGGTAGTTGGTCAGTCGCTCTCTGTGAACTCCAGTCACATCGAGTGAACTCCAGTCACATCGAGGGCTTGAGTGGACCTGCAGTGACCCGTGCTGGTCACTAAGGCGGACTGCTGAGATTTAACTCTAGCAGATGGCTACATATATATATATATATATATAATTATATATATTAGGTCTGTGGAAATTAACGATTAAATGCTCTAAAAATCGTTAAAACATTTTATCGATTACAAATCGATTTAAATAATTTTAATCGATAAAAATTCGATTAAACTTTAAAATAGTATTTACAATAATTATATTTTAATTTAATAAAAAGTTATTAATTAGTAATAATTTATATCAGTTTATATTTTTTTAACGTAAAACTTGTCCCGCGTATTATTAGAATTTATTAATCTATGTAGACGTGAATTTCATAATATAAAATTTGGTTCAAAATATCATTTTCCAATGTCTATAAGACAGGGGAAATAACTCAATAAAACAAAAAATGTCACCTGTTTTTGTTACTTTCCTTGAGATGTTCAGTTTAATGACGTCATAAATTTTAATCTTTGTCTTTAATCGAAATTAACTATTAATTCATTAAACTAATCATTAATTTTTCAAAAATAACAATTAAATTTAAATTAATCGTTACAAGCCCTAATAGGGCTGCGGAAATTAAGGATTCATTTCTCGATTAATCGTTAAAAATGTTTAACGATTTAATTACTTTTTAACGATTAATCGACCCAGCCCTTACAAATTCCTGGAAGTAAAAAAGTAAAAAAATATATTAAAGAATGGCGGCTGATAAGAAAAAAACAAATTTCCTGACGATTACACGAACATTTTGGTTTTAAACTATTGACTGACGGGAATGTTCAAAATGTTGATAAAGTTTATTGTATATATCGTGAGAAATCATTTGCATACCATGCTTTTAATACTCCGCCTACTTATCAAACCAAATCAAAAGCGTATTAAGCTAATGGCAGTAATTGAGTCTGACTCAGAGACAGAAAATGACGACAGCTCTTATGATGAATTACTACGTTACAAAATGGAAATGAAAGTTCCTGAATCCATTAACCCTTTGCAATGGTGGAAACTTAATGAACACCGATATCCGATAATGTCATTCCATGCCAAGGCCGTTTTCAATGTGAATGATTGTTCAGATCGGCTGGTTATATTGTCAATTAGATCCGCTGATCACTTGAACCGAATAATGTCAAAACACTAATTTGTCTTTTTGCGTAGTTGGTTAAAAGATGACATATAAAGGAGAAATGCCAGTGTTTAACTTTTGAAAAAGTAATGATTAATTAAACGTTTATTTCGATTAAAGCCAAAAATTAAAAGTTATGATGTCATAAATAACACTTACTAAACGTTCTTGTTGAAAATCTAAATAACACTAAGATTAACTAAGATTAAATTTAAAATAATCATAACAGACCTTAAAAAAATCAATCATGCATTAAGTCATAGTTTTCTTTTTAATTTTTTTAAATTCAAATCTTTATTCTTGATTACCAAAATCTAAATTTGTAGGTAATGGATCACCTAGGGTAAGGAATAAAAAGTGATCGCCAGTGTTTGAAAAGCTAAAAAATATAAACACATTAAAAATGTAATTTTTAAAAAACTCATGTAGTGCTTGATTAAGTAAAAAAATGTAAAAATAACATTGATTCAATGTATATTTGTATATACTGTATTTACGATCTACAACAGACAAATAATATAAGATTTCATATTTTTAAGGAATTGCTAAATCCAAAACGGTTCCACACACATCTTCGGCCAGCACCATTATTTTAGATATCAGTAACCCCGAGCAAAACAAAATGTTGAAGATCAAATCTTTTGTACGAGCGTTTTTCTTTTCATATAAATTTGTGTCTCCTTTCATTCATTGTAAATTAGTTTATAATGATTGTATAACCCGTCAAAAATGACGGAAGTTGTCAGCTGAAATCTATTTATTTTGAAACAAATGCACTTTTTTTCAAAAGCCCAACTAACTTGTCCTTGTTTGATAAATACGAAATATTACAATTTCTGAAATGTACACAAAGTATTTTATAATAGGGGTTGTAGGGCGCCTAGGGCGCCCCCTTTGTTTTTTTATTTTATAATTAATAACAAAACCTATAATGATAATGAAACTAAAGCTAATATCCTTAACACATATTTTGAATCATCTTTTTCTGCCTCAGGCGACAAGGAAGATTTAATAAATTTAAATAAAATGGTGGAAATAGGTAACATAATTGTAGATGAGATAGGTATACATTCATTCCTAAAAAAACTTAAAAATAAACAAAGCTACTGGCCCAGATGATTTGCCTGCAAGGTTATTAAAAGAACTAAGCAATGAACTGTCCCCAATCCTTGTAGTTCTCTTTCAAGCCTCTCTAAACCAGGGTAAAGTGCCCCAGGATTGGAAATTAGCTAACGTAACTCCCCTCTTTAAGAAAGGGGATAAATCAGACCCTGGTAATTACAGGCCTGTATCACTTACTAGTATCACCTGTAAATTACTAGAACACATAATATATAGTAGAATAGTTAACCACCTTGACAAATATAATGCCCTATGCCCACATCAACACGGCTTTAGAAAAAACAGATCATGTGAAACACAATTAATAGGTTTAATAGATGAACTATCAAAAGGCTTAGACAAAAATGATCAAATAGATACAATATTACTAGACTTCTCAAAAGCATTTGACAAAGTTCACCACCTTAGTTTACTTAAAACACTTAGCTACTTTGGAATCTCAGGTTCCTTACATCACTGGATCTAAGACTTCCTTTTGGGCAGGGAGCAAACTGTAATAATTAATGGATCTAAATCTGCACCAATAAAGGTTAACTCAGGAGTTCCACAAGGAACTGTGCTAGGTCCCTTACTCTTTTTAATTTATATAAATGATTTACCCAACAACATCTCAACAGGTACAAATGTTAGGTTATTTGCTGATGATTGTATAATCTATAGAACAATTAAATCAGAACAGGACAGCAAAATTTTACAAAAAGACTTAGATGAATTGATAAAATGGGAAACTAACTGGAGTATGTCTTTCCACCCAGAAAAGTGTCAACTGTTAAGAGTAACAAAGAAAAAGAAACAAATAAATTCAAAATATTACATTCATGGAAAAGAACTGACCCAAACTAAAGATGCAAAATACTTAGGAGTCTTAATAAATGAGAAACTATCATGGAATCCCCATGTCAATGAAGTTATTAAAAAATCAAACAAAACCTTAGACTTTATAAAAAGAAACTTTAACAAATGTAATAGAGATATAAAACTAAAATGCTACCTCACTTTGGTGAGACCTGTACTAGAATATGCATCTTCTTTATGGGACCCATCCACCAAAGAAAACATTGATAAACTAGAACAAATTCAAAAAAGAGCTGCCAGATTCATTACTGGAGAATATTCGAAACTGAAAAGAATAACACCATTAGTTAAATCATTAAACCTTGAAACACTAGAGGATAGAAGAACCAAAAGCAAAGTAGTAATCATACATAAAGCAATTAATTCTAATTTAGAAATACAACACAAAGATAACTTAATACAACCCTCAGATAGACATAAGGATAAAAACACCTTTCTTATTCCGTATGCAAGAACAAACACATACAAGTTTTCCTTCTTCCCGTCCGGAATTCGGGCGTGGAATGGGTTGCCTGAAGAATCCAGGAAAACCAACACTTTATCAGCCTTTAAATCTCTAATAAAAATGCAGGACTAAACACAAACCATAGATAAGCGTAGGACGCAATAATCTTCTGTATAGAAGGAGCGTCTGTAAACAGATAAGATAAGATAAGATAAGATAAGATAAGATAATTAACCATTATCAATCCTCTTTTTACATTGTTCCCTTTTCCAAAATTAGATATGAGCTAAAACAATGACGTCATATAATATTTTTTACAGCGCATCTTTAATTTGCAAACCTTTTGATGCACACCTTGTATTAAATATAAGATCAAACAATGACATCATATAATACATCCCTACATATATACATACAACGGGAATTATGTATATTGATTATAATTGTGTTTTAAATAAACAATTTTGCTGCTTGAGAAAAAAGTTTAACTTTTCTGACATAGCTAAAACACAAATAGGGTCTCTTAATAGCCATTCATCAATGTATTGCTAATTATATACTCATGTTGACAAAGGGCTGTATTTGGCATGTGCCAGTTTGACCTGGGGGCTATATTCTGGCCTAGACCTGAATACTGAATAGCCCAGGTATATTATGGATAGGGGTTTAATCTGGCCTGTTACACCGGCTCAGACATTTTTTTTTAATTCACTAGCCTGGCAGACAACTAGTAAGACAGCTAAGCTGAACACGAATGGCGGTGACGTCACTGGTCACCATCGGACGACAAAAACCTCGCGCGTTACTGACTTTCTTAGATTTTATTATTGGTTCTCAGAATTTAAGGAAAAATACCTCGCTATTGCTGACGGTGAGTTAAGAAGTCTTTTTTTAACAGCTATCTAGTCTTTAAAAATGAACTGCATTAGCAACCTTTTTATCAAATAACATCTGACATGTTAAACATTTAACAACATTTTAAATTACACAATAAATGTAATATTTTACATTTAAGCAATAGTGCTCTTTTGAAAAGCAAATATTTCATGACCAATTAATTCAAACTTGAATGCGAAATGTCATAAAAAGTACAATGAATGAATGTAACTTAAGACGAAAAAAACAACACAAAAACAACAACACAAAAAACAACAACACACAAACACAATTTTTTAACACCGAGGATTCATTTCACACAGAAAGTTAAGATCAGCTGAGCACAGAGCATCATCTACACTAGTGTACGGTGGGAATGTGATGAAACAGCCTGCGTCTAATTTGGCTCTATCATATACGTCTGAAACAAATCAACAAGAAACCTTAAAGGGATGGGAAATACATTTTACATTTTAAAGAGACAAATTCATTATACATACGTTTGTTATTTTTAAAAAATATTTTAGTACGCTAAAGACGATTATGTTTTCGGTATATATATATATATATATATATATATATATATATATATATATATATATATATATATATATATATATATATATATATATATATATATACATTTACCACATTAATTGACTATATTTTTGTGGAGAAGCATTGAAGCATAATGATTTTGGGGTATATTACTATAGGGGTTACTTATTGGTAAGTGAAAAAATCTTATTGTAATGATCATTTTTATTTTTGAATTTACTATTAGTATTCTAGACATAAAACTTACTATTAAAGAATGAAAACTAATGTAAAGTTTCGTCTTTGAATTATATTCAATTTAATATGTAAATCAAACGATTTTAAAAAAATGTGTGCTAAATAATTACAAAAAATTACATATAAGGAATAACTTCTTGCTTCATTGGAATCATTGTTAAGTAATAATAGCGGGCTATTGTGTATACTTCTTTTAGTACCTTTATAAGGAATGTGTAAGCTGGTTAGTTGAGTGGTCGTGTTATCGTCTGCCCATCTATAGACACCTCTCTGAACTATATCATCTAAGCCGATCCATAATAATAAATTAGATGTCAATTGATTAATGGCTTGTAGGATATAAGCTTTCTCCGTTGTTTTAAAGGTGTATAGGTTTGCACCAACAGCTAATAAAAATAAAAAAAGACAAATTGAAGGATTTTAATACGCAATGACCGTCGTATATGTCGTGTTCCCGCATTGGAAAACATACACCGTATTTAGGTGCGCACCTAACGGCAAAAATAGTATATGTGTATGGGAATATTGTTTTATAAATATATTAAAACAATTCGTAGCGATATCTTTCTTCAAGTGGTTTTGCGATAAAAGTCGGTTTCAATTTTTGTTTCGTTTTATCTAGTACAAATTTTTTAAACCTGATGTTTTTTTGTGTTTTTTTAAAAATCTTCTTTTACCATTAGCCTTGAATGTCTGCAAGAAAATCCAGCCTATATATATATATATATATATAATTATATATATATATATATATATATATATATATATATATATATATATATATATATATATATATATATATATATTTATTTATAAGGGATGTGGAAATAAACGATTAATTCCTTGATTAATCGTTAAAAAAATTTAACGATTAAATTATTCTTTATCGATTAATCGACCCATCACTTACAAATTATTGTAAGTCAAAATTTTTTTTTAAAATGCGGCCGATAAATAATAAATTTCCTTACGATTACACTAATATATGAAAAGCGTATTAACCTAATGGCAGTAATGGAATCTGACTCAGAGACAGAAAATGAAGACAGCTCTTGTGATGAATTACTGCGTTACAAAATGGAGATGAAAGTTCCTGAATCCATTAACCCTCTACAAAGGTAAAAACTTAATGAACACCGATATCCGATAATGTCATTCCTAGCCAAGACCGTTTGGTGCATACCAGTTACCTCAGTTCCATGTGAATGATTGTTCAGCTCGGCTGGTTATATTGTCAATTAGACCCTCTCATCACTTGAACCAAATAATGTTAACAAACTTGTCTTTTTGCGTAGTTGTTTAAAAGATGACATATAAAGGAGACATTCCAGTGTCATTTAGATTTTCAAAAATAACGTTTAATAAATGTTACTTATGACATCATAAGTTTTAATGTTTGGCTTTAATCGAAATTTACGATTAATTAATCCTTAATTTTTCAAAAGTTAACGATTAAATTTAAATAAATCGTTAACGGCCTTAATATATATATATATATATATATATATATATATATATATATATATATATATATATATATATATATATATATATATATATATACATATATATACATATATATATATATATATATATATATATATATATATGTATATATACTAGATAAATACCCGCACTTGTAGCGGGAGTGTGCTGATCCTTTATCCAAGTATTATTTCTTGGTTATTACAATTTTTATTTGCTAAGATGAATTTGAGATTCATCTATTTAGTTAAAATCTTATGAGAAACAGTGATATGCCATTTTACCGCGTGAGTTGTTTTCGCGTAATGCAGTGCCTTTTAACATAACGTTACTAATTAAAAGATATGATTTATTAAATAATGATTCTTGCCGACCATAATAACTAAATTTACAATTTCAATCCCACTTGTGCAAAATTAACATAACTTATAGGTTTTCCGAAAGAGCTCTACCACCCTCGTCACTCAAAAATTTAATATATAATTACGAAACTGCATCGTATCATAATTGTAAGTTATATAATATTTGTAACCACGTCTATGAGATAAAGAAAATGTGGTACTATCCCTTTAAAAGGCAAAATCTAAGTGACTCATAGCGCAAATAAACAAAATTATAAATGTACTTTCTAAAATACTTTTTTTTTAAAAATCGGTCGTATTAAAATGATATAAAAAATGTGCACACCATATTTAGACAATATAGAAAGCTGGCCGCATAAAATAAAGTCTTGTTATAAAGTAAATGTACTGGACCAAAATAACTCCTCCTTTTGACGTATTCATAATTATTACAACAGGGAAATAATATTTAACATTTTTTATGTCTCTATATTTTACGATTTATATTTACGGTTTATAAGAAATGTGTATAATTTCAAAGAGGAATCTTTTTTTTTGTTCCCTATTTCGGATAAGGCATCATATTTTGTAAATTATATTCAATGCACACACACACACACACCAGATTTTATATCTGAAAAAAAAAGAAAAATGAAAAAAAAAGATTCAACCGTCTGTTAATAAGTGCATCTTAAAAAGGATTAAAAGGCAATTTTAGAAATGGCCTATGCTATTCTGAATACAAAGGAATGAACATAAAAACATATTTAATTTGCAATTCATATTAATTAAGCGTTTTCAGGATCACTTCATTAAATTTAGTCAAGTTTTGTTAATACGTTCGTTAGCGAAAGTTTATAATGTATAGTGTATATAAAGCTTAAGTAAACTGTTTTAAAGTGCAAGTTTATTCAACATATAATAAAATCGCTACATTTATGGTTTTTTATTAAATGTCCAGTTATGAATTAAATTTTTTAAAATCCCAATTTTATTCATTGCATGTAAAATAATAATACAGTGCATCGTGAAAATAATTGAAATAAAATAATTTAAACGCATATGTAATATATAAAGCTCAGTTGATATTTTTATGTTTGTTTGTTTGTATCCATTAAAAAAAGGCAACTGCTTTGTTGACATTTTTCCAAAAGATCTCTGCCACTGTCGTCACTAAAAAAGCTCTTATATATTTACGACACTGTGTCGTAACACAATTGTAATTAATACAATATTTGCAACAGCGTCTATGAGATAAAGATAATAAAGATAAATAAAGAACTTAGGCTATTTTCCTAATTTTAAAAAAAGCAAACAAAACAAATCAATTCTATGTTAAAAACGCATGTGAAACCATGACAATAATTGATTTTAAAGATGGCCTATGTTAATCCATCATCAAAGGAATGAACATAACATATTCAATTCGCAATACAAAATAATTAAGCGTTTTCAGGATCACTTTATTTAGTTTAATCTACTTATGTTAATAGGTCCGGTAGCCTAAGTTTAAATAGTATAAGTGTATAGGTTATGTAAAAAACAATAGTTTATGTAAAAGACAAACAAAATATAAATGAAGAGCTCAAGGGAAGAAACGCCTATGTCACATTTGTGTAGTTTTGAGATATTCAAAGTTTTAAAGTTCGAAATTATACATATTTGTTATAAATTAACTCAATATATTTGAATTTTTAATAGGGTCAGAGACATAATTTTTTCATAAAACCTCATTCAGAGCATTCTATTTTTGATCCTCAATCAGATACATGAGATAACTAAAAAAATTCAAAAATGTCACATAGCCGTTTCTTCCCTTGTGGTCTTCAAATGTTATATTAATAGGACACAGCTAAATTTAAGATGCGTACACGAAAATGTGCGCACGGTAATCAGGCGATAAAAGATTTTAGAACGCGCACTACTAAAAATGAAGCCTTGAAAAAAATCCCGTCACAATTATTACATAAATAGGTTTTTATTAAATGTCGAATTATGGAACAGAAAATAATTAAAACAAATTCGCAATTAAATTTAAACGTGTAAACAATTAAATCTAATGCATCGTGTGGCAGTTGTAATTAAATATGTTTTCGTGTCTATCTAATATATAGAAAGTAACAGTAAAGAAAATGACAATTCTTTGTATTACACAGCTGAAATTATGAAGCGTACACGAAAATGTGCGCACCGTAATTAGACATTATAATATTTTTTGAATGCGCACCGCTGAAAATAATGTATTGGGGAAAAAAAACGTCACCAAAAGTAACTCGCTTTGAACGGCATTTGAATATCCGCGTAAATTTGTTCAATACAGAAATGAGGTTAAATGTGTTATACTTTGTCTCTGCATTTTCTGATTATTTACTTTACGGCATTCGGGCAAAAGGGACAATTACAAAAACTAACTTAAAACCACCTTCAGGGTAAAAGGAACCATCCTGCCAAATTTGGTCCCCGTCCGTCATTTGGTTTTTCCGTGGCTGTCTAACAGAAAGTCGAAAAAGTGAAACATACAAACATACAAACATACAAGCATACAAACATACAAACATACAAACATACAAAAATAAAAACACCAACTGAGCTTAATATATTAGAAATATATATATATATATATATATATATATATATATATATATTATATATATATATATATATATATATATATATATATATATATATATATTGTTTCGATGACAATTTTTAATGTCTTTGATTAAGTACCTTTGTATATGTTACATTAATATACTTAATTTTATTTAAGATGAAATAGAGCTAAATTCTTTATATTTCATTATTGTCTTCGGCAGCAGATATAATGTGTGTACTCTCCTTGTAAAAACCAAAGATACTACAATTATATTTCGTTTCTGAACTAATTTATTCTTTTTCTTGAACGTTCTGGTGCCAAATACTATCAAAGTGCCAAATACTATCAAAGTGCCAAATACTATCAAAGTGCCAAATACTATCAAAGTACCAAATACTATCAAAGTACCAAATACTATCAAAGTACCAAATACTATCAAAGTACCAAATACTATCAAAGTACCAAATACTATCAAAGTAATAAATACCTTCAAAGTACCAAATACTATCAAAGTGCCAAATACTATCAAAGTGCCAAATACTATCAAAGTACCAAATACTATCAAAGTACCAAATACTATCAAAGTGCCAAATACTATCAAAGTGCCAAATACTATCAAAGTACCAAATACTATCAAAGTACCAAATACTATCAAAGTGCCAAGTACTATCAAAGTACCAAATACTATCAAAGTACCAAATACTATCAAAGTACCAAAATGGCACCGTTGTAATAGTCTCGATTTATGCCAGGCTGATCTCTTTCCTAAAATCGGCGTTCTGCTAATTTATCGCCACTTACAAATATTTCTACATTACTTTGTACTTTAAACTTTAATAATTAAAATACGCTTAAATGTAATCAAGTAGCTACAATAACAATAAATCCTTGACTATATCAATCTCAATCAAATGTACACATTGCAATGTTTTATCGTCACATATACTAATGATTATGAAGTTTTATGTTAAGAATCTCACCTTTACAAGCATCTCTTGCTGTTGTGTAGTTGGCCCTTTCATTTGATAAACGAACACATGCAGTAGTACTTCCGTTTGTCATAATCCTGACGTTGGCTGTTATATTACAGAACGTGTTGATCATTTTAACGTTACTTTGAGTTTGTATTGATAATGTAAATCCCAAGTTGGCAATGCCTGTAGCATGAAATCAATATACATAATTTGCAATCTCTGTCACGTCTGTCCGTCATGTCTGTCCGTGACGCTACTAATTTTAGAAAGCTGCGCAACGAAAAAGAACTCTTTTGGAACGGTAGCATAAAATTGTTCAATAGGGAAATAAATGAATAAAATAAAAATAAATGAAAGTTCTGTATTACGTTATTTTTTAATCTGATGTGTATTTATTTTGAAAACTTCCGTCATTTTTGACAGGTGATACACTAGTATGTTCATAATTATTATACCTAAAAATTAATGTTATTTTCTAAAACTGTAGTACAATATCTTAAATTATCTTACAACAATACTGTATACATAAAAGATTTAGTCTACACATATTTATCAGTTCATGTAAAAAAAAATTAAAATTAGTATTCCTAATATAGAAAAAAAACACTAAAGGCATAAGAAACCATGATAAGGTAAATAATGCTTTTGATAAATAAAATGAGTTGCTATATATCATATTATTGACATAATGATATTCAAAGACTTACAACTTCCGGTATTTTCTGTCAAAGGATTGATGCAGGTCCCATTACATAACATTCCCAGAGAGTAGAGTCCTGTCATTTTATCATGTGGGGTTATTGACGGAATTATCCAATAACCTAATGGAGACAAGGGGCATTGATTTTAAATTCGTCAGATTCTACCATATCATAAACATAATTATCCGACGAAGGCTCAAAGCCAGAAATTCTTGCCAGAGTAGCCCAAACAATGGCAGCATTGAGTAAATTAAAGCACTTCTGGCAAAGCAAGAAACTCTCCCTGAGATCAAAGATACGGCTAATGCACTCTCTGGCGATGTCGGTCTTTTTGTATGGTTGTGAGGCTTGGACGTTCACTGCAGACCTCCAAAGAAGAATCAATGCTCTAGAGATGAGAGGTTTCAGAAAAGTATTGAACATCTTCTATACAGCGCACATCACAAACGAAGCGGTCCGCAACACAATAAGTACTGTCATTGGCCCCTACGAGGACAAACTCACATCCATTAAGAAGAGGAAATTACGATGGTACGGACACGTGACAAGAACTGGAGGTCTCGCAAAAACTATATTGTAAGGCACAGTCCAGGGAGGAAGAAAAAGAGGCAGACAAAAGAAGAGATGGGAGGACGATATCAAAGAGTGGACCGGCCTGTCATTCATCGACTCTCAAAGGGCAGCGCAGGACCGGGGAAAATGGCGTGTGTTAGTGAGCAGCTCACGATGGTACCCCAATGACCCAACAACGGGTTAAGGGATAGTTCAAGTTCAATATCACATTGTGAGCTAGAACAAGGACAACTTGGTTACCAATGTTTTTTTTAAAAAAATTGTTTGCGATACGTTTTAAAGCCAGGTCTTCCCAATCTTTTTGTACTTAAGAGCACATTCTAAAATATCGGTAGGGTGGCGGGTACCACCTACTTTTAATCGACAAACTCCTTCCGTAACTTCTCATTTTCCCATTATTTATTTTCTAATATTCATAATTTATTAATAAATAATAAACAAAAAAATTTCAAAATAATAAAATTATTATTCAAATTGCATACACACAGAGCAATGTATTTACAAAACGTAAACAAAGTAAACAAAAACACAAATACAATTTTTTTTTGTATAAACAAATATAATATCAATATGTCAATGTGATATTTGGCTTTGCATATCATTGGCCAGTGCCTTATAATTAGGAGAGTATAACGATAATCATGTTAGTAAACAATCATAAAGATGCGTATCGGTGAGTCCAGATCTATATCTTAATTTTATTAAGTTCATGTTGGAAAAAAATTATTCGTATAAATATGTCAAACCGAAAAATGATTCATTTGAATATGCTACTTTTTTCAAAAATGGTAACTTTTCTCTGTCCACTGTATTCCAAAAGTCATCTGATATTAAGGATTTTAGCAAAATATCATTTTTAAGGTAAAAAATTTCTAACTCTAGTTCTTCTGTCTTACCTTGAAAAAATCTGCAATACATGCGGCCATTTCCTTTACATTTATTTGGCAAGTAAAAGGATTGATACAGAAGGACACAAGTGGCTCGATATGTGTAAACTACAAAAATCTCTCTACAAATTGTTTTCTTAACACTTGCAGATGCTTAATAAACAATGACCCATTTAATTCATTGTTACCTAGCATTTTCTTATATGTGGGAAATGCACGAGAGTGTGATCTGCAGATGTGATATTAACAAATCAAATTTAGCTGACAATGACTGGGCAGAGCTAATCATTTCAGCTATGTTTTTTGTCTTTCCCCTGCAACTCAAAATTTAAAGAATTCAATTTTTCCTTGATGTCTGTGAGAAATTCCAAATCAATCAGCCAGCAAGAGTCATAATTTTCATAAGTTCATCATAATTATCCTTTTTATCGTTTATAAATGTTTTTATTTCTTAAATGAAACTCACAAATCTTATAAGAATTTTTCCTTTACTGAGCAAACGTACTTCAGTATGCATATAAGATCATGTTCTTTATTTTCAGTATCTTCTAACAGGGCCTTGAAAAGTCGGTTTTTGCAAAGGAACTGCTCGAAAAGAATTTATTATTTTTGTAACGATTTTCATAACGTGTTCAAATGACAATATTTAACAACACAGAGCTTCCTGTTGGATAATACAGTCGTAGGACATACTTTTTAAAATGATTCATCCTTCTTGCAGAGGGCAATAAATTCTTTGTTTTTACCTACCATTGCTGGTGCCCCATCGATGGTTATCGCAGACAGCTTGTGCAAAGGCATATTTATTGACTTGGCGTATGTTCTGAATGTATTATAAATATCCTCATCCCTTGCCTGTCCTTCCATGGGTAATATTTGCAACATATCCTCTGTTACTATGAAGTTACTAAATGCAATTCTCACCATAACTGCGAACTTTGCGGTGTCATATTTATATCTGTTGACTCGTCAAATTGTAGCGGGAACATACTTCCAAGTCAGTCTTTAACTGAGTTTGTATGTCAGTTGAAATCAGTGGCGTCACTAGGGGGGGGCGGGGGGGGGGCGGGCCGCCCCGGGTGACACCCATCAGGGGGTGACACCCGGGGGGGGGGCGGGGGGGGGCGGGCCGCCCCGGGTGACACCCATCAGGGGGTGACACCCGAGCCTAAAATTTTACTGTGTACGATTTTATGTCAGAAAACAAAAGATGACAATTTTTTTTAATCTAGAAAGAAATTAAGAAATACAATGAAATACATTAAATGCGAAAATTCTTACTAAAAAAATATCAGTTAACTTTCAATAATAAAACAGTCCCAACACACGAACAACATTAAAACAAAAAAAAGAAAAGAAATAGTCGCAGCAGAGAGATGTTTAAAAAGGCTGGAATGAAAGAGGCAGTGTCTTCTGTTTTAAAATATATTAAGCCATTTGGGCTTGGACACACCGACAGCATGAACGAATCCCACCTCACGACTCCCTCCACCACAGCGGGGTGGGGGGGGGGAATAAGATTTTTATCACCCCCCACCCCCCCCCCACCCCCCACAAAAAAAATAATCAAAAGATGGGTTTTCTTTGTTGATGTTTTTCTTGAGGAAAATTATGATGTCAATGTCTTTGAGTTAATTTTATATATATATATATATTTATTAAAGGCGTGAAAGCATAGATATGCATGTTTATATACAGGTTGTCCTCCGGTTACGACGGTCCCATCCCGACTTACGCTGTTTAGTGCTTACGAACGCGCCCCCGTAAAGAATAGTATTACGCGTTATTCCGTATTTAAAAAAAAATTCATGTGGTAACGAATTCTTTTCTCTATTTGAAATAACAAAAATTATTGAAAAATATGTTTGATTATTATTTCAACCTACAACTTTCGTTTGCGAATTTTTCAAATGGCGAAATTATCAATCAAGTCAATAAAGCTGAGTAAGCTTACAAGTTCCTTTTCAATGCTCATTTGAGAAAGCATATCCAGCCTTTTTCGTCCCATGCAAATTCTAACAGATTATATATTCTTTTCAATTTTGAAAAGGATCGCTATCAGCTACAGTTTGGTGTCATCATTGAAAGATAAATGCGAAGTGCGATGTGTACATTTGTAAAGGACTGTGTAAAATATAGCTCATTCAAAAGCAGCAAAATTTTTAGTTCTGTGCAAGTTTTTTTAGATTCGCTTTTTGGTAATTCCTTTTCCTTACCCTGAGCCAGGGGCTGGACAATAACTTTTTTAAGATTTCTGAAAATTGGACTAATTCTGAAAGTAAGCAGCCTTCAAAATCACTAATGAACCTACATGTGGAAGAAAATCAGAAGCCCCGAGCCTAGTGCTCTTTATGGGTCTTCCCGGAAGACCCCCTTAGCCATCTGGCCACCAAAGGGACGTAACAGCTGAGGAACCCCCCAAACGCGGTCGCTTCTGAAGCGGCCACCTGGGCATCCAGGGCATCCATTCGAAGATGCCTCCCACTAAGTTTCCCTCACAAGTAGGTGGTGGAATTTCCTACTACGACCCGCTACCACTTTGGTGCCATCCCGGCAAAGCACTCGAGTCTCCATGGTTAGGACCACCGCAGACCGGGGGATCATCAAAGACCTACCTAGGGTGCAACCCCCACTGGAAGGTTTCCTCAGAGCTGGCGTCCAATGCGTTCTTCGCGGCACTTTTTGCTAATCCGTACTGGCGCTCCTGGCCCTAAACCGGCACCGCTCGATGGCGTTGCTAGTAAATTGAGGGGGGCGAAACGGTTGCTTCGGATTTACCGACCCCTTCTTCGAAATCACTTGAATGTTCTTCCATTAACTTCGCTGCTGCCCATCGGGTGGCGAAAGTGCTGAGCTCAGTTAGGTTTGTAAGAAAGCCAAATTTCTCATGGATGTATTTATATGCACCTAACCAATGTTGTAGGGATTAAGAAAGTTAGTCAATGATTATCAGAAATACCTCAATCTTGAATTTTTTTCTCCAGGAGAATACTGTTTTGTTGATGTCCCTTTATCAAACTGACACTTTCTTTTTTGTTTGATAGTACTGAAGATTGTTTACACTGTTTTTACCACGGACTTTTCCTTTCCTTTGTCTTCATCAGAATCAAATTAAGAATGCTGTCTTTTAACAAACTCAATGAGAGACTTCCTGTCTAAAATTGTTTCCCAAATTTCAAGTAAAATAGCGACTTCCAGTTGTTCAATTTCCTTTAGAAATCCTTCTTCTTCAAGTCGGCAGTCACGTGGCTGATTTTCATTCGTTGCTAATTCTTCTAGTGCTGCGATATTCTCATGGTATGAGATATTTACAGACCTTACAGCTTAATGTCAGGCTGACTATCTTGTGTCAGACAAGGCTTTGTTAGCATATATCAATTTCATATGTTTTTGAAGTACCTGTCAACGATGAGTAGATGCAACAAGTCGGGTATAAAGATTTTGCAGAAGACAAAAAAATCTGACCGCAGTAGGACAACCTGCTGCTCTTTTCCCAACCAAATTAAAGGAATGAGCTGTTCACGGCACATAATGAGCTGCAATGCACTTCTCACGAAGAATAGACTGGTTTCCGTTATACTTCCTACTCATTTGCAGCATTGCCGTATGACTGTCCAAGGCATTTTCAGCGATTCGTACAAACATAATGGCCTGCATCTTTATTATACACGATAATTCATAAAAAGTTTGGGGGGCCCTTAAATTATTGGGGGCTTTAGTCCGTTCCCCACCCCCCCTTTTAATCCGCCATAGGGGGATTGTCACGCATCTGTGACGATGTGGTACGAGGAGGGGGGTGTTTAAGAAATGTGACGTCACATCAAAAACGCACAACTTTAAATAAAAGTTCCACTTAAATATTTGATTGTTTACCATTTATTTAATTACGTTTTCAATGACTTCACGCGTGTTACGCTATTAGAGTGCAGACCTACCCTAAATACATATTTAAATGGAAGAAAAAAATTTGCAACATGTTAATTTTTATTGAGAAAATACGGCTGGGGGGTGTCAAAGCTTGGTGACGTCATATCGTAAAAAAGGGGTGGGGTCTAAGTTTTTGTGACAAAGTATGACGCTGGGGGAGGGTGGGGTAAAAAATCGGCAACCTCACGTGACGTCATTTATGGACGGCCCCTTCAGTCGTGAAGGGGTGACACCATGAGCTACCGCCCCGGGTGACACCAACCCTAGTGACGCCTCTGGTTGAAATTGCATGTATTTGCATGTGTTATTTGACAACTAAGTCTTGTATTGCTAAGACAATCTCACTCTTATTATAAAATCCATCAAACAAACAATCGACACCAGTCAAAAAATAGTTCTTTAAACAACTCACCATCAATGAAAGGCTTCTTCTTTTTTGCGAGCATGTGAGAGATTTTGAAAGAAGCAATGGTGGCCTTTTTAGAATTTTCCACATGTCTATTGAAAACAGTATGTTGTACAGTTAGACTTGATTTTAGTTGGCATATTTTTTTTCTTTCTTACTTCAGATTTAAGTGGATAATTCACACCAAAAGTTGCATGAATTGTCTGAAAGTGTCGTTCAACATGTTTTTTCGGCATTGCAATGCAACTACCACACACCAATCAAACGCATTTATTTTTCAAAATAACGAAACAACATGATTCCTGCAAGTCAGTGGTCAAATTATAGGTTTGTTGTCTTTTACTCGTTCCACTCATTTTAGGGCTAAAAATTTCACTCCCCGTTTCAGGCTAGCGTGAAGAATGCAGTTTTGCTCGCCGCTAGACAAGTTGCGACAAGTACTATCAGCAAAGAAACAACTCATACATACAATATCCCAAACACACGAACGTATTTAATAAACCTAGGCACTCAAAAAAATTAAAACTCTAACAAATAAATATAAATAATTATGTCTCTGTCGAATAGTGGCGGGCACATACGAATCGTTCCGCGGGCGCCAGGGTGTCCGCGGGCACGGGGTTTGGAACCCCTGCTTAAAAATTGGTCAAAGTCTTTGGAATTGAGCACGATTTCTGGGAAGCTATACCCGAGCCTCATGTCGCCCATCTATATGGAATGGTGTAGAAACTTAAGATACAGACAATCAATAGTGTGAAAAAGATGAGGACTCAAGCCAGGCGTCCCGATTATTTCTTGCCCGATCTGTGGACGCACCTATCGGGTGAAGATAAGTCTCATAGGTAACAAGCAGCTAACTGCAACGGCCCATAAATAGGATGTTCAGAGAGATCTTTTTCGATCATGAAGGATGGACAACAAACATTTGTCTATAGAATAATTTGATTATATCCTGATATAAGGAATAGTTGCATTGTCAGTTCCCAGTTAAAGTAAAAATAAAACGAAATATTTATTGGTGACTTACCTAAGGTACAAATTCTTGTAATTTTGTTGTAATAAAAACTGCAACATTTCTTGTCAGATTTGTAACAGTTGAGAACACAACCTCCAAGATTTACTTTGTAGATAATTACATTTATTGGATTAAGGGCAAGATTCAAGTCAGTAATCTTTATCAATGATTTCATTGTTGCTTGAGTAGCCATTTTTAGGACTGAAAACGTTTTTTACAAAAATTTTGAATATCAGAAATCTAATCAGTTGTGCAATGTATAGTGTAAAAAAATAGATTTAGTTTATTTTAAACTTTCGACATATGGTGAAATATTTTCTTTCATATTTTACACAAAAGTATGTATTTAAAAATGTATTTAATCACGATCTTTTAAGCACATCTAAAGGGAGATAAGTTTTAATGGTTTAAGGGAAATTAAATATTAAAAAATGCCAACGCGAAATTAATTTAGCTTAAAGATAATCTTGTAATAAATAAAATAACAAACCTGACACATCTAGTAGAATGAAAATGATAAAGTTCATTATCATATTCTTCATGTTTCTATCCCAATTTAGAAATTATTAGAAACCTATACATAAATATCTCATTTAGAAATATCAATTATTTTCTTAGAAAGCCTTTTTTCTTATTTATATTTAATTACAATAAGTAAAGTAATGTCTATATCAAGAGTAAGCAACTTCCTCCCTCAGAAAAAAAATGCAAATGATTTATACATGCCCTTAAATTTTGATATACGATCTCTACCTTATGGTTGAGTTCCTTTTTTATTTAGTTTAGGTAAAATGTTTGCCATAAAATATAAATTCTTAGTTTCATATTATTGTGGAAATATTAGTTTGAAATGTTTCATCAATGTTGATGTTTCTTTTAAAAAATCGTTTTATTTTATTTTATTAAATGAAACATTTTTCATTATAAAATACAACAATAATGTTTATATTATTTATGTCAATTTGTTGAAAATATTTTATTGAAAATTTATAACAACAAAGTATAAACATCGCCGAAACATTGAGTTAAAAAATAATAACCATTAAAATTGAAAGAGTATCAGCATAAGACTAATAATCATACATTTAATACGATCACACAAGCGTTTACTAATGAGATAAAACTATTTCAACACGGTGGTGAAAACTTCTCGCTTTGTGAAACACAATGACAACAACTTTTTTCTTCTATTTTTAATGATGTCATTGTTGAGTTCATCAATAATAATTGTAAAACTCGTGACAAGTGTAATTAAAAATTAATTATGATATTAAATGAGTGAAAAGTTTGCTTAAAACTATTGTAAACAGGTAACGAATATATGTTTACTTAACTAAAATATAGATTTCCGTTAAATTTTATAAAGTATATTAAGGACACTTTGAAAACTCATATCTTCTTTCGTCAAGCCTTTTACTTATTTAGAAACATGACAACCGCCTCCTTTGTTAAATAATAGCACAGAAGTGAAGAAAAGCTATACATTGTTTATCATTTAGAACATTTTATAAGAATATTTGCCGTTAAGTTCAAATACAATTTTCTGACGAACCATATAGAAAATTTTGAAAAAGGGTGTAACTTTGTCAATAATAAAATCGAAAGCAAATATAATAATGAAACTACTTTGTAAATGCTATTATCTCAAAGATCTCCATATACAATAAAAAGAAGATAAATATTGATCTCCGCAATTTAAAGTTTTATAACTTTTAGCACAATTTCCCCATGCGTAAATTTTGCTTGAATGGGTGACTTATTATTCTGTTATGAATTATTAAAATTATGTGTGATGCTTATTTACATGCTGAACACTATTTATTGATTTGTCTCGAAAAGTATTATGGACAAATTGTTGGAAATTGCGCTTAAATACTCATTCAAGTTTTTATTACTTGTTTTTTTAACTGACTCACAAAAGCTAGTAATATTTGTAAAATGATAATTACAAATTATCAGAAAAAACCAATTAAAATAAAAAAAGGAAGAAGAAAACATTATTTAAACTGCGTAAAAAATATCTTGAAGTTTTTTATAAATGATAATGCAAGTAATGGTCGATTCGTTTCAGATTTTTTAAAAGCTTAGGTTTGGATAATTGTTAACTATTATCCTATTTCTCGAATTGCGTAAGCAGCCCTGAGCATAAAGTTTTTAATAGGTCTCGCAGGAAATTTTCCAAGTAATTTTAATCACCCCCGAGGAAATAACAGCTAGGGATAACCCCGGGCAGTCCTCTCTGAGACGGCCCCCTGGGCACCAAGGTAATCGGTGATAGGTGTCTTTCACGAAAATTCACCTCACAAACCAAGAGTGAATTTACCTTATTCGACTCGCTACAACCTCGGCGTTACCCCGTCTCAGCAAACGAGTCTAATGACCATGGCCGTCGCTAGATTGTTAACTAAATCTTGCAACTAACAAAGAAAACAGTAAAAAAAACATTATACACGGTAAATGATATTCATAAAATACAAAAGATTATTCATAATTATTTGATTTAAAAAGGTAAAAGAATCAATACATCCTTATGAATAAGGTAATCAGTAATTATAGATTAGTTTACTTAACTAGGGAAGTCGGTGCATTATTGAATATTTTAAATATTTAACATTTTTAATGTAAAGACATTTATTATTAGTTTGGTTAAATAGCATCATTAAACGAGTAAAGTTCCGAGCACTTCAATGTAGTATGATCTGTTGGATGAATTCACTCAAATTAAGGCCTGTATGAATCCAACACCTATATTGAATATATGATTACAAGCATTCTTGTGTGCATACATCACAATACTATTTATGTTAAGAAAAGCTCAAAGAAAGAAAGTAAAATCATTATTGGTATGTGAAGTAATTTAGTGGCGTTATTCCCTCGATCAAATGAAGAGACTGTCATTGATTAAAGTTCCTGCATTGGAATAGACACAAGATGAAGTCCAGTGGCATGAGTTACTTGAATGGGTGGCAGCAATATAATAGAAACATTTGAAAGAATGTGAAAACAAAGACACAGTTAAGAAAATGTAAATTAAATACTTCTTTATTTGAGAGAGTTTTTTGAATATCAAAGCGGAACAAGCATTCTAAGCTAGCGTGGATAATGTTAACACCAAAGAAGAAAACCGTCATAATTATTTTTTTTATTACACTTGAAAGAGATAGAATAAAATATTTTAATTTTTGTTTTTATACAAAAATAATTTTATAAGTCATTCTTTCAAATGTCAAAAATTATGTTTTAGTGTATAAAATAGTGACGTTTAGTTGGTTGACTAGCTTTAATAATAATTTCTTCATCAAAAATCATAGTTTGAGTCTTTTATCTAATACAGACGCTACTTCTATACAGATGATTTTTTAAAACTAGTATTATGGCATTTTAATGGATTTTTCAGTATTATGTTTAATATATCTATACAAAACACATGGGAAAGTGAATTTCTTTGAACAATATTTGCAAATATGGATTTTTGATACTATCAGTAGTGTAAAATAATACATGTTTAACAGCCAAATAGTGGTCAGAATTAGAGATAACATTTTCGATTGGTAACTATAATTTAACACAAAAATATGCAAATTAACACGCCCGAATTCTGGACAGGAAAAACAAGAATTTGTGTTTGTTCTTGCATACGGAATAAGAAAGGTGTTTTTATCCTTATGTCTATCTGAGGGTTGTATTAAGTTATCTTTGTGTTGTATTTGTTAATTATAATTCATTGCTTTATGTATGATTACTACTTAACTCTTGGTTATTCTTTCCTCTAAGGTTTCAAGGTTTAATGAATAAACTAATGGTTTTATTCTTGTAAGTTTTGAATATTCTCCAGTAATGAATCTGGCAGCTCTTTTTGAATTTTTTCTAGTTGATCAAAGTTTTCTTTGGTGGATGGGTCCCATACAGAAGATGCATGTTCGAGTACATTTTAGTTTTATATTCTCATTACACCTGTAGAAGTTTCTTTTTATAAAGACTAAGGTTTTGTTTGATTTTATTAAAACTTCATTGACATGGAAATTCCATGATAGCTTCTCATTTATGTGTACATCTAAGTATTTTGCATCTTTAGTTTGGGTTAGTTCTTTTCCATGAATGAAAATTTTGAGTTTATTTTTTAAAATATTTTTCTTTGTTACTCTTAACAGTTGACACTTTTCTGGGCGGAAAGGCATACTCCAGCTAGTCTCCCATTCTATCAGTTCATCTAAGTCTTTTTGTAAAATTTTGCTATCTTGTTCTGATTTAATTGTTCTAAGATTATACAATCATCAGAAAATAACCTAAATTTTTTCCTGTTGAGATGTTTTGGGTAAATAATTTATATAAATTAAAAAGAGTAAAGGACCTGGCACAGTTCCTTGTGGAACTCCTGAGTTAATTGTTATTGGTGCTGATTTAGATTCATTAATTATTACAGTTTGCTCTCTGGGGACTTCCGTAAATGACGTAACGCACCTAGTGGGAGGGGGGTACCCACATTTGTGACGATGTGTGACGAGGGGGAAAAGGGTGTTTGAGAAATGTGACGTCACATTAAAACTCGCAACTTTAAATAACAGTTCCACTTAAAAATGTGATTTCTTACAATTAATTATATCACGTTGTACGTGGATTCACGTGTGTTACGATTTCAGAGTGCAGCCTAACACTAAATATATACTTAAATGACAAAAACTTTATTTGAAACATGCTAATTTTCAATTAGAAAATACGGCTCAAAGTTTTGTGACGTCATATTGGAGAGGTGTGTAAGTTTTTGTGACGACGCGTGACGAAGGGGGGAGGGGGAGTGACAAATCGGCCAAAATCGCTTGACGTCATTCCAAAGGAAGTCTTGGATTCAATGATGTAAGTGACCTTATATTCCCAAGTAATTAAGTCTTTTGATTAAACTAAAGTTGTAAACTTTGTATTTTAAAAAATGTGTATGCTTGAAACGTTTGTGGAAACGTACTGAACAACTTTAATTAATTTCAAGGCGATTAGATGAATACAATACTATTTACACAGCTTATATAAGAAAATGGATATTAACTTTCCACCGGGCCAAATTGGTGTAAGATGTAAAGTTGAAAACACCTATTGATTTCAATCTGGATCATGAAAGATATATTTTTCAACAATGTTCGAATCGAGTAACATGGAATGGGTAATGGAGATTTAATTGTTTGGGGGGAAAAAGATTTTGGGTCCCCGGCCCACAAGGAATGGACATTAGGACTTAATTGCCCTATAGAATTTTAATATTTTTCATCGAGCATTTTTGTACCAAGTTTTATCAAGATCCATCCATATAAACAGTAACCAAAGTTTAAAATAATTTTAATGTAGCTAATTTTAAGAAGAAAAAGAACTATATGTGTGCTTCCGGCTACCAGTTAGCATCGCGGGAGTGTACCCAGCAACTTCCCAGCGTTTCATGCTCCTACCTACATGGGAAGTTGGAAAATTAGTGATGACTGAATCAGCCAGTCATTCCAGGCCTTGCCTTTTATTAGATCAGATCATTCGTATTTAGCCAAGTAAATTTTAAGTGAAGCAACGATGTATGCCTATAGTTTATTGTTTGCAAGTAATTCAATGACAAACGGGGAATAGAGTCAATTCAGGGCGTCACTTATCGGAGTGAAAAAAGAAAAAAAAACATGTTACTTCATTTCAAACGCGTATAGTGGCACGTGAACAATTGACTCCAAAAACAATACTGTCAGAACATAATCGGATGTTGTTAATGTGAAGTTGACGGATATATTCATAGATGAATACGTGTATGCATAAACTCGTCTAAGCTGGCAAACATATTTAATCGTTTACTGACGCTGATCAAATTTTCAAAGTGAACGAATTTACCCGTGTTCGTGTAATTGTTATAACTTAAATTCAATACATTTTGAAAATGATTTGAATTACAACTAATTATACCCACATCGTGGCTTTACAAAACGTTAATCTTTAATGTTTAGCAATACGCAAGCATATTTGCAAATTCCACAACAATAACATAACAAAACACACACAATTTAGGAATGCCTTAAATTCGTATATAAAGTATAGTTTCTACTTCCCTAGCAGGAAAATGTTATGATATGCTTTCCAAAGGAAACTTATTTGTTTCGAAAGATTTCTTAGAATTATTAATATCAATGCAACTTTGAAATAAAATAGTTAATTAAAATAGGAATTACAGTGAATTAAATTAATGTAAAAGATATGACCATGTTTATTTTCAATGAACGCGTATTTGTATTGATGACTATATATTATTTCGGTGAGTATCTTTAAAGTATGCAAAAACATGAAATGACGCTTTTAAAAGTTTAAAATTAGATTTTTCACTTATTAATTGAAATTTAACAAATATAGAATTAACCAAATTATTTTAAAGCATTGATCACTGAACCAAACTAAAATCAGCAGCGTAGTGTGGATTTCTGCTAACTGAAACAAATGCATCATTTGTCGTCCCACTCAAAATAATATTTGATGTCAAGACAAAATATTTATTTAGTAATATTGTAATAGTACATTTTAATTTTATATTTTTCAAATCGCTAAATCTTTGAAGGAACTGTCAATATTTATGTTATCAATCAGTTCATTCTTCTAAGCAAAAGTATTTAGATAGGTCATTCATAGGGTACAATTTTTATCGTAATAAATTTTACTTTAATTTTAAGTCAATTTTTTAGTTTAGAGAGGTTTATCTCACAGCGGGCTAAACTTTGGGCAATTTATGGAATAATCTAAGTAATATTTAATATTATTCTAGCAGAGTAGCCTTGAGAAAAAGAAACCGGAGTGAATTAAATTATTCATATTATATTACTCTTGAATTCAACAAAAGTCATTATTTCCTACTGTCGTGTGAGATAAGTGCTCTAATTTGTAGTCATGTCATCAACGTCCAGTAGATTCGCTTCTGTAAGGAAACTTTAACTGTTTCCCGAATTCTGTTGGTGTAAAAAATCTGTTTAATTTTTACTGAGAAAGTATTTATCTTCTCAAATCATTTTTTTTTAAAGTTACAGATCATTCTTCTATATCGAACAGTATTGCGTTCGAGTTCTTTTAGAATCTACAGACCATACTGGCCTGATAGCAAGTAAAACAACATTCACTATGAACGGCTACAAGGGGATTGTGTTGCACAGTTTAAATCCGCCTTTGTTTACCCCCATTAACGTCAGGTAACCCATAAAATGTTGGTGGACTTGGCCAATTTGTGTCTATCCATTTTTTGTTTTGTTTTTGAAAGGTTTCAGAAGATCCTTAAAATAGTTCCTATTATATGATTACCGCATCACCTCTTAAACATTTCCAAAAAGTGTGTGAGATTGCAATAAGGATTAAAAATAAGTAGATGGATAACATGCAAACATGGTATGTTAGAGCCTGAAAAAACGTCACAAAACAACGAACGTTTTGGCTCTTACATACCGTTATTGTCAAATAGGCTCTTACATACCGTTATTGTCAAATAGGCTCTTACATACCGTTATTGTCAAATAGGCTCTTACATACCGTTATTGTCAAATAGGCTCTTACATACCGTTATTGTCAAATAGGCTCTTACATACCGTTATTGTCAAATAGGCTCTTACATACCGTTATTGTCAAATAGGCTCTTACATACCGTTATTGTCAAATAGGCTCTTACATACCGTTATTGTCAAATAGGCTCTTACATACCGTTATTGTCAAATAGGCTCTTACATACCGTTATTGTCAAATAGGCTCTTACATACCGTTATTGTCAAATAGGCTCTTACATACCGTTATTGTCAAATAGGCTCTTACATACCGTTATTGTCAAATAGGCTCTTACATACCGTTATTGTCAAATAGGCTCTTACATACCGTTATTGTCAAATAGGCTCTTACATACCGTTATTGTCAAATAGGCTCTTACATACCGTTATTGTCAAATAGGCTCTTACATACCGTTATTGTCAAATAGGCTCTTACATACCGTTATTGTCAAATAGGCTCTTACATACCGTTATTGTCAAATAGGCTCTTACATACCGTTATTGTCAAATAGGCTCTTACATACCGTTTTTGCATGTTATTCATCTAAACATTTCCGAGTGATCTAATATCAAATTAATGTTTTGTCTGTATCAGCAATTATAAACACTAAGCAGTGTGTGGAGACAGGAAACGTTTTAATATCTGATAATAATCCTACCATTGCTGATAAGCATACATAGGTTAAGTAAAGAACCAAACACATAAATCTTAATATTAAATATTTACATTGCTTACAACCAATAAAAATGCGACCTCTGCAATCCAAAATATTAATAGCAACAGCTTTAAGCTTGGTTAACATCTTTTAAAAAATGTCTTAAGCAGGGTATTTTTTTTATAATAGAAGCTATGAAAATTCTACAAATTGTTCTTTCCGATTTTTAAATACTATATATCGCACAATATGACTACTTTTAATTTTTGTTTAATATATGGAGCGCCATCGAACATACTGGACTAATTAATTGTTATTTGTACATGACGTGTTTTTTTTAGCGAATTTCGTATACTAAATCTTCTTGAGCCCATACAGTTTTTGAGATGACGTATAGGTAGGTGAATGATAACTTTTACCCATGATGTTTTCGCAGTATTGGGATCGTTATGGAAAAGCAGATCCATCAATTTTAAACGTTGTCTTTACTTGCACGTGTATTTTCTTCACGGAAAGAGAAATCCTGTTTTGCCAGGAATTTAATCATTTTAAACACGCTAACAGAGCTACCTGTAAACTATTGGGTTTTTTTTTCATTTGCAACATCATATTTATTTTCTTTGCAATACTGTATTCTTTTATAAGCCATGGTCTAATGTTTTCAATTTGCAACATATGTGTGCATGTAGAGCACTAGATTTATGATTGTCTATTTTAGGATTTAGTTGCAGCCAGTTTTTACATTAATTATAAGTGAACTTTTTAAATTCATTCATTTGTTTTTATGCTTAAGGCAAAAATTTTAAAAAACGCTTTGTAAGATGCATAAAATCTATATATATATATAATTCACCAAAGCGAGTATTTGAAAATGAGCATGACGAATGACCATCGCTGGAGTCGACCGATCACAGATGGCAAGCGTAGTGGGATGAAAAGAAAGAAAAAATGACAATGCTTCTTGCGTTCACTTGCGTTATTACTTCATAGAATAACATATGATCCGTATTGTAGTTAGTGGTTTTCACGTCCGCCTTGCACGCGGAAAGTCCTGAGTTCAAGCCGCGGCGGAATTTTTTTTTAATTTTTAAAAATGTTTGTTTCTTCCCGTTCTTTTCCCCATTTTTTTTAGCGAACATGACTAACCCTCGCTAGGGTCGGCCAATCACAGTTTATGTTTGGCAAGGGATGGTAGTAAAGGGTGGTGAGCATGTAACAACAACCGCAGTGCGCACGTCTCCACGTTAACTCCCTTTTTTCAATACTTCGTGCTGCTATTTGTGTCCGTTCTTTTACCTCCCCGGTACTTTGCACTATCTATGATGAGCAAGTCTGCGGTGTATGCTACGCCACGGGTTGTATCTAGTCTATATATATATATATATATATATATATATATATATATATATATATATATAATTCACCAAACCGAGTATGTGCAAATGAACATGACGAGTGACCCTCGCTGGGGTCAACTAATCACAGGGAACGGTTGGAAAGCGAAGGTAGTGGAGGGGTGGGACATGTCTTCTGACCAACAATGCTTTTTGCATTCAGTTTCGTTGTTTCTTCACAGAGTGCATGTAGTTCGTAGTGTATTGTTTATTACATCCGCCTGACATGCGGAAGATCATAGGTTCAAGCCACAGCGGCAACATGTTTTTTTTTAAATTTTATTTTTAAAAATGTTTATTATGTTTATGACTGTTCTTTTCGCCCTTTCTTAGCGAACATAAACACCGCTTCGCATGTATTTCACGGAAAAAAGTTTCGTTCATTGCTATACCAATTCCATCTTCAGGTAACTGTCTGTTTCTATCAGTCACATATTTCTGGGAAAAGATCTTAAACGAATTTTTTGCTCTTCAACTTGGCAACAAGGCTGTAAACTTTGTTTCTCAACATTGGGGTAACTTCGGCGACGAACTCTCCATTGTTCTCAGAGTTATCTTCCACAATACGCTCAGTACATGAACACTTCAGGAGTATATGGTGGCTAGGCAGAAATTGTCGCGTTGTCCAAAATACTTCGGCGGTCACCCCAACGTTCACTCGTGTAGTTCCCATTTGTTCGTGCTACTGTTCGTGTCCGTTCTCTCCCCCCCCCCAACTTTTATTTGCACTATCTATGAGTAAGTCTGCGGCGTATGCTACGCAGTAGGTCGTATCTAGTTACGTAATGTTTTCTATTGGATTACTTACGGTAAATCATTTTTGTGTTAGCCGTTCCTTCATGCTTTTATCTAAGTCTCGAGTCTGATTTGATACATTCAATGTAATTATGTTTGACACTTTCCCATTTCACTAAACTAATGGCGAGAATTTTCATTTATTTGATTTGGTGAATTAGAAGCTCATGGATCTTTTTGATATTGCATTGGTTCCTTTTGTATCCCTTGTTTCAATTTTTTCTTCTACGCAAGAGGCGGCTGAGAAACTTAAAGATCAGATAAAGATTCCACCAATAAGTCAGGGCCACGTTCTCATACAACTTCGACTTTTTGTTTTTTAATCCATTTACATTTTATCAGAAAAATTTACATCTCTAAGGGTTTTTTTGAAACTTTGCCTTTAGGAACTTTCACATATTTTAAGATAGTTGCTTCATTTCTTGTACTAATCAATATATTCCTTAACGTTTTTATTGCAATAGAAAGCTGCACCTTCTTTAAATATTTCAGTTAGTAAAAAAATTAACGATGAGAAAGAGGCCACCACTAATAAAATTCCGCATGAGGCATTAACTATCTTCCTTAAAGCCCTTGAATTTGCTATTTCTTCATCTTCCCTCGACGTCATGGGTCGTATCTAGTACATATTATTTTTAATAACTTAACGAGTGTTTAGTCACAGGGTTAGACGCCTCATCCAGACACACCAGCTTGTGGAAGGTCCAGGACTTGAACATAACCATGACTGGAGCTGGGGTTTCTATGACGCAGGTCAGTCTACTGTCGTGTGCATCATTCTGCCTCAACCAATGGGGAAATTGCTTTTGTTTCACATACAACAGAAGAAACGCTAACTGCTCATTGGGTGAGTTCGACACGTAATCTCTCAACATTTTAACTTTAAATAGAGGATTCACAAATATGACAGGTACCTTTCAAAGTAAACTCATGTAGCATATCAATATAATGAAAGTTGAATAATATTAAGGAAGACATATTTCAAACTCTTCGCTGTCTGTCACAACTTCTTCTCCGACCCATGGCCTTCCTATCTTACTGAACTTCTCTCTGTCTTCTGTCTTGTCAGCTAAGCTCCTCTGTAGAACACGTATTCTTGCGGTACATGTGACACGCACTAAATCATTTTTTAAAAAGATTTTCGTCCTTTTATGCCCATAATATTGAAATCCTCTACCATTACATATTCGAAATATTTCCCCTACTAAGGCCTTTACAATTCTACTCAAAGACATGTACAGATTATTAACTTCAGGACAAAAAATTGAACATTTTATTCACTGAGAAACGCAGCTCATGAATATTCGGGGTCCTCATATATTTTGCTTAAACTTGTTATGAATGTTTTTAAAATTTTCAATTTTTTATTTCAACCGCATTGAGCTTACCCTTTGGCTGGGGTACGCGCTCTATAAACTATCAAACTATCACTACAATATTGAGTGCTATTAATATCTATAACAAGAAAAATGATATGCATTTTTCGAAATAGTAAATTGTTTTGATACCAATGTTAAAACTATCTTTGGTCTGTTATGTACTCTTTCATTCGTCGTTATTGTATTCAAAGCATTGTAATAAAATAAGGTTAAAATTTAATTCCTATCTTGTTATGTCGTGTGTGTGGAACGACAGAAACACACAACGAATCTGGTTGCGCAACATTAGTCAAAAAATAAGCCGTACGCTGTTCTTTAGTTACAGTTTAAAAAATAAAATCTTAATAAACGATGTTTTGAATAGAACTATTCATTATACCGGGTACAAAACTGCATACTCTACGTTAATCTATACAAAATGTACAGTACTAAATAATAACGTAAAAGATGTAAACATTGTTTACTAGTTTGTGCTGCGGCACAGTGGCGCCTGCGGCGCCCCCCCCCCTTTTTCAAGGGCGCCTTCGGCGCCCACCTTTTTCAAAAGCCCAACTAACCTGTCCTTGTATGATAAATGCGTAATATTAAACTTTCTTAAATGTACACAAAGTATTTAATAATAGTTTATTTTTTATTTTATTTTTTATGTCAAAAGCCCAAGTAACTTATCCTTGTATGATAAATACGAAATATTCCTGAAATGTACACAAAGTATGTATATAATATAGGTTGTGCTGCGGCGCCTACTTTATTTAGGGCGCCTACGGCACCCATTTTTTTCAAAAGCCCAACAAACTTGTCCTTGTATGATAGATACGTAATATTAAACGAACTTAAATGTACACAAAGTAATTTAAAATTGAGGTTGTAGGGCGCCTACGGCGCCAATTTTTCTTTTTGGTTTTTGGTCAAAAGCCCAAGTAACTTATCCTTGTATGATAAATACGAAATATTCCTGAAAATTAAACAAACTATTTATATAATAGTTTTTATAGTGCTAATCACCACACGATTTTAAAACTAATTTTTAGAAAGCAGCGCACCAAATTACTGCACCAAAAAATAACCATTTGAGTCAATCAGCACTGCTTACAACACAAAATTAAAAAAAGCAGAGTGATGTCCCTTAGCGTTAGGCTACATAATTGAGCGTAAATATATATATGATGATGAATGATATGGCGAGCTGAACATTGTACAAAGAAATATGAACTCTTAGCTTGTTGCCCTATCCAAGATGTATTCGTATCTGCCACTAGATTCTTTATGTTTGGTGTTTGTTGTGACTGATCTAATGAAGAATTTAATAATTGTGAAAAAATCTCATGTGCTATTTTTTATTTATTTATATGTCTTTAGAAATTAGTTATTGTTTTTTTTTAAAATACAAGTTAAAAATGTATTCTCATTTTTTTAAAATGTGCCAATATGTTTGTTTTTTGTTTTTTTTTGGTTTAATTTGTGGTTTTGTTTAATATTATTTATATTCACAATTTTTAAAGACCAAATTAAAAACAAGATTATGGATTGCATCTGTAGGTCATTCACTTAAAATCTCAGCATATCCAAGATCGGCTGATGTCGAGCTGTTTACCCAAGTATCATTGTGTGACAGGAATCAGAATTTCACACAGTCCACGAGAGGGAACGTCACGGCTTGTTTACGTATATCAAGTACAAAACTAAATTTTATAGATGCGAGACGGGCCTGTGAAGGTATGACTTTAACAATGTGTAGAAATAGAAGATAAGCATATTTACTGACGGCAAGTTATTGAACATGGCACAAATTGGTATCGGCATCAAGGATCACTATTCGAACGAAGACAACGAACAAAACCTATTGTTGATTTTGTTCCTCCCTGACAAATGCTTCTTCCCATACGATAGTTGTTTTGTTTGTTAACACGTTTAAAGGCTTAACATATTCTATTTACACCTTTTATTTTCCTGCCCGGATTTAGAATTTGGTATAGTTCTTAATGTGTCAGTGTGTTTGGAATCGTAGGGTGCATACGGTAAAAAAGATGCACCATAGTATAGCATGTTACAGTAAGTAGGTTGGTTGGTCAGGGACTCATACATCTTGTCAATGAATTCTGAGTCGGACATGTGACTACGCCATGCGGCCACACCGAACGTTGGACGTGGGGAAAACTCCTACACGCTCACGCCCTGCGACCACACCGTTGTATCAATGAATTCTGAGTGACGCAAGGGTGTCAGCTATTGATTGGCGTAGGTTGTAAGGAAGACATTGGTTGTTTATAATTGTGGCTTTTAAAGAAAGTCACGGATACACCAGGGAAAGAAATCGTGGGAAAAATTAAGGGTCGAAGGTTAACAGATTAATATTTGACACCTGTGAGGTAAACGAGGATATAAGGCGCTAGTTTTAAGGGAGTGAAGAGAACAACACCAGTGAATGACACCAGAGAATGACACCAGAGAATGACACCAGAGAATGACACCAGAGAACAACACCAGAAAACAACATCAGTGAAAGACACCAGAGAACAACACCGGAGAATGACACCAGAGAACAACACCAGAGAATAACACCAGAGAACTACATCAGTGAAAGACACCAGAGAACAACACCAGAAAAAAACATCAGTGAAGACACCAGAGAACAACACCAGAGAATGACACCAGAGAATGACACCAGAGAATGACACCAGAGAACAACACCAGAAAACAACATCAGTGAAAGACATCAGAGAACAACACCAGAGAATGACACCAGAGAATGACACCAGAGAATGACACCAGAGAACAACACCAGAAAACAACATCAGTGAAAGACATCAGAGAACAACACCAGAGAATGACACCAGACAACAACACCAGAGAATGACACCAGAGAACAACACCAGAGAATGACACCAGAGAAATACATCAGAGAATGTCACCAGAGAACAACACCAGAGAATGACACCAGAGAACAACATCAGAGAATGACACCAGAGAACAACACCAGAGAATGACACCAGAAAACAACACCAGAGAATGACACCATAGAACAACATCAGAGAATGACACCAGAGAACAACATCAGTGAATGACACCGGAGAACAACACCAGAGAATGACATCAGAGAACAACACGAGAGAATGACATCAGAGAGCAACACCAGAGAATGACACCAGAGAATAACATCAGAGAATGACACCAGAGAACATTACCAGAGAATGACACCAGAGAACAACACCAGAGAATGACACCAGAGAACAACATCAGAGAATGACATCGGAGAACAACATCAAAGAATGACATCGGAGAACAGTGCTTAGAGTTAGCAGAGGGAGTGCTAAGGCTGTGGTAGAAATGTATAATTTATTTCCTGTTAGCTTAAAGTATAATTATTTAGACACCAGTTACTGTGCTTACCTTAGAAAAGAAAGTATCCAAATAAGCATTATAGGAAAGATAGTCCTGACCTTACCTGCATTTATTTATTTTATTAATTGTGTAGTTAACCACTCGGCTACATTAATATAACTAAATGACATTAACAGTATTTTGTTTCCAATTTTATTCCCTATTTTCGTTCTTACGAAGTTTTAAAAATCATTTTATAACGTGAGTTTGTATATATATATATGTATGTATATATATATATATATATATATAATGGTCCTAAAATGATTTTAGAGTTGAGTTTTCAGTAAAAAGTGTATCTAAGTAACTGCGTTTGTGCAGCTTTAAATCTATTTTGTCTCTAATTAAATGAATAACTGGTTATTAAGTAAATGTGACACGTTCTACATCAATTTCCCCAGAAAATGATTCCCATCTATACACATAAAAGTCATTGATAAACTGTACATCATGAGAGATGAGCTCATAGTCAAATACCCAGAATCTAATCTCACAGAAATTTTGGTCTGGGTGGGTCTTAACAACATGGAAAAAGTTAGTGTGTACAGGTGGGAGGATGACGGAACTGAACTGAACATGAGCAGCCCGTACAAGTCTCAAATATTTTACCCCAGTAAGCAACGCTTATTTTCTACGATGTCTGTCTACTCAGAGACCAAGGTTAAAATATGCCATCATAATAACGGATACTCTCTTTACGTGGTCTTTCTACTCGCAAATCAATTTTCAAAGATATGTCCCAAAGAAGGAACGCTCTATAATCAATTTTGACCAAAACACAAATTAAATTTTAAACATTTACTTACCTCTTATATGTTATAAAATCTCTGTCTGTATATAAGAGGTTTTTTGCCCGACTATTATCCATTGTTAGAATCTAAACTTACCTTTTATTAGTTTCATTTAATTAAAGAAAACTCATCTACTCAGAATTTTGTGTGTGAATTACAATAGTGTTAGTTTTTACATACACTTTTTCTTTGTTAATACATATACCATTCAATATATGGATTACTCTCAAATTATCTTGTGACCTCTATCATGTATTTATAGACTTTAATAAAAGCGTTCGACAGAGTGTGGCATGCGGCACTGTGGGCAAATATGCACAAATTCAACATAAATGCAAACCTCATTGAGTGATCAAGAACCTTTACAACAGAGCAACTAGCGCAGTACTCTTCAACAGCAAGCTGGGAGATTGGTTCAAGACTACTGTTGGTGTCATACAAGGATGTCTACTTTCCCCATCCTCTTCAACCTCTTCCTTTAAAGGATCATGACAGATGTGCTAGAAGGCCATATCGAAACAGTCAGCATCGGAGGGACAAGTATAACTAACCTACGCTTCGCCGATGACATTGACGGCCTAGCTGGTAGCGAGGACGAAATAAAAGAATTACTCGCAAAGCTAGAGAAAACAGCAAAGGCGTACGGCATGGAAATCAATGCAGAAAAGACCAAGGTCATGGCAAATAGTAAATTCACAAGTGAGATTCGGATAAACGGGCAAAAACTCGAAGAGGTCTCCACCTTCAAATATCTAGGGGCCATAATATCCGACGAAGGCTCAAAGTCATAAATTCTTGCCAGAGTAGCCCAAACAATGGCAGCATTGAGTAAATTAAAGCACATCTGGCAAAGTTGGAAGCTCTCCCTGAGATCAAAGATCCGGCTAATGCGTTCTCTGGCGAAGTCGGTCTTTTTGTATGGTTGAGAGGCTTAGACGCTCACTGCAGACCTCCAAAGAAGAATCAATGCGCTGGAGATGAGATGTTTCAGAAAGATATTGAACATCTCCTACACAGCGCACATCACAAACGAAGCAGTCCGCAACAAAATAAGTACTGTCATTGGCCCCTACGAGGACCTACTCACATCAATTAAGAAGAGGAAATTACGATGGTACGGACACGTGACAAGAACTGGATGTCTCGCAAAAACTTTATTGCAAGGCACAGTCCAGGGAGGAAGGAAAATAGACTGACAAAAGAAGAGATGGGAGGACGATATCAAAGAGTGGACCGACCTGTCATTCAGCGACTCTCAAAGGGCAGCACATGACTGGGACAAAAGGCGTGTGTTAGTGAGCAGTTCACGATGGTGCCCCAACGACCCAACAATGGGTTAAGGGATAGTTCAAGTTCAAGTTCAATCTTGGCTTTTGCCATAGGAATAACGAAGGGAGATCAGATTTTATACCATATAGAATTTATTATTTGCTAAGTCACTGGTACTTTAAACCAGAAGTCGATAACATATTATTGTGACCCCATCGACCAAAAGTTATTATAATTAATTACATGCTCCTAAGAGAAAACCAGAGACGCGGACATATCAAAGTTTGGCACGTTAATACTCAACAGATTGGTGACAGATGTTTTAGACTGTGAACATTTGCCTTAATAGTTTTAATACTAAGTTTTTGTAATGAAAATAACAAATGCAAGCCTGGAAAAAATCGTTCTTGGAGAATAGAGCGATCAGAACACGCATGTGGGGAGTCCCTATCCAGTGAAGGTCGGCTCGAAGACGGACTCCCCCATGGGTCTGCCTTGAGCTGTACGCTGTTCCTAGCATACGTTTATTGACATTCAAACGTCTATCGAGAGTCAGTGTGCGATGTTCGCAGATGACTTGGTCGTCTGGACGTCCGGTAGGGACGTAACGAATTAGCAGTACAGACTACAGCGCGACCTCGATAAGATCGAAGCATGTGCCAAAAAGTGGAAACTAATCGTGAACACTCAAAAAAACCGTCCACTTCATTTTCACAAACGGAAGGAATGCACTAAAACAGGATGTTGTGCTTTACATCTGAGGGAAAAGGCTGAATTGGGTCAAGGAGCCAATGTATTTTGGCGTGCGACTGGACCAAAAACTCCAGATGCACAACCATATACGTAAATTGCGTGCGAAAACCACTGCTCAATTGTCCCTGGTGAAAAAACTGGCTAGCACTACTTGGGGCGCTGCCGCAAGAACGCTGAGAGCTCTCCCCGTCCAGGTTTTTGCAAGCAGAACGGCGCTCGAGGACCTGGACAGTGTCCAAAACGAAGCTCTAAGACTGGTTTGTGGGGCGCTACGTACCACACCCAACGCCGCGGTAGAAATCTTGGAAAACGTAGAACCGCTCAAAGTACGGCGAGAGAAGGCAATACTAACTACGGTGGAAAGATATGGCAGAATGGATCACAGATCATTTCAAACAGAACGATGTTCAACAACACAATGTCACAGGGCAGCATGTTACAGAACATAATGTCATAGAGCAAAATATCGCAAGTGCAAATGAAGCATTGAGAAGTTGCATGATCAAGTCTGTAGACCATTAACGTCAAAACAAACTTGCTGATATTTACACCAGGGATGACTCTGTCAATACCAATCTCATTGGCTAATAGGAATGGTGTTCTAGTCTTTTTGGTTTTTGTTTTTAAATCCAAGACAATCTTTTAAAAAATGTTTTGCTCTATTTCAGATCAGCCCAACAACCTCGATGGCAACCAGCGATGCATCGCCTACAGCAGCACCACGTACTACCCATTGATTGATTACTACTGCAACTTCAACATGATATTCATATGTGAAAGAACAACATTTTAATGTAATAGTAAAAGCAATACTATTATTTACTAAATTAATTATAGCTATGAAACAGATTGTGATTCAATAAACTGTCACATACATTGTTAGAGATTGCGGCGGATTTATTTTTTATGGTTTATTAATTACATAGAGTTTTGTGTAGCAGAATGATTTCAGAAATTTGCAGTCCCGGACAATAAATAATAAAATAAAAACAACCCGTAAAAACAAAGATTTTGACTATAAATCCCATATATATGAGATACAACTAAAAGTATTGAGTATGTTCAATATAATACGCACCGTGTGACAGACCCTTGTGACATTGAGGGCTGGAGTGAACCTCCAGTGACCCGTGGAGCTCAACTATAGCAGACGGCTACACATGCTACATAGAGATACATAGAGATAAACTAAAGCTTCATTAATTTAATTACGGTACATTCGATCCATCTGAAATTTTGATACAATCCATTGTTAAGTGACACAAGTCTGTGTGCCAAATTTCAGCTTGATAGGATCACGGAAAATTGGTCGTTTTTTACATATGTTTTTCCACGGATTTGACCACGACAAGACGGTGAAGTTAATGTAAGGGATTTAATAAAACAACCCCGTAAAAAGAAAAGTTTTTGACTATAAATCCCTTATATATGAGACATAACTAAAAGTATTGATTATGTTCAAAAGTGACAAACATTTACAGACTGAAACCGATATTATCTCCCCTGGCTTTAAAACTGGGGGAAGGGGGAGGGGGTGTGGACATGGACGGGTGGCGTCAACGCTTTAACTCAACTCCTGGTGGTTTACCTGGTTAAAACACGAGATGTGTTCACCGCTCGCTGGCGTGAAGTCAAGTGACCCGTAAAATGTAAACAATAGCGACCGCTACATATAGTTTATATAGATAAACTAAAAATGCATTAATTTAATAACTGAATTTTTGATATGATGCATTGTTAGGTGACACGGGTCCGTGTGCCAAATTTCAGCTCGATGACATGACGGGAAGTGGGTCATTTTTTACTTTTGTTTTTTCGCGGTGCCCGGCCAAGACAGAGAGACAGAGACGGCGGTGAAGTTAATATAAGGGATTTAATAAAACAAAACCATAAAAACAAAGTTTATGACTATAAATCCCTTATATATGAGACATAACTAAAAGTATTGATTATGTTCAAACGCGACAAATATTTACAGACTGAATCTTTCTTAACTCACATTTGCTTTTAACCTGGGGGGGGGGTTGGGAGAGGGGAAAGATCTTGTCACCGATCTCTGGACCGAGCTCATAGTGACGACACGCAAAATGTAAACAAAAGCACGCCGGTACACCTGGCTAAAACACGAGATGTATTCACCTCTGGCTGGTGTGAAGTCAATTGACCCGTAAAATGTAAACATTGGAGACTTCTACATATAGTTTTATATAGATAAACTAAAAATACATTAATTTAATTACGGAACGTTAGATCGATCTGAAATTTTGATACGATGCATTGTTAGGTGAGACGGGTCCGTGTGCCAAATTTCAGCTCGATGGGTGACGGGAAGTGGGTCATTTTTTAATTCTATTTTTCCGCGGTGCCCGCCCAAGACAGAGAGACAGAGACGCTGGTGAAGTTAATATAAGGGATTTAAAAAGACAAGTAAAAACAAAGTTTTTGACGATAAATTACTTATATATGATACAGAACTAAAAGTATTGATTATGTTCCAACGCGACACACATTTACAGACTGACACCGAGTGATGTCCCCTGTCTTATAAACGGAGGATGGGACGTGAGGGGGTGTCGGCAAACGGATCGACGTCATCGCGTCAACTCAAACTCTCACGTGGAAGAAAAAACAATAACAAACCGTGAATTTGAATTACATACGTTATATTAAGATAAACTAAAAATGCATTAATTTAATTACTGTAAGTTCGATCGATCTGAAATTTTGATATGGTGCATTAATAGGTGAGGCGGGTCCATGTGCCAAATTTCAGCTCGATCGAATCATGGAAAGGGGGTTATTTTTGACTTTTCTTTTTCCACCCGACATACGAAGAGATGACGACAGACAAGATTTCGAAGTTAATATAAGAGATTTAAAATGCTGTTGTTTTCACCACCTGTATTTAATGATTAATATTTTCTTCATTTTATTGGTTAAAGAATGTCTTACACAGGTTACATAATTCATATTACTTTTGAATACTATCTCAATAATAATACAAATTTACAAAGTTCTATAAATCATTCAATTTTTTTAATAAAAGCTACCATAAGTGAACCAGAAAGAGGGACCAACAAAAAACAAGGATAAAATCCCAGATAGGTGTACTCTTTGATATTCATAAAAATACAACAAGCGTGCTTGGAGCATAATAATAAATTTCTACTCTTTGGTTGAAATGAATATATTATTTAAAAAACGATCAAATCTTTGAGATGTAATATTGGAGGCGGGCGGAGGGTCGAGTTTTTTGTGCGAAGTGTGACGAGGGGGGAGGGCAGGGGGGTGTCAAAAATCGACAAAAAATTGCGTGACGTCAATTATGGACGGCCCCTAAATACTTTTAGCACTATAACATAAAAACATAAAAAAGAGTGAAGTCTTTAAAAAAACAAATGTCATTGTTAATTTTACAAATGATTTATGCTGTGACCACAATGACCTTATTGCGACTGAGTTAAACTATGATTATTCATAAACACATAAGGACAGGTAAGATGTTGCTTTGTGCATTTTATTATAATAAAATAACTTTGATACAGGAAATTGTGATGCAGGGTTAAATTTAAATATTGAAGTTTTTATTTATTTATTTATATTTTGACCAAACGAGTTTTAAAAATCTAGAGGTCTTAAGTTTTGTCAGTCATGAAACCATTGCTGTCTCAAACATAAATTAGTTACAAGGAAGACAAATACACTGTTGAATGCTTTTTTCCCCATTTCATTCTGTAATTTCATCTTTTTAAAAAATATTTGATGTTAAACTTATCATCTTTTTATTGTTAATTTAAATTATGTTATGCATTTCTTTACAGTACATTGTTTTGGATAATAATTATATTTCAATAAAATAACTTCTAAATTTTAAATGTATTTTAAAAGAGGTTTCAAGTCCCGCCTTTCTTTTTTCAAAAATTGCAAACATTATAGTGTATCTAGGATCAGGCCCTTGTGTTGAGAAGATTGGATTTCGTGCCTAGGGCTATATTTACGGTTAAGGCAATCCAAACACTCACAAGGGACGTAATGGAGATTTCCACAAACGAACAAGATATTACAATTTGTAAACCAGTAAATGATATGAGCAAAATAACAAAATTATATGCCGAAACAATTCAAATTGGTTCCCTTCTAGCATCTGCTATCATCATAATGCTTGCCCAACAACTCCATGCCTCTCTTTGAAAATACTTAAATTGAATAAGAAAATTAAAATTGTGCTACCGGAGGGGAGGGGAGATCGATCCATCAGCGCGTGGAGTTATGTGCTTTGACGAGGTGTGTTGACCTTCTCGCTTTGACGTGGTGTGTTGACCTTCTCACTGTGAGCGGAAACGTACAGTTCCGCTCCGGCGGCCAGCGATGCTGCAATCTGGGTACAGACATCACGTGGTCTGGGTGGGGGAGGTGGAGGGCGCTGACCTCTCCCGGTGAATAACGTGCGTTTTTTGTGAGGTCTTGTCAGGCTCATACATGCCCTATTTGCATTACACATATCTACTTATCTATAAGCCTGTTTGCAGTGTCACCCATATCTTTTTCAGTAATATTGCTATATTAAAAGCTTTTATGAAAGTCATTGCAACAAGTTAGAAAATAGTCATCAAGCTTAAAACAAAAGGCATAAAGAAGCCTACTACGCATCTCCTTATCTTCATTGTATTGTATTTATGTATAGAAAATAACTGCTTTTTTTACATTACCTTCTACTTTCGAAATCACGTATTTTTTTTTAATGTAAATATTATTATATCAAGTTTAATGACTATGATCATTTTAATAATAAATTTAACTTTAGCTTTTAACAGTCATTAGTCAAATGTTTGGCTTTTAAGATACAATGAAACACTATAAAATGTAGAACGTTTTATAAGATGCTTAAGGAATCAGAGATTTCTATAAGTGAATTAATTACGTATTTATTTTTCCAAAGCAAACAATTGTTTAACAATGTGTATCAGTATTAATGTAACAAAGCCTAACTACAGTGTTAAAAAGATCTACGTGTGACGTATTTACAAATCAGAAGAAAATGTATTTCTGGAATATTAAAAAAAAATGTTCCATATTGATTTACTACATGTCGTATTAATTAATTAAAACCTACATAACGTAACACTACTTGGCTGCTTGCACAACAGCTGTTTTTACATTCTGAATATTTTTTCTAAATTAAATAATAACAATAAAATGTTTCAAATAGTGGATATATAATTTTGTAATATAAATGTTGTTGTTTTTATTACTGTATGAAACTTATTTTCTTTTCGTTTTTGAGCTCTTAAATAAGTGCATTTTTTTACAATAACTCTTATTGCATCTCTATTAAAACTCTATCAAATCTTGTTTCGGTCAAATACACATCTCAGGATTCTCCATACTACATATCACTTATGTATAAGTTCGCCCGTTCTTAAAGGTAGCTTTAGTGCTTGTTTGCTCTATAGCGCAATCTAACATTTCCAAATATTGCAACAACAAAAAGACAGAGCAAAGAACTCATCACTAGTGAATAGAGCTGAGCGAGTAAAAGTCAACAGAAGCAAATAGGTATCGATTCTCGTTAAATAAGATTTATGCAGAAACATGGTTATGCCATTAAGGCTTTCAGTCCAACCTTGTTTTGCCTCACAACAAAAGATGAGTAGAAAAACCAAATACACAGTGAAGTTAAAAAGTTGCTTGTTCATTCCCCTAATATAAGTAGGTCAGTGTGGCGAATTTATGGTAAACAGTCACAGATTTTGCCCCCAAATTGGAACTTGGACAATAAACAATGGTCTAATTCACACAATTTTTTTTGTATAGACCAAAGTTCAGTTTGACATAATCTCTACAAAAATTCGAAAAGAAACTAACTTAGATTGTAACAATGAATGCATTTAACTGTGCAAATAAGAATCTTAAATGGCTTCACTTTCGCATATATATTTTTATCCGTCACCCGCATAAATTTTTAATCTCCTTTCAAAATGTAAACTTCAGTCAATTTTCAAAGTTGATGATGTGTTAAGATATCAAAATGACAATGCAATTTTTAATTCTTCATTACGTAAAAAATATTTATGAAATAAATAATGAAACTAAGTATATTTTTGTCTCCTATGACTAGGCTATGACACAATTATTTGGTTCATTTTAATCACTAAATATCATAAATTAAGTTCTATCTGTAGAAACATATTTTAATGGGATAGTTCGGTGTGATTTTTTTCAATTAAACACAAAAATGTAATGCAATCCATTTTTTTTTAAAAAATAGCATAACAATTCAAAATATAATGATTTAGTTCCTGGAGCACATTTCTAATTTAAATGAAATAGGTAACAGCTTTTATTCTGTAATTATTTCATATACACTTCAACCTGAGATCCTTCTCACAAACAAACATCAGCGGTTCATTGCAGAAGTAGTCGTGGACCGGGTAATAAGTGGTCGTGTCAAAAGACACACATAATTCTTTGATGGGTGAGCTCGGCTGACCTATATGGATGAAAAGCAAATTTCAGTTACAAATGTAAACTAAATGTTTTGAAGCTGTTTCTTAAAGTAAACTGCTTAAAGTGATTTTATCTTTCAAATTCTTCATCTACCTCCGGCTTATTTTAACGTACTGAATAATTCAAAAATAGTTGGCTTTACAACAGTGTTGTCCAAAGTCCGGCCCGCGGGCTAAATGATGCCCGCAATAAATTTTTCACTGGCCCACGGCCTCACGTTAAATTATAAATTGACTCTTGGATTTTTTCTGTTACGACGGAAATATTTTTATAAGAAAATAAAAATTTGTGCTGTTTTGAGTATGATGATGGCGAAAATCTATGGAATTTTATTGTTTAACAAAAAGGATATTAAAATACAAAAAGCCAATGAAGTTATTTGATTTTATTTGATCGAATTTCGATGAAGTCTGATGGGCAAATTCAATTTAGTAATATTGTTTATTTTTGCAAAGTTGAGTAGGAAATGAATGTTGGGCGTACACTTAAAATTAGGTGAACAATTTTAATCACAATTTTTAACAATATTTTCGGCTATTGCTTTATTTGAACACGTTTTATTTATTAATTGTAAGGCACGTACGTAGTTTAAAATATTAATCGAGTTTCAGTAATTTCTACTGAGTGAAAAAGGTATTTATAAAGTGTGGAAGATCGCGATAACATTTCCTCTTTTTACCCCTCAGAAAATCAATGTTTACAACACAAAAATGTTATATAATTGAAAAGCCTGTAAGTTAATCTAAAAGTATGTGAGTATAGTTAATTATCCTAGTCTGGCTCCCACATATTTTACTTCCTGGCATATGGTGCAAATTGCACAAGGTTTGGACACCTTGCCTTACATGTTGATATGCCATTTAAATCTGTCAAGAAGGGGTGCCCTCTACGTGGCTCGGAAGACAAGTAGGGAAGCGGAGCTGACCGAAACCCGAAACTGACAACTCCTGGCAGGCAATGCCTAAGTTCGTTATGTTAGGTGTTAGGTGCTAGTCACATATGATTACAGTCGTTGCACGGATCTTAGGCAGAGCATTAGATGCAACGCCGATGGTGAAAACCTTTAAAGAACCCGTTGAGGGTCGGGTTAATCCGAAGTGTCCGTTTTGTCCCCCTCATTTACTAGCAACGCCATTGAGCGGTGCCGTTTTATGGCCAGGATCACCTGTACGGATTAGCAAAAGGTACCACAAAGAATGTAGCGGACGCCAGCTCTGAGGAAACCTTCTAGTGGGGGTCACACCCTAGGTAGGTCATTGATGATCCCCCGCTTTGCGGCGGTCCAAACCATTGAGACTCGTGTGCTTTGCCGGGGTGGTGCCGAAGTTGTAGCGAGTCGAAGTAGGGAAAATTCCACCCCTTCTTGTGAGGTCAACTTAAGTAGGAGGCATTATCGACCATGTCCTGGATGCCCAGCCAGGTGGCTGCTCCAGAAGTGAACGTTCCGGGGGAGGGGGGTCCCTCAGCTGTTAAGTCCCTCGGGGGGCGGTTGGGATAGCTGAGGGGCTTTTCCACTAAGAGCACAAGGCTCGGGGCTACTGATTTTCTTCCACATGTAGGATATTGTGATGCAAGCATTTTAAGGACATTCAGCCTCATCCTGAAAAGTGTTTTCAAATGAGCTCCGCTTAATTAAAAATATATATCAGTTCACGACAAGGCTAATAGCCGGTTCAGACTTAAACATTTTGATCAACATTTTAAAGTGTGAAAAGACTAGAAGGGATTGATTTTTCGGTTAATGTTGTTGTTTCTTTTTTTTTCCGAACTAATGAGTACACAACCATGTTACTTTACGACCTTCTTTGTGAAAGAGTTTTTTTAATTTTTTTTGCAAAATACTGCTTGCCTGTGAATCAAACAAACGCCTCTATAAATAAACTTACAAATTCACGATATATATATATATATATATATATGAGTGCGCATTTGATAAATGAGCCAATTCTCACCCGAATGAAAGAGTGTCGACTTGTAAGGACTGCTCATGTTAAGTTCAGATCCATCGTCGTCCCATCTGTACGATCCAGGCACCTCAAAGTTGTTTAGTCCTATCCACGACCATGAGTCAGTGGCTTTTAAAGAAGGGTAAAGGGCCGAGAACGTTCCACTGAGAATTTCTATTTTCTCAGCTACCTTCATCGTGTAAAGTGTGGAGTTGTTATCTGTAGGTGCGTAAACATGATAACTACAGTGACTCATTACTTTGAAAGTTAAATAAGTTATTTTAACTTGTTTAATACAGTTTTGCGTTAAAAAATCTTTTAAAGAGCATATTGAGACATAATAATAAATGTTTCAAAATATAATTAGAGGCATGTGAAGCGATCTTATCATATGTTGTTTATGTAAAAAAAATTTTAAAAAAGGTAATTAGAGTAGATATTTAAACCTTTATAACAAAGCTCAAGAATATTGCTAAAGGAATTAAAATTAAAGATTCAATTATTGATATTCGTTAAGTTGTCGAAAAGATACTACCAATTAAAAACAATATATTGGAAATGTGTACCTATTATAGAAACTTCATGTTAAAATACCTCGACAAAACTGTCTTGCCTCCGTGTAGTTGAGTTTTCTAGGAGATATCCACAGACAAGCGGTAACACTTCCTTTAGAGTGGAGTTTAAAGTTGATATACTGTGATGTCAGTGAATCGTCGTAATATAATTCAGTCTCTGGATCTCTGGGTGAAAGTGAATTATACAACCAAGAACCTGCAAATACATATCAAAAATAAACATACCTTACATTAGTTTTATAAAAATTAAAGATGCATATGTTAAATTGAGCCCCGTAAAGAAAAAAAGAAAAAATAATCCTTTTTAAAAAAAAATTTTTTTTTACGTTTAACTACGAGCAAAAATTATTTGTGTACACATTAAGTCTTAATATTTTAATATTCACAAGATTCCTAGACTGTATATGTAGAAAAAGGATGAGTCCAATTTCTAGTGAACATTAACCAAACAAGAGACTACAAAGTATCAGTAATAAAAGGAAGCCATAAAGAATAGCCAGCAACCGCGCAATTTATAAGCTGAGCATCGCGGAAAGAATGAAGTACAAAATTCAAAACAGCGTAGTATTAAATTTACTTGGACCAGCAAAAAACAAATGTTAAGAAAAACTTTGTTTTTTACATTGATTACATATAATTGTTTTGTGAATTCTTTTTTTCCTTTTAGTGAACGTTAAAATTTTTCTTCTTTTATAACACTGAATTCTGAATTTCTTTCCATTTTTTATTTATAACTTTTCTTTTCTTTGAATAAAAAATATTTCAATTTTTTTTTCAATTCATCTATAAATACAAAATTTCGACATGAATGACAAAAGCACACTTAAGGGCTCATAATTTACAAATTTTTAAATTATAATTTTACATTTGCCTAAGGAATTTTCAACAAATGTTAGTGAGGTAAATGACCCACAAATAGAGAGATGTGTCTCTGTATGTTACCATTTTATTACATTTAGTACTTGTATTGCCTGATGCATATTTATAGCATGTGGTATATGTATTGCTCGTGATATATTTATTACCTGTAGTACTTGTATTACCTATTTCATATTTATTGCTGGGGTATATGTAATACCTGTAGTATTTGAAATACCTGTTATATTTTTATTGCCTGTGGTTTAAGCCTTACCTGTGGTGTATTAATATTACCTGTAATGCACTTGTTGGTCCTTGTGTTAAAGGTGAACCCGGAACATGTTGCATTACTTCCATAGCACCTGGCCCCACATCCCACTGTACTGGCGGCGGTCACGGGTGCTTCAGTGGGCATCAGGTGGACAAAGGTGTCAGTGATCTCATTTATGAAATGTTTTGTTTGGCTGGCAGAGATTTCTAAGATGAGAAATGAATTTAACGCGACCAGAAAACGAACTAAATTACTTTAAGAAATTCATTTTTGAATTATGGATGTAACGTCCTCAGTTAAAAGGATTATTTTGTTTTGAAATAAAATGCTATTTCAGTTACGTATTTATTAATTTACGTACATTTGCGTATACCCAAGTTAGAAATTGCAGGAGATCCAACTTTATACCCTCCTGGATGTAATCTAATTGTGGTTTCGCGTGGCTTCTAGTAAATACGATTAACAACATTCCTATTGCACGTTTAACTATAAATATATATAAACCTTAGTATGACAGCGCAGAGCTAATGTAAAGTGTATAATGTACAAACAAATTATAATTATTATAAATAACTAGATTATGCCGGGGCGCCGTGGCGCCTGCGGCGCCCACTTTTTAGGGCGCCTACGGCGCCAACCTTTTTCAAAAGTCCAAGTAACTTATCCTTGTTTAATAAATACGAAATATTAAACTTCCTGAATTGTACACATAGTATTTTATAATTATAAATCCTCAAATCCAATTTTTACATCGTTCCCTTTTTCCAAAATTAAGATATAAGCTAAAGCAATGACGTCATATAATATATTTTTTACAGCGCGTCTTTAATTTGTAATTAATTTGCACACCTTTTGATGCACACCTTGTATTAAATATTAGATCAAACAATGACGTCATATAATAATTTTTTACAGTGCTAACACGATTTTTTTTAACTGCTATAGACTGTTCTACATCGTTCCTCAGCGTTCCACATCCAGCCAGCCAGTGACTTGGGCTTTTATACTATCTAATATATAAAGATGAAAGTTTGTGTGTTTGTTTGTTTGTGTGTTTGTTTGTTACCAATGGAAATCCACACCGTTGGACCCAGGATGCTGAAATTTTGCATGGGGCTCTCATTCGACCCTAGACAGGTCGTAGGCTATGTTTCAACCCCAGGTGACCACCCCTAGGGTAAGGGGGCCCATAATCAGAAAATGTAGAGCCAAATAAAGACAAAATAAATTCTCATTTCGATATTGAACAGCTTCATGCGGGCATTCAAAACGAGTTCATTTTGGTGCGTTATTTTTTACAATACTTTATTTTTAGCTGTGCGCTTTCAAAAATCTTTTATTGTCAAATTACGGTGCGCACCTTTTCGTGTACGCATCTAAAAGTGAGCAGTGTAATTTTATTATAATAACATTCATATTTGTTTTGGCCTTGCGGTACAAAACAGTGGCCTTTTATACAAATACTTTCTTGATATTATAGATCTGTTAACACTATTTCATTACATTTGTCACACGATGTATGGTATTTATTTTTAAATTAAGAGTTTTATTATGTTGTTTCTAATGACTCAAATTTTAATTTAAACAAATACTAATTATGTGAGGGTATTTTATGTGGAAAGAAATTGCCCAAGTCAAAAAATCTTAATCGTAATTTAGAGGAACTATACGTTTGTTTTTCTTAAAATTTGTTGCGTGTTCTATATTAATTTTTCTTGCTTATTTTACTTGCTCAATCCCTTAAATTTAATTATTAAAGTTAATCATCAATGAATATTACATGCATATAAAAGCCTACGACCAATGCTGAGTTTTTTTTAATTACATAAGCTCTATAAATTTACAATTTAAACCTTTCTACCGGACTTATAAACATAAGCATATTAAACTCAATACAAGTGAACCTATAAGCAATTAATTAAGTTGGGCGGCGAATTGAATATGCCATGGTCATTACGCTGTTGCGGAATAACAAAAGCCATTTTAAAAATAGATGTTTAGTCAAACATAGCATCTTTTTTTCCTATTTCGTAAATAATTTATTTATTTTTCAGAAACTAAATCTGGTGTTTGAAATATAATTTACAAACTATGATGTCCCATCGGGAAACATGGTCCAAAACATACTTGAATTCCTTTTTAAAATTATACCTATTACATAAAAGCCGCAAATTTAAATCGTATAACATAGAGACAAATATAAAAAAGCATTATATATCATTTCCATATTAAAACACTAATAAATAAAGACTATCAAAAAGTATACAATTTATTTTTGGAGCAGTACTGCATTACAAGACTTCATTTTAAGCGCCCGCCTTTAAATTGACTAAAAACGGTGCGAAAATTTTATTGCAAGCTTTTTAAATAAGACTGATTTAGTTTCTTCAAACTCTTTTAGAAACTTCATTACATTTACTAATGAAGTTTCAAAAAGAATTTAAAGAAACTAACTCAGTCTTATTTAAAAAGCTTGCAATAAAAAAAATGACTTAAAAAGGCATTAATTTAATTTAAAATCCTGCAAACAAACATTCTCATTGCTATAGATTCAACGTATCAAGAGATTACATTTGGAATGAAACTCGTGTAGTCTTTAATGCGCTGATAAAACATAAAAGAAAAAAAGTAAAATGACCCATCGGGAAACATGGTCCAAAACATACTTGAATTCCTTTTTAAAATTATACCTATTACATAAAAGCCGTAAATTTAAAACGTAAAACATAGAGACAAATATATAAAAGCATTATATATCATTTCCATATTAAAACACTAATTAATAAAAACTATAAACAAGTATAAAATTTATTTTTGGAGCAGTACTGCATTATAAGACTTCATTTTAAGCGCCCACCTTTAAATCAACTTTCATTGACTAAAAATTGACTATAATTTTTTCACTTTTGTCCCTTTCTACAAAACGGTCCCATTTAGCGATGGATTCCAAAATCTTATATGTTGCTGTTTCACCAAGGGATTCAATTCTTTTTTGATTCCCGTTTTCAGATAAGACATTATATTTTGTAAAAAAAAATTCCTGTTTTTGTTTCTGGAAATTAGATAAAGGGAGATTTTTACTCATTACTTTTAGTTCAGAGTTCAGTCGTGCTTAATTGTTTTTAGTATGATTCGTAAATTTTACAGACTTTTAGTCAAATGGGAAGTTGGACCATTAGTGAGAGGGGGCTTAGGCTTTTATTAGTATAGAAAAGAGGAGGGCACTAAATGAAGTTAATCAAGAGAAATACAAAAAAATAAGAAGAAAGTAAATCGTTGCATACACATACATACTTAACAAATAACTATTTGAATATTTTCAACAACATAATAAAACTTGCTCATTACTATAAACTTACTTATTAAAGTTAAGAATCAATGATCTTGACATGCATATAAAGGCCTAGGACCTATGTTGTCATTTCATGTTTACATAATTTTATGTTTACATAAGCTAAACAAATTAACTATTTAAACTTTAGCTAACGAACTTATTAAGAAAGTCATTAAACTTAACACAAGTGAACCTAAAGATCACTAATTCCGTGTAGTTAGAAGCATACAAATCTGGGTGGTTGTTAAGTACACTTCCGTGGTGGTAACGAGCAAAAAAAATATTTAAATATCAATTTTCATATAGCCCATATAATGAAAAAAACGTCTTTGTGCCCCCGGCCCCCATGACTGAATTGCAACTTTTTTACGCAAATGATCGTCGTGAGAGGCTACTCAACAACTTCCCAAAGTTTCATGCTTCTACCTACAAGCGAAGTTGGAGAATTCAATTAGTGATGAGTCAGTTTTTTATATAAGAAAAAAACTACATAGCCTATGACCTGTCCCGGGTCAAATGAGGGTCCCATGCAAAATTTCAGCACCTAGGTCCAACGGTGTGGCATTCTATGAGTAACACAACAAACAAAAGAAATAAACAAACAAACTTTCATCTTTATATATTAGATGGGGTTTTCCCGCTTTGGGAATGTCAATGTTTGACTGTTGCACAGTGAGCACTATTTTGACACATGCTTGGTGTGACGTAGTTTGGTGTGGGATGACGTCAATAGAGAGATATGCTAGAGGGACGATTTTGTAGCGGAGAGCACGCACAGTGTTGTTATTATTTTGCCTTGAAGGATTTCTTTGTTCAATTAAAATATTGATTCTTCTGGTGGTGTTTTTACTTATTGAGTTGAAGCCTTGTGAGTCATAAAAATCATTAGAACTTGACATTCTTAAGAAGAACAAATGAAATTAATCTCTTTAGAATGTGTTTTTTAAGATTTTACAATAACTAACCTTACCTAACCAAACTTGAAGTAGTAAACAAGTTTATATATTAGCCTTTCTAATACCTTTCAGCCATTTAGTGGTGTTAATAGAATACATTAAATTCATCTGTTCATTGATGTTAAGAAGGATGAATTAAATACATATATTTATTGATCCGGTGAAGGTTAAATTAAATTAATCTCTTCTGAATATTTTTTTTGGATCTTATAATCAATACAAAATATCACTAAACAAATTATATATCCATAACTTAAATTAACACTTCACCTGTTTTACAAATGTCCAAACACAATTGATGTGTCCGAATTAAACAAATAGTCATGGGGTAGCAAAATTTAAACTAATTTAATAATTTACTTATAAGTTACTTATTTATCTAAGTTACTTATAAGTTTATTGATGCTAAAAGGGGGGGGGAACCTTCAGTATGGTATTTAAGAAGAAAGTTTAACAAAGGGAAATACTTAAAAGCAGTTTTACACTAAAACAATATATAAGCTATTATGTTCCTATCTTTCTTCAGAGAACTCATGCCCCCAAAAAGAAAAACTCAATTAGGTCGTGTTTCTAAAACGGCAAAGAAGCAAGCCTTACATAGAGAAAATGAAACCAATGAACAAACACAGGCAAGACTTGCTGTTGAGAGAGAAAGAGTTTCAATCAGAAGAGCTAATGAAACCAGTGAACAAACACAGGCAAGACTTGATGATGAGAGAGAAAGAGGTTCCATAAGAAGAGCTAATGAAACCAGTGAACAAACACAGGCAAGACTTGATGATAAGAGAGAAAGAGTTTCAATCAGAAGAGCTAATGAAACCAGTGAACAAACACAGGCAAGACTTGATGATGAGAGAGAAAGAGTTTCAATCAGAAGAGCTAAAAAAAACAGTGAACAAACACAGGCAAGACTTGATGATGAGAGAGAAAGAGTTTCAATCAGAAGAGCTAATGAAACCAGTGAACAAACACAGGCAAGACTTGATGATGAGAGAGAAAGAGTTTCAATCAGAAGAGCTAATGAAACCAATAAACAAACACAAGCAAGACTTGATGAAAAAAGAGTCAGATCTTCAATGAGAAGAGCAAATGAAACAAATTAACAAACCCAAATAAGACTTGCAGACCAGAGAAATGGAAATTTAAACAGAAGAAGAAATGAAATGCAGCAAGACCTAAAAGGTGCTGCTCATCAATATGACCCAGATATTCCATACCATCAACATGAAAAGGTCAACATTGGTGAGATGAACTTGATCTGCAAGCATTGCCATGCATTTAAATGGAAAGATGAGCACCCTGGAATGTGCTGTTCAAATGGCAAAGTTAAACTAGAGACTCTGCAACATCCACCTGAGCCACTTGATCATTTGCTTCAAGGTGTATCTCAAACGTCTAAACGCTTCCTAGCCAACATCAGAAAATACAACTCATGCTTTCAAATGACATCTTTTGGTGCCAGCAAAGAAATTCGTGAACAAGGATTCATGCCAACATTTAAAGTTCAAGGCCAAATTTATCACAGGGCTGGATCTCTGCTGCCAGCTGAAGGCGAACCTCAGTTTCTGCAGATCTATTTCATGGGAGACCAAGCTAGAGAAGTCCAACAAAGATGTGCAAACTTTCCAGACTTGCAACAAAATGTTGTTTTGGAGTTGCAAGAACTCCTACATGCAAACAATGCCTACCTTCAAATTTTCAAGACAGCTCTAGAAAGAATGCCAACTGATGAATACAAAGTTGTGATACGAGCTGACAAAGCACCAAGACATGAACACCAAAGGCGGTTCAATGTACCAACATTTGATGAAGTGGCCATTGTCATGGTAGGAAATGAATTTGACAGACGTGACATTGTCCTTCAAAAGCGAAACAACCTTCTCCAAAGAGTTGCAGAAACTCATCGCTCTTATGATGCTCTGCAATACCCCCTAATGTTTTGGCAAGGTGAAGATGGGTACTCCTTTGGCATTCCTCAGACAAACCCAGACACGGGAAACAATGTTTTGGGTAAAAAGGTTACAGCAATGGACTTTTATGCATATCGAATCATGATTCGCAGTGGTGAAGATAACCATCTCTTGAAATTTAGACAGCTGTTCCATCAATTCATCGTAGATATGTACGCGAAAATTGAAAGTGAACGCTTGCTCTACATCCATCTAAATCAAAAGAAGCTGAGAGTTGAAGACTACATTCACCTCAGAGATGCCATTGCAAATGATGCCAATCCAAATGATCTGGGGAAAATGGTTATCTTGCCAGCAACATTTACAGGAAGTCCAAGACACATGCATGAGTACACTCAAGATGATATGACTTATGTCAGAAATTATGGAAGGCCAGATTTGTTTATCACCTTTACATGCAATCCACTATGGCAAGAAATTCAGGCTCATCTTTTACCTGGCCAATCAGCAGTGGATCGACATGATTTGGTTGCTAGAGTCTTCAAACGAAAACTATCAAAATTAATGGGAGTCATTACAAAAAGTCATGTCTATGGTGAAACGAGATGCTGGATGTACTCAATTGAATGGCAGAAGAGAGGCTTACCCCATGCACACATCCTAATCTGGCTGATGAAAAAATTACGACCTAATCAAATTGACAATGTAATCTCAGCAGAAATACCAAACTCTACACAAGATAATTTTTTGTTTGAAATTGTTGTGAAAAATATGCTGCATGGACCCTGTGGAAACTTGAACAGAAACTCTGCTTGCATGGTTGATGGGAAATGCTCAAAAAAATATCCAGGGAATTTGATACAAGAAACTAAAACTGGTGAAGATGGCTATCCTGTGTACAGACGCCGTAAACCAGGAGATGGTGGTTTTACTGCAAAAATCAAAATGAAGGTTGGTTCAACATATCAAGAAATAGAAATGGACAACAGATGGGTGGTTCCCTACACTCCAATTTTGACAAAAATGTTTCAAGCTCACATAAATGTCGAATCTTGCCAATCTGTCAAGGCCATCAAATACATCTGCAAGTACGTCAATAAAGGAAGTGACCAGGCCGTTTTTGGTCTTGAAGGAAACCAAGAGAATCCAGATGAGGTGCAAAAATTTCTAATGGGTCGTTACATCAGCAGTAATGAAGCAGTCTGGAAAATTTTGAATTTCCAAATTCATGAATGGTATCCAACAGTTGTTCACTTGAGTGTTCATCTTGAAAATGGGCAAAGAGTATACTTCAACCAAGAAAATATATATCATCAAATTCTGGAGCCACCAAGAACAACTTTGACAGCTTTTTTTCAACTGTGCCAACAAGACGACTTTGCAAAAACCATTCTCTATTGTGTGGTTCCAAGGTACTATACTTGGAATGCTTCTCAAAAATTATTTAAACGCCGAAAACAAGGAGCAGATGTTGAATATCATCCAGGGATAAAATCTTCAGATGCATTGGGACGTGTGTACACCGTTCACCCATCTAATGCAGAATGCTTCTTTTTAAGGATGCTACTTCATGTTGTTAGAGGACCAACATCCTACACTGACTTAAAAACTGTTGATGGTCATGTGTGTGCTACATTTAGGGAAGCTTGCCAAATGCAAGGGCTACTAGAAAACGATCACCATTGGGTCTTGACCATGGAGGAGGCATGTACATCTCAATCACCTACCCGTTTGAGACATCTGTTTTCAATTTTGCTGACAACATGCTCTGTTTCTAATCCACTTGCTCTCTGGGATACATTTAAAACATATTTGAGTGAGGACATTATGTTGCAAACCAAGAGAGAGAATCAAACACTGCTAATTGAGTTCTCTAATGAGATTTACAACAGGTTTCTTATGTTGTTGGAGGATTTGTGTGTATCAATGTCAGGAAGGAACCTTGACCAGTTTGGGTTACCAACGCCTCAAAGAAATGAAAACAATCTTCAGAATAGTGAAATTCTACGAGAACAAAATTATAACACAAATGAATTGATGGCCTATGTCTCAGAAAATCAACCACGTTTAGTTGAGGATCAAAGAGCTGCCTACATTCACATCTTAGAACTGGTTACCTCAAAAAAAGGTGGAATCATATTCCTTGATGCTCCAGGAGGTACAGGTAAAACATTTTTGATCAATTTGCTCTTGGCTACAATCAGACGAGACAAAGATATTGCTCTAGCCGTTGCTTCTTCTGGCATAGCATCAACATTGCTTGCAGGGGGTAGAACAGCTCATTCTGCCTTCAAGTTACCTTTGAACATGAACCATTCTGAGAATGTAACCTGCAACATATCAAAAGGATCAGGAAAGGCCAAGGTACTAGAACAGTGTTCTCTCATTGTCTGGGATGAGTGTACAATGTCACACAAGCGAGCTCTTGAAGCCTTGAACAACACTCTTCAGGATTTAAAAGGAAACACAAAACTAATGGGAGGAACAGTTGTGGTATTAGCTGGAGATTTTCGACAAACTTTGCCTGTCATTCCAAGGTCAACACCAAGCGATGAGTTGAATGCCTTCCTCAAAGCTTAAACTCTGTGGAAACAGGTCAAGAAAATGACTCTGACCACCAACATGAGAGTCCATTTACATGGAGATAATGCAGCAGGCTACTTCTCACATCAATTGCTTCAACTTGGCGATGGAAAGTGGCAGGTAGACCCAGCATCAGGAACAGTTTCTTTCCCATCAAATTTTTGCACTGTAGCAAAGTCACTTGAAGAGTTGAAACTTGCCGTTTTTCCAAACATCCAAGACCAGTTTAAAAATCCTGAGTGGTTGTGCGAAAGGGCCATTCTTGCTCCAAAGAATTCAAGTGTCAACAGCATCAATTCTCAAATTCACAATTTTCTACCAGGCATTTCAAAAAACTACAAATCTATTGATACGGTTACAGATCCGGCCCAAGCTGTTTACTATCCAACAGAATTTTTGAATTCATTAGATCCTCCTGGCATGCCATCACATAACTTGGAACTTAAAATCGGAGCTCCTATCATACTTCTGAGAAATTTGGATCCCCCTAAACTATGCAATGGAACACGATTGAGCATCAAGCATCTCTTACCTCGTGTAATAGAAGCCACAATTTTGACAGGCTGCGCCAAAGGAGAAGGTGTCTTCAATTCAAGAATTCCACTCATACCAACAGATATGCCTTTTGATTTCAAGCGCCTCCAGTTTCCAATCAGGCTTGCATTTGCCATGTCTATCAACAAGGCACAGGGACAGTCTTTAAAAGTGGCAGGCATTGTACTTGAGGAAGCATGCTTTGCCCACGGACAGCTATATGTGGCATGTTCTAGAGTTGGGTCACCAACAAATCTTTTCATTTTTGCACCAGACGGAAAAACCAAAAATATAGTCTATCGACAAGCCTTAATATAAACAATATATAAATTACATGTACTTATTTTTAATTACATTTCAATTTATTTTTTAAATTGTTTTTCAATGAATGAATTGAAATAATTGTTTTAAAAAATCTGTTGACTATTATTTTAATCGTGCGACGCCGGGTAACCCGGCTAGTTTATTATAATTGATAGTTAAAAGATTACTGTTATTGTTCATAGATATAAAATGTTATAAATTGTTTACGATTATCTCTGTTCACATATCAGTTTATTTCCCCTGGAATTCTTAATTTAGAATTATTTTTTAATGATTTTTTATTTTATTTTATTTTTCTAAATGTGCAATGCTTTTTATTTCAAAATGTTAGTAATTGCCTCTCGGTACATGGAAATGTGTCCACTGCAGTGATAAATTATGGTAATATCAATAGAAACCGATAAAGAATTAATTATTTTTTTTGCTTGTTATTATTTTTGTATTTTTCAAATTATATATTAAACTTATTTTCACATAATTTGTTTGTTTTAAGTAGATGTTCATAGATACAAATACGTTTTAGCTTGAATTATAAATCATTTACCATTTGTATGTGCTTGTTTATTCATTTTAAAAGTGTCAATTTCTACTTAATGTGCATTGTGTTTGTGGAACTTATTTAAATGACATAGAATGTCTGTAATTTAAATATATATATATAAATGATCACACCATTACTTTTCTCCTTTCAATAAATAAATAAATAAATAATGTTAAAGCAGTAGACAGAAAATTGATTATATACTTTTGTTTAAATTTGAGAAGCAAGAAAGCATTTTGGTGTTCGTAACAACACGATGATATTTAGCGTACATATGTCTAAAAACAACTTTTCCAAATACATAATTCAGACAAAATAATACGTGTTCTCCTGTTGAAAGTACAATCACAGGCAACAAAGAATGTAATGAATAAATACGTTGTTTTATGATGAGGAAATCATAGTCATTGTTTTTAAAGTTTTTTATGGTACTTACTTAAGAGTAGGGTAAAAAACTGGATCTTACCGTAAAAGATAAAAGATAGGAAGGCCAATGCACGCATTAAACTCATGTGATTTACTTCCATTATATATTAAAATAATACAGTACTAATACTGATAGTGTGTACTTAAATTCCAATTAGGTTGTCTTAGAAATATTTATGATAAAACTGTTTATAATTTATAAGATCTCATATAAAAATACATGTAAAACTAAATAACAGTTCTCATAGCTTAGCTAGTTGTTGACACCAGTGCAACAATTAACCGATATCCCTTAATTGGTGGGGGGGTCTATCCCCTGCAGTTGTCATTTATTGAAATAGGACACCGGATGAACATCACTGCGTTGGACACGCCCACACAGTCACCAAACCGGTCCCAGGATGTGGGAGGTAAACATCAGCTGTTAGATACTTTCGCATTTCTTTTTCATGTCTGCGTTACACGTATTTTTTTCTTAAAGTAAAGAACGTTTTTAATTTCATTTTGCTTTTTAGCCGTACAAATAAATTTCCCTTCCCTTACAAGAAATGCAGTTCAGATTCTTTAACATGTTATCATTTTGTCAACATTAAGAAACTTTTAAACAGGATGACTACTACTACAACTAATATTATAATAATAATATGAGTACGGAAATAGAGCGGTTCACAAGAGTGGGTCCTGGCTCACCACACTTCACATAAAATAACCAGAGAAAAAAAACCCGTAAGAATAAAGTTTTTGACTATAAATCACTTATATATGAGACATAACTAAAAGTATCGATTATGTTCAATATAATACTCACCGCGCGTCCGACTAGCATCAACATTTACAGATCGGGAAAATATTTTAAAAGACTATTCATTATAATACGCACCGCGCTACAGACTAGCATAAACATTTACATGTGTCGCCAAATGGTGGCTAAGTTATTAAAACAATAAAGTCCAAGTCACAAATTTCTAATGATATCAAACAAGTTTATCATCTCAAGACACAGAATACACAGCTGTTAAGTCCCTTCTCTCTCTCTCTCTCTCTCTATCTCTCTCTCTCTCTCTCTCTCTCTCTCTCTCTACGCTACCTCTACACTCTCCCTCTCTCAGACCAGTCGCTCTCCTGACCTCTGTGACATCGAGGTGAACCTCCAGTTACCCGTGGAGGTCAACTATAGCAGACCGCTACACATGCTACATAGAGATACATAGAGATAAACTAAAAATTCATTAATTTTCTTACCATATATTTGATCGATCTGAAATTTTGACACAATGCATTGTTAGGTGACACGAGTCTATGTGCAAAATTGCATTTCGATATGATCACAGAAAGTGGGTCATGATTTACTTTTGTTTTTCCGAGGGCGGGACCACGACAAGACGGTGAAGTTAATTTAAGGGAGTTACAAATATTAAATTTTGAAAAAAACTCTTCATAATATATAACATCATATAATTAAACGGTTGGCATTCATAAGTCACGTCCATTGGTCAAGATTCTTGCTAGTTCGTTACTGTGGTTTACAATAAAAAAAATTAAAAAAACAAATCATTTGCAAAATTTAATGGCTTCTCTTTTATCATATCATGTATATTTATGTCATTTGAACATGGAAAAGGGTGGGGGGGGCTGAATATAAAACAGAGGCAAGGAATAATAAAACTGACAACTATCGAGTTATTGTATTACAAGTTAGTGAAACAAATCGTATTCTGCTGTAAATTCTACTTCAGAATGTTATAACACTTTTTAAAAACTTTTTTATGTTAATTATTATTACTTGTTTTTAATGTTTAGGGGGAAGACGGTAGTTTAGTTCCTTAGTTATTGTCGGAAAAGTGTTATAACATTCTGAAGCTCTCCTTTGAAAAAAAAATGGTTTTGTTTCACTAATAATAGAATGAGTATTTAAACGCAATTTCCAAAAAAGAATTTCCGACTTTTTTTATTCAAGGGAAATCATTCTAGATTACATTAAAACCCATTTCAAATCAATAATTATGAAACTAAACAAAGCAATTGGTATGTACAAATTGCTGCTAAAATTATAGGAGTCGAATGAAAAAGGAATTTTTCAATCAATCCTTCTCCAACATTGTTCTAAATATTATTAGCTATCTTTTGGCGTTTGTTTCAACCCGATAGATGTTATGGATGGCGAGAAAATGACAAAATACTCATATTTCTCCGTGTTATTTATTTTTTAGAAAATCCAGTAAACCTTTTCGGTAATTTTTTTGGCCCATTCACATCATTGGGACCTCCTTAACATATTTGCAAAGACCCGAACCCTCTATCTGGTATGGTTCAGGGGTAGTTGCTTGTGCAAACTCGAACAGACTGCACAGACATTTCAAATATATAAACAAATTTTTTCCTATGGGAAATTGATTTTAAAATATCCAAACCATTACATTTAAAAACGAAAAATAAGTGTAATAAAAATTATGTCTTTAATATCGTTCTCTTTCCGTACGCGTCTTTGAAACTCTTATAACGTGGTTCTTTGTATACATTGTGTTCGTATTAAATCAGTTTCAATTAAGATTTAAATACAATGTAAGCATATATTTAAGAAAATAATATAACAAAAAATTGAAGTTTTTTTAAAGGGATAAGCTCTTTAATCGTTAAAGCGTAACAAACTTGCCAGTTTTACATGCATAGTATTAGTGCTATAGAGGAAAGCATTCTTTCATTTATGTAGGTTTTAAAACAGAGATAGTCATTAACTATTTGGACAAAGAGTTTATATATATATATAAACTTATATATATACTTTTGGAAGAGAAAAGTATTCAAAGTGTGTTACCCGGACGCAAGCCAACCCCCCCCTCCCCCCCAAAAAAATAATAATAGGACAGCTTAAACAAAATAGTACACATTTTTTTAAAACTACAAGCTAAATCGGTATTATGATTGTTTACTTTTGTACTGCCTATCTTTGTCTTTGTGCTCTTTGTTAAGCAAGAGTTACCGGTATTTTTTAAAAAAATACTTCGTTGGTAAACAGTGACGAAAACGCGTACATTAAAATGCATTGTTGAAAACAAAATTTGTAAAACAATTTATGAAAACGTTCAAAAAAAATTAAATAAAAATGATTAAATAAGGTAAGTGCAGATGTTTAGTAATATATCATAGCTTCTGGTAGAGCAGTCGAATCTTGCAGAATGTAGAAAAGGACCTTGATGATCTACAATAACATCACCGATATTCAATATCCAATCAGCAATGACCCGCTCGTAAGCCGACACCCCAACTTTTTCCCCTAGATTTTGTCCTAAAAAAGGTCGGCTTGCTAACGAGTATATACGGTATGTCTTTTGAATTTAATAAATCGCTCACCTGCATTAAATAGCACTGTCTTGTAAGGATTTCTCATGTTTACTTGACTCCCACTTGAACTTGAACTATCCCTTAACCCGTTGTTGGGTCGTTGGGGCACCATCGTGAACTGCACACTAACACACGCCATTTGTCACGGTCCTGTGCTGCCCTTTGAGAGTCGCTGAATGACAGGCCGGTCCACTCTTTGATATTGTCCTCCCATCTCTTCTTTTGTCTGCCTCTTTTCCTTCCTCCCTGGACTGTGCCTTGTAATATGGTTTTTGCGAGACCTCCAGTTCTTGTCACGTGTCCGTACCATCGTAATTTCCTCTTCTTAATTGATGTGAGTAGGTCCTCGTAGGGGCCAATGACAGTACTTATTTTGTTGCGGACCGCTTCATTTGTGATGTGCGCTGTGTAGGAGATGTTCAATATCTTTCTGAAACATCTCATCTCTAGCGCATTTATTCTTCTTTGGAGGTCTGCAGTGAGCGTCCAAGCCTCACAACCGTACAAAAAGACTGACATCGCTAGAGAGCGCATTAGCCGGATCTTTGATCTCAGGGAGAGCTTCTTACTTTGCCAGATGTGCTTTAATTTGCTCAATGCTGCCATTGTTTGGGCTACTCTGGCAAGAATTTCTGGCTTTGAGCCTTCGTCGGATATTATGGCCCCTAGATACTTGAAGGTGGAGACTTCTTCGAGTTTTTGCCCGTTTATCCGAATCTCGCTTGTGAATTTACTATTAGCCATGACCTTGGTCTTTTCTGCGTTGATTTCCATGCCGTACGCCTTTGCTGCTTTCTCTAGCTTTGCGAGGAATTCTTTTAGTTCGTCCTCGCTACCAGCTAGGCCGTCAATGTCATCGGCGAAGCGTAGGTTGGTTATACTTCTCCCTCCGATGCTGACTGTTCCGACATGGTCTTCTAGCACATCTGTCATGATCCTTTCAAGGAAGAGGTTGAAGAGGATGGGGGAAAGTAAACATCCTTGTCTGACACCAACAGTGGTCTTGAACCAATCTCCCAGCTTGCTGTTGAAGAGTACTGCGCTGGTTGCTCTGTTGTAAAGGTTCTTGATCACTTCAATGATGTTTGCATTTATGTTGAATTTGTGCATCGTTGCCCACAGTGCCGCATGCCACACTCTGTCGAACGCTTTTTTAAAGTCTATAAAGACATGATAGAGGTCACTCTGGTGTTGGAGATGTTTTTCACAGAGAACTCGCAGGTTAAAGATTTGCTCCGTTGTGCTTCTTCCTGTTCTGAAGCCCGCCTGCTCTTCTGAAATGATTTGCTCTGCTTGTGGTTTCAGTCTGTTCAATATGATCATAAGCATGACTTTGCTGGGGTGACTAATCAGGCTGATTGTACGGTAGTTCTGACACATCTGTAGATTACCCTTTTTTGGGAGCGTGATAACCAGCGATTGCGTCCAGGGGGTTGGCCATTTGCCCTGTCTGCCAGATCTTGTTGCACATGTTAGTTAGGATGTTTATTACGGGGTCACCTCCTGCTTGAATCAGTTCGCCCGGAATGTTGTCCGCTCCAGCTGATTTCCCCTTCTTCAGTTTTTGTACAGCCAGCTCCACCTCGTCGCGGAGAATAGAATGCATGTCTGTGTTTGTTGACTTTGGGCAGTTGAGCACTGACGCATCGCCTTTGGAGTCTTCATTGTACAGCTCAGAACAGTATTCGGTCCATCTTCTGAGAATTTCTTGTTCTTCTGTGATACATTTTGCGGATTTATCTTGTATGGTTGAGATACGACCTTGTTTGGTGGATGTCAAGTCTTTAACAATTTTGTAAGCCTTCCTTGAATTGTTCCTTAGTAGATTTTCATCGATGTCAGAGCATTGTTGTTCTATCCATTCCTTTTTTGCTTTCACCATATCTTTCCTGATCTTTTTATTTGATTTCTCTGTATCTGGGTGCTCTTTCTGCAGTATTCTTTACGCTCTTAAGTTTTCTTCTTTCATCGCGCATAGTTCCAGAATATTAGAGGAGACCCATGGTCTTTTAATTGCTCGCTTCTTACCAAGTACTTCTTTTGCTGCTTCAATTATTGTGGTATTGAAGGTGTCAGTGACTAGGTCTATGTCCATGTCCGTTTCTGACTCATATAGTGTGGTGAGTGGAGCAAATTTTCCTCCAATGGTCGCCCTGAAAACTTCTGCGATTTCTGGGTCTTTCAGTTTGTCCAGGTCAAAGCGTAATCGTGGATTGCCTTGTTTTACTATCTTTTTCAGGTGGAGATGGAAGGTCATCAGCACCAGATTATGGTCACTGCCGATATCTGCTCCAGGGAAACTTCTAGTTCTAGCTGTTTTAATACACGATTTGAATCGTTTTCTGACCAGTATGTAATCTATCTGGTTACTATGTTCCCCGTCGGGGCTGTGCCAAGTCCATCTTCTGGATTTTTTATGTTGGCCCATTGTGTTAGACTCCCACTTGTAAGTCCCTATTTGTTCCAACTCTTTGAGTCCTACCCAGGCCCCCAAGGTTATCTACTACCATAGCGGGGCTCATGGCGTTGAAGGCATCAGACAGAATGAGAACCTTTTCAAAGACCTTCAATGTGTACAACGTGGCGTTGAAGTCTGTAAGTTAATTGATATGCTTTATTCATATAGGAAAACGGTAGCGTAGGAAAGACTTATAAGCATTTTATTTAAGTTTGAATAAAAAGCAAGAAAGTCTAATAGACGGATTTTTAAAGTTATTTTGGGAATTCTAAATGAGTTGTACACGCGCTTCTACTCCAGATTAAGAAAAAATTCATTAATTTGATCTTATACAAAGTAAAACCTGTAATTTAGTTACGATAGCTATTGAGATCGTTGAGACAATGTCTTGTTGTACGGTTTTATTTCTTTTTTTAAATTTTTTTTGTTATTATATTTTTTTTAAAAACAACACAATTTTTTATCCACACGCTTTTGTTTGAACTGAAACAAGAAAAGAACGATATTTAGGTTGTTATTTTTGTGGCTACCCAGGAGAATTAAATTTTTTTAAACATTAAATAAAAGTGATGAATACGTCTAGTACCTTTACGACACTCTAGAGCTGTGATGGCGAACCTTTTTGGGGCCGCGTGCCCAAAATTTAAACAAAATCCAATTATTAAAAGCAAAGTGCAAAAAACTCCATGGAAACCCGAAAATAGGGGTTTGGCTTAACTGGTTTGATTAAGGAAGTAATATTTTAGTCGCGTGCCGACTGTTGAGGCTCTGCGTGCCGATTGTGGCACACGTGACATAGGTTCGCCATCATTGCTCTAGAGCTAGAGGTATTAAAACATACTTTTTTAAATTAGTCCTTAGTACTACTGGCTTTTTATTTCAAATTATATAAATTCAAATGATACGGCCGCAGAATAAAATTTGCGCTCTCTCTTGTAAGTATACAAAGAGCAAAATCTTTTGTTTTAAATTACTATTTTCTCATACACGTTTTTATTTATTTATTTATTTATTTATTTATTTATTTTACTTTTTTTTTAAATGTTGTAATTATTTCTCATACTCCTTATTTGTTACATTTCGGGACAAAAGATTTTATGATTTTTTTACTATTATCACCTTTATAACAAATTGTATGGACTGAAATTTATTTAATAAGAAATAGCTCACACTTCTTGGAATATATTATGTAATAATTATGTTTCATTGACGTAAAAATTATACCATAATATAAATGTAATATCTTGTGTTCAGCAACTGGGATACACTGCCACTAAACTGTGTAATGTTGAATGCTTATTACCATTAATGCCATTCACCATTGTCATTGTACATGTCAAATTATGTTTTTTAAATTGTTCTGTATTTTTTAACAACATAACTTTTTACGGTGTTTACATTCTTCACATGGATTAAACTAGTTAGTGGGGACAAGGGAGTTTCATTTTCTGTTTACTTCTTTCAAACTACAATACCACGCTATCGATTTTTAATGGACGGAAAACAATTACAGAAAAAATTAATTTGAATATTGATTAAAGAATCAATTTTACCTTGACAAACTTTTCTAGCATTGATGTAGTTATTTTTTTGTAGATATTATCCACAAATAAGAATTAATATTGCCTCTAGAGAAAAGTTTAAAGTTCACATATTGTTTATCTTTATTGTCTTGGGAAAAGAGCTCAGTTTCAGGGCTTCTGGGGTATATTTTTTATCAAAAGCCAATAATCTGGGGGAAAAACTGTCATTATATACAAATCAATTATAAAAAATATTATAACGAAAATATGTAAAAATTAACGAATTTCGAAAGGCATTTACAATGATTAATATGTTTCATAAAATTCGTTAATGCATACACATATATAACTTAAGTCTGAAAATGAGTACTTGGTATAAAACAAAACATATAATGTATTTGTAAATGCAAAATGTTACATTGCTATCTCTAATAAAAAGCTTCGGGTGCCTTTAATTAATTAAGTAAAATTGTATTTCCCTGGCTAGAATATGAACATCTGATTAAACAGAAGCCTGACACCTAAAGATATCTAGATAAATTTTTCCACTGTTGACCTGTGGATTTCCATTTTTCAAGGAGTAAGAGATAAATATTTAAGAAATGTTTCTGATTTTTTTAATAAATTGTTTATAAGTGAATGTGTGTGTGTGTATCAGTGTGTTTATTAGTGGGTTTGAGTATTTTTTTATTTCGCTGTCGTGTATTTTTTGGACACTAGCGTGTCCGAGCACATGTGTTTGTTAGATTTTTTAAAGGAATAAGTGCTATGACTCCGTAATTCAATAGCGATATTAAAGGAATAAACATGGGAAACGTGGCAACTTTTTTTCGCGTATTCAATGTTTGTAGCATATTTACAGTCTACGCCCGTGGGCTCTCTCGCTTTGTCTAATATTTGCTGACGTGAACGCTCACTAAAGGCAATAATATAGTTACATATCATTAGTGCGAGTTCAAGGCCAGTGCTTGATATATATATATATATATCTAATATATAAAGCTCAAATGTTTGTATGTTTGTATGTTTGTATGTTTGTATGTTTGTATGTTTGTATGTTTCACTTTTCGACTTTCTGTTAGACAATCACGGAAAAACCAAATGACGGACGGGGACCAAATTTGGCAGGGCGGTTCCTTTTACCCTGAAGGTGGTTTTAAGTTAGTTTTTGTAATTGTCCCTTTTGCCCGAATGCCGTAAATTAAATAATCAGAAAATGCAGAGACAAAGAATAAAAAATTTAACCTCATTTCTGTATTGAACAAATTTACGCGGACGTTCAAATGCCGTTCAAAGCGAGTTACTTTTGGTGACGTTTTTTTTCCCCAATGCCAATACTTTATTTTCAGCCGTGCGCATTTGAAAAAATATTATAATGTCTAATTACGGTGCGCACATTTTCGTGTGCGCTTCATAATTTGAGCTGTGTAGTACAAAGAATTGTCATCTTCTTTACTGTTACTTTCTATATATTAGATAGACACGTAAACATATTTAATTACAACTGCCAAACGATGCATTAGATTTAATTGTTTACACGTTTAAATTTAATTGCGAATTTGTTTTAATTATTTTATGTTCCATAACTCGACATTTAATGAAAAACCGATTTATGTAATAATTGTGTCAGTATTTTTTTCAAGGCTTCATTTTTAGCGGTGCAAGTTTTAAAATCTTTTATCGCCTGATTACTGTGCGCAGATTTTCATGTACGCATCTTAAATATAGCCTATATTTTTTTTATTTATCTTTATTATCTTTATCTCATAGACGCTGTTGCAAATATTGTATTAATTACAATTGTGTTACATTGCAGTGTCGTAAATATATAAGAGCTTTTTTAGTGACGACAGTGGCAGAGATCTTTTGTAAAAATGTCAACAAAGCAGTGGCCTTTTTTTAATGGATACAAACAAACAAACATAAAAATATCAACTCAGCTTTATATATTACATATGCGTTTAAATTATTTTATTTCAATTATTTTCACGATCATTGTATTAATATTTTACATGCAATAAATAAAATTGGGATTTTTAAAAATTTAATTCATAACTCGACATTTAATTAAAAACCATAGATGTAGCGAGTTTATTTTATGTTGAAGTGATGGCCTATGTCAAATAAACGTACACTTTAAAACTGTTTACTTAAGCTTTATATACACTATACATTATAAACTTTCGCTACCGAACGTATTAACAAAAGTTGACTAAATTTAATGAAGTGATCCTGAAAACGCTTAATTAATATGAATTGCGAATTGAATATGTTTTTATGTTCATTCCTTTGTATTCCCATTTCTAAAATTGCCTTTTAATCATTTTTAAGATGCGCTTATTATCAACAGACGGTTGAATCTTTTTTTATTTAATGTATTTTATTTTTCAGATATAAAATCTGGTGTGTGTGTGTGCATTGAATATTATTTACAAAATATGATGCCTTATCCGAAATAGGGAACAAAAAAAGATTCCTTTTTGAAATTATACACATTGCTTATAAACCGTAAATATAAATCGTAAAATATAGAGACATAAAAATGTTAAATATTATTTCCCTGTTTAGACAATTATGAATACGTCAAAATGAAGAGTTATTTTGGTCCAGTACATTTGCTTTATAACAAGACTTTATTTTATGCGGCCAGCTTTCTATATGTCTAAATATGGTGTGCACAATTTTTTATACCATTTTAATACGACCGTTTTTTTTTAAAATAGTATTTTAGAAAGTACATTTATAATTTTGTTTATTTGCACTATGAGTCGATTAGCTTTTGCCTTTTAAAGGGATATTGCCACATGTTCTTTATCTCATAGACGTGGTTACAAATATTATATAACTTACAATTGTGATACGATGCAGTTTCTTAATTATATATTAAATTTTTGAGTGACAAGGGTGGTAGAGCTCTTTCGGAAAACATATAAGTTATGTTAATTTTGTACAAGTGGGAATGAAATTGTAAATTTAGTTATTATGGTCGGCAATAATCATTATTTAATAAGTCATATCTTTTGAATAGTAAGGTTATGTTAAAAGGCACTGCAATAAGTGAAAACAACACACGCGGTAAAATGGCATATCTCTGTTTCTCATAAGATTTTAACTAAATAGTTGAATCTGAAATTTAACTTGGCAAATAAAAATTGTAATAACCATCACCTAATACTTGGATAAAGGGTCAGCACACTCCCGCTACAAAGTGCAGGTATTTTTAAAGTATATATATACATATAAATATTTAAATATGTTTGTGTGTGTATGAATGTCCTTTATAGCTGTCTAAACCATTCACCCGATCGTCATGAAACTTTTCAAGACTGTTGAGTATGCTCCCGGGATGGTAACTATCTTTTTTTTAAAATTTAACACTCATGGGGCGCCGGGGGCCCATATCGTCATGTTTTGCTTATACGAGCTATATAAAAATTAGTTTAAGCTTTAGCTACTGTGTAAATTATTGGATCTTAACCAAAATGTGTATATGACAACTTGATAGCCAATATTAAAATACTATAGGGCACTAAACTGCTGATGTTCATTCCTTTGGCGCTGAGTGCCCAAAAATTCACATTTTTTAAGCGTTTAAGATTTTATTCACCATTCAGTCATTAACAATATTGACAAATTTTGACACATGTATCAATTATTATACTAATTGAAATGAACAGATGTTTTGAACTTTATATCTTGCCCAGAATGGGCCCTGGGACCCTTAATGTCGTTTTTATCTTATATGAGCTATATAAAAAATAGTTTCTACGTTAGCTACTTAGTAAATGAATAGATCTTCACCAAACTTTCCACACAAAAACTTAGTAGCCTATATTAAAATACTATAGACACTGCACTTCTAATGCCAATATCTTCGTGGCCGGGGCCCCAAATATCTTTTTTCGTATATGTTTAAGATATGTGTCCTATTTACTTTTTAAAGAGCTTGACAAATATAGCCACAATAAAAATGAACTAAAATGAACAGGTTTTTGAAATTGACCTCTTGCACCGAATGGACCAGGGCCCCTTAATGCTATTTTCTCCCTATTGTAGGTATTTAAAAAGTAGTTTAAGAGTTAGATATTGAGAAAAAAACTGGATTTTGACAAAACTTAGAATATAAAAACTTAAGAGCCTATATTACTATAGGGCACTGAACTCTTAATTTCCATTCCTTCGAAAAAGTCTTTTTACTGAACTTTAATCATTGTATTCCCTCTTCAATTTTACACGAAATTGAGGAATATATATTGAGTACAATAGATAAAAACAACATTAAGGGCCCCAGGGCCCATTCTGGGCAAGATATAAAGTTCAAAACACCTGTTAATTTCAATTTGTATAATAATGGATACATGTGTCATTATTTGTCAAGATTGTTAATGACAGAATAGTGAATAAAATCTTAAACGTTTAAGACATGAGTACAATGGCAATTAAAAAAAACTATAATATCACTCATTTTGGGGCTGGGGCCCTTAATATCGTTTCTTCTTTTGTACGCTATTTAATTATTAATTTATTTATCCGTTTGCTATGAAACTTGGATTTTTTTTTCACACTTCCACGAAGATTTCTTCAGAATTATTTTTAAACATACCACTCATTGGTTTCTTTAAATTTATTCCTTTTTACTTTGATCGTTGCAACGCACGACGGGTCTACTAGTATATATATATATATATACATTTTCAATCCGTGAACCTATCGACTGCACATAAAAGCGTGGGGCCCTCATCACAACTTGCTATCATGTCCAAGACTGCGAAACATAAATACAAATTTATATGAATATTAATGAACATTAAAGTTTCACAACTTTGATCATATACATGCTACTATCATATTAATTAGAAAAAAATTATCTATATGCAAAAGAGTAGTTGCAAAAAGAAATGAGTTGTGATGGGCGCCCTACTCTTTTATGTGCAGTCGATAGGTTCACGGATTGAATTTTTTTATTTTCTTCTTTTTAGTGCACTTTCTATATGTAGATAAAAGCGTGTGCTTTTTAAAAAAAGATTTTTTCAATATTTTATTTCGGGTGGTTGTTTAGGTTTAAGGAGTATTTCCATCCTCCTCTCTTTAACTCGCGGTGGTCGAGTGGCAGCGCGCTCGACTGGCGTACCGATGGTCACGAGTGCGAATCCATGTCAAGGCAGGGATTTGTCCCCGATTCACCAAGCTCCGAATGGGTACCTAACACTAGTTAGGCGGCTGGGTAATGCGTGGAACCCACAAGCCGTGGCCTGTCATCGCTGCATCTCTTGCCAACAGATCATATGTCATTGTCTGTGGACGCAATTATCTTCTGCATAGAAGGAGCGTCTGTATTGATAAGATAAGATAAGATAACCTGTAAAGCTGTATTAAAGACAACGAATCCTTGTTAACAATTATCATGAGACCCAATATATACATACGCATGATTTTATTTTACAACTAATCCAACCATCCAAACTAACATCTACCGATAGACGATGGGAGAGTATGTTTCCTTGTTTACTAAATTATTTTTAAGCTTCAAAAAGTAATAGTTGAAGCGACAACATTTGAATTTTCCGTTTTATTTTTGCTTCTTTTACTTCCAGCCTTGAGATTATGATACGCTTGAAGAGTAGCCATTGTGGCTAATGAAGTTTCCTCTTCAATATCAAAGAAAGTTCGTGAACCTATTAAATTTAGAATACATTATTCATTTGCTTCTAAGTTACGGTAAGAACTAATAGTCCATAAACATAATTTCAACAAGCTTCTAACCTATATTGCATTCTTTAGTTTTTTATTTAAAACAAAACTTGAACACCTGGCACTGTTTTTAAATCCCTTATATTAGCTTCACCGCCGTCTCTCTCTGTCTCTCAGTCTCTCTGTCGTTCTGTCGTCATCCCTCTCTCTCTCTCTCTCTGTCTCTCTGTTTTGGGCGGGCGGAAAAACAAAAGTAAAAAATTACCCACTATCCGTGATCCGATCGAGCTGAAACTTTGCACACGGACCCGTCTCACCTAACAATGCATGGTATCAAAATTTCAGATCGATCGAACGTACCGTAATTAAATTAATGCATTTTAGTTTATCATTATATAACGTATGTAATTCAAGTTCATTGTTTGTTATTGTTTTTTTCCCACGTGAGAGTTTGAGTTGACGCGTTGACGCGACCCATCGAAGTACCGGCGTGCTTTTGTTTACATTTTACGTGTCACGCTGAGCTCGGTAAAGCGATCGGTGACCAGACTTTTCTCCTCTCCGGTTAAGACAGATTCAGTCTGTAAATGTTTGTCGCGTTTGAAAATAATCAATACTGTTAGTTATGTCTCATATATAAGGGATTTATAGTCAAAAACTTTGTTTTTACGGGTTTGTTTTATTATAACACGTTGAAGCACAGCCGACTGTACTGACGGTAGACACATGTGGGTCTGTAAGTAGCAGGTGAACATACAGGTCAGTCACTTTATTCATATTGTACAAGTTTTATCTGGAAGCCATTTTTGGAGACAAACACGGAGCAGCGTTTAATTAATTTTTATTTTATTTTCTAGTGGAACATGGGGAAATTTTGTAAAAGGTTTCATTACTGGGTCAATCAAAAATCGGAATTTGCATTATCTTTAAAAATATATAATAGTAGAAAATATAAGTTTGTATTGAAAATTATGAATTGAACGTAAATGTCATCATAGGTAATGGAAAACTGAAAAGGTGTTATCATGTAGCTTAGTAATATTATTTCTTAAACAGAAATACATGTTGTATTTTCTTTAAATTTCCTAGTGACAAGTTTGTATTGACATTTCTTTGTGTGTTATACTGTGTAAAATGAAGCACTATGTTTAAGTCTTTAAACATTACAAACTCGAAACCAAGCATTGATGGTGTTTTGAAGAACAAAATACTTGCACGAATGTCCACTGGCAGATTTTTTAAAAATAAAATCAAAAGTAATGTCTTAAATTTAAAAAAAATGTGCTAACTTACAATAAATGCTGAAAAGGAAAATTGTCAAAATACGTGTACGGGGGAGATTTTCTACCATATTTTTAATTGATGCAAAAGGTGATTACACGATCCATTAAGATTTTTAATATGATTTAGTTAAAATCCGAATACTTAATAACACTTGAACCTTATTTGGACTTAGTTGGAAAGCACGTACAGTGTTATATCGTTGTCACGTGATCCAATCATTATTCCGCACACGCCCATTCAGAACTGCGATCATAAAAATAAAATCTATGAGGTCAACAATCAAGATCATTCCAGTTTCTCTGATCACTTTCAAAATGCTTTCGAGTTTCAAGTAAATGTTTCATATCAGTAATATTATTGCTCCAATAGCTTGGTTATGATTCTTATGAGTATTTCTTAGTGCTAAAATCCATGTTTGTAATACATCCTTGCTAAAAACATAGTGTAGTTGGTATAAGAGTGCACATAGAATATGCATGAACCTGTTATTGAACTCTATAAAATATCCAAGAAGTTTTAACTGCATTATGAGTTTGCATTGTTTTCCTATGGTGGTTGGGCTAAGTAAATAAAACGCTTCCGGTTAGCATCAAGGCCACCTGCCATTCTCTGCCTCAGCAAATATTTTTTATTTAATTTTTCATCGGCTTGTACATGCGTTAATAAAATAATCCAAAACAACATTGTAATGATTAGTGATATAATTTAACATTTGAAATAAATAAATCAATAATTTTAACACTAATGTTAAAAGTCAACAGCAGTTTACTTCAATGAATCAATATTCGATAAACTATTAACAACGATTGTCAGACGTTTCGACCCCGGTCGGGTTGACCCATTGATTAACTGACGTAATGAAAAAGTGCAGTATAAAAATGAAACATATGTAAAATTACATATAAATTATAAAGCATAACTGATAAAATCAGTCGAATTCTAGCTTTAAATTATTTTGACAATAAATTAGGTGCCTTAATTTTTTTTTAAGAAGTGCTAACTCTTTTTTTACTAACACATTTTTTAGTGAAGAAGATTTAGCTGACACCTTTGATGAGTTAGTAAATGGCATTCCTCAAAACGAATGCATTGACGAATTAGTAACATACTACGAGCTGATATACAATCGTGGACACCGTTCGCGATGAAGGGGAGATCGGTATAGATTAGTGGTGGCGAACCTTTTAGGGGCTGCGTGCACGAAACTCAATAAAAACTCACTTACTTATAGCAAAGTGTCAACACTCCAATCAGAGGCGTCACTAGTGGTGTGTGGGGGGCGCGGAACGCACCAGGTGACACCATCACAAAGGGTGACACCAAATATAAAATTCTGTATTTTCCCTTTATTTTTACACTTGCAGACTCAGAGCTGGTCCATGGGGTAAATCGCGAGGGGGTAACACCATGAGCTACCTCACTGGGTGACACCAACCCTAAGAGACGCCTCTGGCTCCAATGAAACCCAAAAATAGGGGTTTGGCTGGGCGGCTGGTTTGATTAATGAAGTAATATTTTAGTCGCGTGCCGGCCGATGAGACTCTGCGTGCCGACTGTGACACGCGTGCCATAGGTTTGCCATCACTAGAATAGAGCGTCTCCTTTTAGTATTTCAACATGGAACAAGGTATGTGATGCGGCTAGTGAGCTTGTTTGAACTAACAACCTTTGTGACTGAGGTAAAAGAGCATTGCCTTTGGCAGAAAGTAAGGGAACTCACTCGGAAAAAAGCACATTTTCTCTTGTCTCTCGCATCACTTGCTCCTTGTTTGCTGTGTTGCTTTCTTGTGCATGGAATATCTACCCGGTCTGACTAGTAATTAATTAGTATGTTTAGTCATGAACTTGTATGCACTGATTTATCTAGTCTTTCACTGACATAACTTGACATTCATCTGTATGTCATATTGCTCCTCTCTAAAGATTAATGTTGGCAGTAAGAATAATATTAAAGTTCTCAAGCATAAATGTACACGTGGAAGTACTGTAATTATAGCTTCTTTATTCTCTAACCCGTCTCACACTGTCAACGTTATTCATTCAGCAATTTATCTGTCTATTCACCACTCTATCAAATCATTCAACTGGTCACGAAATTGCATCCTACACTTTTAAGTTCTAAGGCCCAAGGTCTCTCCACGCGTCTATAACCACTCACATTACAAGCATCAATTCAAAGTCAGTTACAGATTATCTAACAAATTAAAAATTAAACGAAATAATTAAGTAATTTTATTGATTGGAAATCATTGTTTATTATTTTGTCCATTTTTTTACAATCAGGAATTCATATATATGAAAACTTTCAGAACAATAGGAAACGGGTAGTTGGTGAAATATTGACCACATAGACGGATGGGCAACAGGAAGACGTGTACAGAGCCTGTTAAATGTTGAGTAAAAAAAATTCCACTAAAAGCGTTTAAATACAATTAGTAAGAACAGCGTTACTTAGGAATCGATTTCATGCTTTATAGTAAACTTGCAACAAAGCCCGTCCAAGGACGTTCCGCCACCGTTCGGTGGCATGTTGTAACTTCCCTCCAACAGCCGTCTCGACCGGCATGCATGTGCATCACGTCAAAAACACTATTCATTATAGTTAAAATAAATAACTCGTAAATACATAGCTTTTGGCTATAAATTCCAACGCGCATAAATCAAAGTAAAGTCTTGGAAGAAATACTGCACAAAAAAATAACTCGTTTTGAACGTCCGCGTAAACGTGTTCAATATGATTGGCTGTAGGAGTCATATGTGTTTGAGAGACCAATCGCTATCGATGACCGGACAGAACATTGCTTTTTATTATATAGGATGGTGTTGTCATTGTATTTAAATCTATTTGTTTCTTATATTTTACAGCTATAGTCTCGTCTGTGTTGATCTGTTATATAATACATGCATACTTCAAGTAATCATTTTATGACACTATTTTGTGTGACCGCTCTTACAGTAAAATGAAAGTAATACCGCCATCTGCTAAGGTGACAACAGCGTTCTACGTTACCTCTAAAATTCGTTGGTTTGTCCTTGTCTAAAATATATTTTAAAAAACCCGTATGCAAAGATGAAAAGTATCTACTTATTTTTTTTAATTTGTTGGAGCGCATTTTTGCACACCACAAAATGTTATGTTATTGTCCTTTTCATAATTTGCTGCACGGTAATTTAAGCCCGTTTACGGCATCGGTCAGGTATATGTGGGACCGCCTAGCCGCGCAGCTTAAATGGAACATGGGTGGCATGGCCATTTAGTAACTTGATAGTTACAACGTCATCTAGTAGTTTATTTATGTCATTGATCCCTCAGCACCAACAACACTCCCCGAATCAACGGCCAAATCATTTATATCCGTTTCCCGAGAAACATGCATTCCTCCGACGTTAATATTCTTAACCGTCAACCCGAGCTCATTTCTTTTACCCAGCAGCACCCGCTTAACCATTAATTCCAGGCCTTTCTCAGATCTTGTTACATTGGAGAGATAGAATGTTTTTTGTTTACTGGGTTGCGTCATAAATAAGCATTTCATTTACCCGTTCTCTAATCTGTGTAACAACTCGGCCACCTGTACCGTCTACCCACACAACCATTGTTTACAATTATTACTTGAGTGAGGATCGTTGTGTAAGATATGAGAAAAAAAAATTCCTTCCCGGTCAGACGGATTATCGGCATCAATTTATGCCAACACTATACCTAATTAAAGAAAAGTTTGTTGCACCCTACCTAGGAGGCTCATGGAAAAGCAAATAATACAGATTGGCTGATATTTTTAAAATATGTTACGTGATGGTAATAGAGTTCGTCTTTTGAAACGAGATCACTGTATTATTTTGTTTCCGCTTTTAGACTTTTGATGGTGCATTTAAGTAGCTTTATAAAGGATGCATCAATTGATGCAGTTTTCTTTATTATCATCCTGGTGGGTTCGGTTGTCATTGGCAATAAGGTCAACCATTTAAAACTGTAATCATCAACGCAAATTTGACATAAATGTATATTTAAAAATTAATGAAAGACAATTATGGCTTTTAATATTCAGAATACGTGAGAGGGCCGCCTTTCAACTTTTATATTTTATTTACATTTGTCTCCAACCATAACTTGGAAACGATACATTTCATATTAAATAAATTATTAGTAGAAAAATATTACTTTTTAAAAACAAAATCAATGTAGTATGTGTCTAGACCATTAAGGTCATCAATATACAAAACAAATGGTAACCACTCTGAAGAATTCATAGTCTCCAAACCATAATTTTAAAAAGTCATTTTAAAGTAAGTTCAGGTCCGAATGATTAGAGGCGTAGGTATGTATCTCATACGAAATGACGATTGCAAGACCGTTACAGATTTCCATACGGTTAACATTATAAGACTGACTCTTGGTTTTTATTTTTCGGGCTATATTAGTTACATAAACTGTTACACTCAATTTAACACAGAACATAACCATCCGGGCCCTGCACCTTCGACTCCCTATATTAACAAATAATTAATGCTTTAATAATGTGCATATTTACATTTGATTGTCGAGCTATCATAGAAACACCAATCACAGTTTAAAACTTAAAGTCCCTTAAGAATGGTTTCTAATTAATATAATTGATAACAATTATGCAGCTTCTTAACATATTATTTAAAAATTGTTGTCGCAGAGCAATGATCATTTAACAGAAAATTTTGAAGTCTATTAGTTCTTAAGATTAACTAATTATTATACATAAATCTAAGTATTAGAGAGAAAAAATTAAAATCGGAAAAAAATGCAAACCTTATTGCCTTTCAAATGTTATCTTTTCTTCCCCTTGAAAAGTCCTTTTATAAAAATTGTTTTAAGAGATATTATTACTGTATATTACTGTCTGTACAGCATTGTCTGCTGCCAAATGACTACTGGCAAAGTATGGGTTTATTAGGACTCCAACATCATGTATGACTTAAGGCATATATAACTAGTTTATGTACGGTTTACGTTTTGTCTACAATTATTACTGAGATTGTAATCTTGTCAATGTTACCAAATGTGAATTTTTAAAAGACAAGGGGTCGTCCATAGATGACGTCACGCTATTTTGGCCGATTTTTCACCCCCTCCCCCCCCTCGTCACGCGTCGTCACAAAAAGTTAGACACCCCCTCCAAAATTACGTCGCAAAGCGTTTACCCCAAAAAAAAAGAAAACAACAAAAACCCACCTTATTTTCTATCCACTAGATATATTAAAATACGTCATGTGCAGGGCCGTCTTAACGCATAGGCCCTTTGGGCATTTGCCCGGGGGCCCACGAGCATAGGGACCCCATGTGAATATGTTTATTTATATATATTATGTATATTTATTTTTTATTCCTGCGGGGGGGGGGCACACTCTTTCTTTGCCCAGGGGCCAACACTATTTCTTTGTCCGGGGGCCCAAAATGGTGTAAAGACGGCTCTGGTCATGTGTACCGTAATTTGTACGTGTACTCTTCGAACATATACCCACTATTGAACCGGTTCCGTCCAGAAAATGCATCTTTTAAATTTGACTACTATAAAGATTTCTTACCTACGTACTATACGAAGACACCTAAATCCACCCTACTTTCATTTATATTGACACGGGTGACAATAATCTTAATCCACATGACTTCATTGTATCAAGTATCCTTTCTGTGATATTCAAAATTAATGCCTTATAAACTGAGCTAAGAAGAAAACTTGTTTTGTGAGTAAGGTGACCAGACGTCCCGATTTCAGACCTCATGTCCCGCTGACCCTCGCTTGTCCCGGCGGGACGCCCGTTTGTACCGCTTTTTTCAATACTTTAAATACAATTAGTTTTATTTTGATTTTGGGTACGAATGACTTAATATTTTCTTAAATTTAATTAAATATTCAAAACGGTGATATATTTTATAAATTTAAATAGCTCTTTTATTAGCTAAGCCAGATGGTGCGTCGATTTCTGTGGTTATTTACATTTTACTCCTTGATAAGGCCTTCCCTTGACTTGTCGGTGATCCCAACGCGTTAGGTGACCAGACGTCCCGATTTCAGACTTCATGTCCCGCTCAAGTGACCAGACGTCCCAATTTTTTGCTACAGAAACCTGCGGACCGACATCCCGCTTTGCCCCCCGGAAAATCTGGTCACCTCATTTTGTGCTACTCTTGAATTGCAATGTCAAGAATAGGATGCATTCAATAATGTTAATGAATACTATTATATCTAGAATGGCCAGGGGCGTTAGACCCAATACCAATCGAACAATTATATCAAGCTTAAAACGTTTATAATTGTATCATATAGATCGCCCCCCCCCCAAAAAAAAATATAAAAAAATAATTTAACAAATTGATATTCCGTGTCGTTTTCACTTAAAATATCTACACATAATCCTATTTATATATTTTTTTTAAACACTTATCATGCTTGTAAAACTCACCGCTAACGACGCTCCCCCAAACCCCCGCCCGAGTCATGTGGGCAGGACCTTGAGTCTGGGGTGTGGGGGGACGGGACGCACACGTAAACTTTAATTTTGGGGTACCCGGCAAAAAATATCGGTGACTCCTACCGTAAGAAAACCAAACGGAGCTGCGGCTACATCACCAATGCTTTGATGTCAACATCAAACGACGCTTTATACGTTCTCTTATGAGTTCTCAAAACTTATGGATTATAATTAGCTTTAATTTTCATTTTTGATAACTTACGCCAACCGGCGTTTGATGACCTCCAGATATTGCATTTCTTTGGTACTTTGAGAAGCACTGATGGTTTAAAAAAAATAATTAAGAAAATCATTAAATAAATTGTAAGCGACCAAATATTTAAGTGGAAGTTTTATTTAAAGTTATCCTTTTCATGTGACGTCACATTTCTTCAACCCCTCTCCCTCCCCCTCGTCACGCATCATCACAAAAGTGTGACCCCCCCTCCCCCCCTAGGTCATCATCATCATCATCATCGCCCTTCGTCCCATCTGGGGCATAGGCCGCGAACAAAGTCTCTCCAGGCATCCCGGTCCTGCGCCAGTCTCTCAATCTGCCCCCAGCTGTGCCCGCTCATTTTTGTGTCTGCCTCCAGTTCTCTTCTCCAGGTCATTTTGGGACGACCTCTTTTCCTCTTGCCTTGGGGGTTCCATGTGAGGGCTTGTCTCACAATGCTGGATGTAGGCTTTCTGAGAGTGTGGCCAATCCATCTCCATCTGCGCTGGCGTATTAGCTCTTCCACTGGCTCTTGTTGTGTGCGTTGCCAGAGGTCCTCCTTGGTGATGACATTTGGCCAGCGGATTCGGAGAATTGCTCGGAGACATGTATTTATAAAGGCTTGAAGCTTTTTAGAAATGGCTGCTGTTATTCGCCATGTTTCTGCTCCATACAGTAGGACAGGCTTTACTGTGGTGTTGAATATCCTGACCTTGGTATGAAGAGTCAAGTTGTTGCAGTTCCAAACTTTTTTTAGCTGTTTAAATGATGATCTTGCTTTGCCAATTCTCACTCTTTACATCGGCGTCTGTCCCTCCTTGTGTGTCGATGATGCTTCCAAGGTATGTGAAGCTATCCACCTCTTCCAGATTTGTTCCTTCCAGTGTTATTGGAGTGTTGCTTGATGTGTTTATTTTAAGGACTTTGCTTTTTCCCTTATGGATGTTCAGGCCAAGGCAAGCAGAGAATTGTGCTACATCGTTGGTTTTCTCCTGCATCTGTTGCTGTGAGTGCGATAATAAGGCCAGGTCGTCCGCAAAGTCCAGGTCATCAAGTTGTTTCCATAGTGTCCACTGGATACCATTTCTCTTCTGCTCTGTAGACATTTTCATTATGCAGTCGATGGTTAGCAGAAATAAGAATGGTGAAAGCAGACACCCCTGTCTGACTCCGGTCTGTACCTCAAAAGCCGCTGTTGCTTGTTGGCCATGGACAATTCTACATGTAAGTCCTTCGTAGGAAGCCTTAATTATGTCAGTCAGTTTTTGTGGTATCCCGTAGTGTCTTAGTAACTTCCACAGGGTTGGCCTGTCAACACTATCGAAAGCCTTCTCATAGTCAATAAAGTTGATGTATAGTGGTGAGTTCCACTCCAGGGATTGTTCCAATATAATTCTCAGAGTGGCAATCTGGTCAGTGCATGATCTATCTTTTCTAAAACCTGCTTGTTGGTCTCTAAGATGGGTGTCTATTGCGTCCCTCATTCTGTTTAGCAGCACTCTGTTAAATACTTTGCTTGGTATGGATAGCAGAGTTATTCCTCTATAGTTGGAGCAAGAGCTAAGATCTCCTTTCTTTGGGAGCTTAATGAGATGTCCTTCTTTCCACTCCGTCGGAATCTGTTCTTCCTCCCATATTTTCTTGAAAAGAATGTGTAGCATTGCAGAGCTAGTCGTAATATCTGCTGTCAAGGCTTCTGCTGGTATTCTGTCTGGACCAGCTGCTTTGCCTTTCTTTAGTTGTTTAATTGCTCTGTTTATCTCTTGTTTTGTGGGTATGCTGCAGTCTATTTCTAGGTCTTGTTCCGCTGGCTCTATGTTGAGTTTGTATTGTGGGGCTGGTCGGTTGAGGAGTTCTTCAAAATGTTCTATCCATCTTTTTTTCTGACCCTCTTCATCAGGTATAGATTTCCCATCTTTAGTTTTAACAGGTCTCTCTGGATTTTTGAACTTTCCGGATAGCTTTTTTATTGTACTGAATAGTTCTCTTGTGTTTCCATGGTAAGCTGCCTCTTCTGCTTCAGTTGCTAGTCCTTCTATGTAGTTCTTTTTATCTGACCTTATACTACGTTTAACGTCTTTATTGGCTTCTGCGTATTCTGCTGATGCTCTAGCTTTTTCAGTTCTGGTGCGGCTGTTGTTGAGATTTGCCTTCTTCTTTTTCCTCTGTTGGATTTTCTCCATGGTTTCATTAGAGATCCATTCTTTATGCGTTTGTTGCCTTGGACCCAACACTTCTTCACAGGTGGTCGTGAGTATTTCTTTGAAGCTTTTCCAGTTTTGGTCAACTGTTTCTTCGTTGCCAAGTTCTTGTAAGATCTGGAATTTGTTTGTTAGCGTAAGTTTGAACTCATTAAGTTTTGGTCCCCCTTTCAAAAGAGTAGTGTTAAAACGTTGGCGCTTGCTTCCCTCACTTGTCCAATTCTTTTTCAATTTGAGCCTTAGTTGGGCAATCAGTAGATGATGGTCTGAGGCTACATCTGCCCCTCTTTTTACCCTTACATCTTGGAGAGATCTTCTAAACTTTTTGCAGATACAGATATGGTCGATTTGGTTAGCCGTTGACATATCTGGTGATATCCATGTTGCCTTGTGGATATTTCTATGCATGAAGAGACTTCCACCAATGACCAGTCCATCTGCAGCACATAGATCTGCTAGCCTTTCACCATTATCGTTCATCTCTCCGAGGCCATTTGTTCCCATGCATTCTTCATATCCATTATTGTTGCTGCCTATTTTTGCATTTAGGTCGCCCATTAGAATAATCACATTGCTCCTAGGACACTTTTGGATAAGGGTTCTCAGTCTGTTGTAGAAGTCCTCTTTGTCCTCTTCTTTACTGTCGTTAGTAGGAGCGTATACCTGAAGAAGATCCATATTGACTTCTTGCTTTTTGGTCTTAAATCTTGCGGTGATTATTCGGGGACCATGGGCTTCCCACCCTAAAAGGGCGTTCTGAGCAGTTTTGGAAAGCATGATTGCTACTCCTTGGGTGTGGGCTGCGTTTTCTTCATCATGGCCTGAATATAGTAGCAGTTCTCCTGTGCTGAGCTTCATCTGACCTGAGCCGTCCATCGGGATTCACTTATCCCTAGGATGGCTAGCTTGTACCGTTGCATTTCGGCAGCAACTTGGGCAGTTTTTCCAGCTTCGAACATGGTCCTTACGTTCCATGTTCCTAAGTTGGTGGTGGTCCTAGTGGAGAGGATGGTTGTCTGCCGGGTGGTTTCCAGTTGGCTTTGGCCACCCAGCTTCATAAGTTCTCTGTTACGAGACCCATCATCTCCAAGGTCCGAGTTTCCTATTTTTTTCTTTGTTCACGTTTTTGTAGCAAGGCTTTTTTTACGGGAAGGGATGCTAGCCCTTCGCACAACCCTCCTGCTCTCTCACCTGGGCTTGGGACCGGCTACGGCGGAGTCCCCCCCCCCTAGGTGCGTGACGTCATTTATGGACGGCCCCCAAGAGCTTATCTCTTCAATTACTCAACTTTTTATTTTCCTCCTTGTTGCGCCGGCCTATAAAGAGTAAATGTTAACAGTGTTATTGCTTTTTTTCCAGTTAACATACGATAAATTAGAGCTTAAGATTGGAGATTTGTCCAAACCACAATGTTTTCTCTATTTGTTTTTATTTGGCATGATTTTCATTTAAAAGATCAAACAAAATTATATATATACCCCCAAATATAATAGGACAGCTTTTAAAAAAATGGTTCATATTTTTTTAAAACTACAAGCTAAATCGGTCATTATGATTGTTTACTTTGTACTGCCTATCTTTGTCTTACTGCTATTTGTTAGCAAGAGTTACCAGTATTAAAAAAAAATCGTTGGTAAACAGTGACGAAATCGCATACATTAAAATCCGTTGTTGAAAACAAAATTTGTAAAATAAATTATTAAAACGTTTACAAAAATTAATAAAATGCTAAAGTAAGGTAAGTGCAAATTTTTTATACTATATTATAGCTTCTGATAGAGCAGTCGAATCTTGTAGAATGTAGAAAAGGACATTGATAATCTACAATAACAACAACGATATTCAATATCCATGCAGAAATCACCTATGACCCGCTCATAAGCCGACCACTTTTCCCTCTAGATTTTTAAAAAAAAGGTCGGCTTGCGAACGAGTATATACGGTATATATATATATATATATATATATATATATATATACAGTGAATTACGTGTATAATTTTTTTATCGTGATTTTTATTAAATGCATTCAGACATGCATATCTATGTTAAGAAAATTTACTCTTATAAACGTTATTGCGTTTAGTAAATGTACTAATTTTGTATTACCCTTTAACACGAAATAATTTTAACACGAAAATACTTTTAACCCCTGAATTTCGTATTTCACTGTATATATTATAATATTATACATATGTTATTCTAAGTGTATTATTATTTTTTATTATTTTATTATAATTATTAATATTGGTAAAGATATCATATATTTTATAAGATAACTCAATTTGACTTTATTACAAGTATTTTTTAAAAAAATATTTATTGCCCTCCAAACTCATGCAGGATAATAATTTTAAAAGAAGATAAAGATAGAATAGTTCTAACTTAACATTCTTCATTTCACATCATATATTGAGTTATTTACAATGGAAATAAGTAAAATGTAAAAAAATCTTTTTTTAAAAAGGACACGCTATTTACAAACATTTACAGACCGAAACGTGCTGAGTTCCCCTGACCTTGATGTAAACACGGGAATTTACGAGGGCTAGAGTGAAACCAGTGAGCCGTGGAGGTCAACCCTAGCAGACGACTATACAATCGACATAGTGATAAATAGAGATAGACTAAAAATTGATTAATTTCATTACGGTACATTCGATCGATCTGAAATTTTGATACAATGCATTGTCATCCAAGATCTATCTGTGGTAAAATTTTGAGATCTCTAGGTCCATCAGAAGTGGTTTAATTTTACGTTTCAAGATTTGAAGGAAGGATACAACATACAAACATTGTGACTTAAATAAAAGCGTGTAATAAATAAAAGCTTGTAAAATAGGTTCATTTATGCAAGGAAAACTCGTTATCTCAAAGAATAAAGACTTTGTACATGAATGGCTTATTTCAAATACACTTAACATCTTGATTCTTCTCACACACAAACAGCAGTTGCCCGGAACAGCCAATATCGTGTAGAGGGTAGTATACGCTTTTACTAAAGGCAACACAAAGTTCTGTAAGGTAATTGCTTGGCTGACCTTTAAAATTAGAAATATGAAGAAATTAATAGACACATCAAAATGGTGCTTATAATGAGTTAATAAAGATATTTGTGTAATTAGTAGCTGATGTTGCTGCTTCATATTTAATACTTTCGAAATGTTGAGGTGTTTTTTTTTATCAATGCTTGTACTGTAATTGAATTAATGAATTTTTAGATTATCTTTATTTATCTCTATGAAACATGTTAATTTGTGTGCTAGAGTGTCGTGGTGCGTATTTTATTTAACAACCTTTCCTGTGGCGCAATAAGGTGCACATTATATTGACAATACTTTGAAAAATATATTCCCGAACGGTGCGCATTATATTAAACATGTTTTAGGAGATATAACTAAAATGTTGTATTTTTGGATTGTCTTGCGCTGCGTATATAATGAACATTCTTTTAGTTATGTCTCCTACATAAAGGATTATATAAAGGATTTATAGTCAAAAACTTGGTTTTTACGGGTTTTATTTTTTAAAATCCTTTATTTTAACTCGTGGCGTCGTGGATCGATTTTTAACCCACTTCCTCGTAAGCTAGCGAGCTGTAATTTTGCAGACAGACTCGTACCGATGATAAAAATGATGTATCAAAATTTTAGGTTGATCGAATGTTCTGTAATTAAATTAATGAATTGTTAGATTATCTCTTTTATCTCTATGTAGCAGGTTATTTTTTGTGCTAGAGTGTCGCGGTGCGTATTCTATTGAACGACCTTTTTAATACTTTCCTCTTGCGCTGTGCGGTGCGTATTATATTGATGATACTTTTTAAAAACATATTCCCGATTTGTAAATGTAAATGCAATTATTTGCTAATCTGACTCGCGTTGCGCACTATGTTAAACAGGTTTTTATAACCCTTTTCCCGTGATCAAATCGACATGAAGTTTAACAGGCAGACTGTAGAAGTTTTTTTAAAACTATAAATCCTTTATAAAATTGAGACATAACTAAAACTTTGGATTTTTGGATTGTCGTGCGATGCGTATTATAATGAACATTCTTTTAGTTATGTCTCGTATATAAAGAATTTTTATTCAAAAACTTGTTTTTTAAAAGTTAAAAAAAAATTAATTCTCTTACCTACATAAGGTGACATCATTGTGGTCGTATTTAAAATTAATGTCAATAAGCCTTTAAATATGTAATCATTAGTTTTAACACTCTTAAAAAAGCTACGATCATAAAATCTCTTGGTAACCCGTTTACACATACGAAACGAACACAATTAAACATGTTGCTAATTCAACAATTACTCACCAGTATGAAAGAGTACGTTTTTGTAAGGACTGCTCATGTTCAGTTCACTTCCATCGTCCTCCCACTTGTAAGTCCCAATTCGTCCCAACTCGTTGAGTCCTACCCAGGCCCCAAGGTTATCTACAGCTATAACGGGGCTCATGGCGTTGAAGGCATCAGAAAGAATGCGAACCTTTTCAAAGACCTTCAATGTGTACAACGTGGCGTTGACGTCTGGAAGTTCATGGTAAATACATTTGATTTCCAAACGAAGGCGAAGGCGTAAAATAGACTTCTAAGCATTTCCTTAAAGTTAAAAAAAAATATTTGTTTCTTTGTTGTTAAAAATATTTCTTTAAAAAGGATATGTTCGAGCCTAACAAAAGGATGGACGGTGCAATTGAAAATTTTTAAAATAATAAAATCAGGGTAACAAAAAATTCCCGCAAAGTAAAATGTATTATAAAATCTTTTTTACAACGTAAATTAGAATTTAGTGATTAGAGTTTAGTGATATAGACTAAAAAAATGCACTACTTGAGAAGACACTTAGTGTTTTTATTGAAGTGGTCTTTTCACTGCTCCTTCCGTCAAACAACTTATCTTGTTCAACTACATATATTATTCTCACGTATTAAATGTAGTTCATACTGACCTGGTAGTTTTATTTGTGTGTGTAAAGTTCGTCACAACTGAGTGTGACATTAATCGATTCATAATAGAAATAATACAAGTACAGAAAAAAAGTATTTTGAATATTCATTAAAAAAATCCATTTTTACCTTGACAAACTTTTCTGGCATTGATGTAGTTACTTTTTGTACAGGATATCCACAAACAAGACTTGACATTACTTCTAGAGAAAATTTTAAAGTTCGCATATTGTTTACAAATAGTGTCTTTTGAAAATATTTCAGTTTGAGGCTCTCTTGGGGAGAGTTTATTCAACATCCATGAACCTGAAAAAAGGATTTTTTTTTATGAATTGTAATCAATAAAAATATTTTTATAAAAAACTTATAACAAAAAGCCATCAGATGTAAGGAAAGAAATCCATAGTTAATAAAGGATTGAACGTAAATCATCAATAAGCCATAGTTAAGAAATAATTGAACGTAAGTCATCGATAAGCCATAGTTAAGAAATAATTGAACGTAAGTCATCAATAAGCCATAGTTAAGAAATAATTGAACGTAAGTCATCGATAAGCCATAGTTAAGAAATAATTGAACGTAAGTCATCAATAAGCCATAGTTAAGAAATAATTGAACGTAAGTCATCAATAAGCCAGAATTAAGAAAGGATTGAACGTAGGTCAATAATAGGCGTTATGCAGGCAGCTCTGGTGCATCTTGATTTCCCATGTTTGTAGCTTATTAATTTTTTAGGCCGTATCTCTCTTACAGTGTTACAAAACCGGTTTGCCGGGTCCAGGGGGTATTTGGTTTGTTCCTTTGCAGGGGGGGTTAGGGATGACTGAATTCATCTGAGAGAATACATATGTAGAGATTGGCATGTATTCTCAACTGGGGCTGTACATGTTTTTTTGTTGTTTTTGTTGTTTTTTTTTGGTTGTTTTTTTTTGTTTTTTGTAAAGATTTTCACACACTTTTAATATAAGATATAACGATATGCTTTATGTCTGGTTTTTAAAAGTTAGGTAGTAATTTTTTCAGGTTTATGTTTTACTTTTGTCTTTAAAAATCTATGTTGGGGTTGGGAGATTAGGATGAGGTATAATTATTTACATAAAATGGTTCAGAACTGATGACCACACACTGTGTATTGCACACTTAAGTTATCTTTACGTTATTAACTAAATGTTATGAGCCTTCAGATATTACTTCTTGGGGGGAGGGTTCTTAAAAAGTAGTTCAGTATATAAAACAATGAAACAATTCAATAAAAGTAATCTAAGATCAAAATTTAATATACTAATTAACTGCTTAATAATGTTTATCCTCCTACAATAAATACTATAAGTTTGGAAAAAAATTGACTAGATTTGAAAATTTTTTGTGTATTGACTCGCGTCTTCCAGCATCCACATCTTGAACCCTCGATGAGAAGCCCTTTCGACGAGTGAAGTATAGACTTCAATAACACAGACACATTGTGAGCCTCTTCAACAGGTATTTGAAGGAGAATACATTATTCGTAGGCCTTCAAGATTTAAAAGTAAGAAATGTCATAAACTAATTTCAACAAGCCTCTAACCTATGTTGCATTCTTTAGTCTTTGAGTTAAAACCAAAACTTGAACACCTGGCACTGTTTTTATAACACCTTGAAGCACAGCCGACTGTACTGACGGTAGACACAGGTGGGTCTGTAGGTAGCAGGTGAACATACAGGTCAGTCACTTTGTTCATGTTGTACACGTTTTGGCTGGAAGCCATTTCTGGAGACAAACACGGAGCAGCGTTTACATTTTTTTAGAACTTTAAAAAAAATACAGTAAAAACAAAAAAACAAAGTTTTTAACTATAAATCCGTTATATATGAAACATAACTAAAAGTATTGATTATGTTCAATATAATACGCACCGCGCGACAAACATTTACAGACTGAACGTGACTGAACTCTCATTGCTGTAAAACACGGGGATGTGGTCATCGATGGCTGGAGTGAACTCCAGTGACCCGTAGAGGTCAACTATAGCAGACGGCTACATAGTGATACTTAGAGATAAACTAAAATGGCATTACTTTAATTACGGTAATTTCGATCGATGTGCAATTTTGAAACAATGCATTGTTAGGTAACACAAGTCTATATGCAAAATTTCAGCTCGATAGGATCATAAGACTTGGTTCTTTTTTTACTTTTATTTTTCCACGGGTGGAACCACGACAGACAGAAAGACAGAGAGAAAAGACGGAGAAGTTATTATTATGGAAAATTGGTTTACATTTTGAAAAGTTTTACGGCTAGGTAGTAAAAATCTTATTCATTTTTCCTTTTAAAAATATGGGCCAATATTCCAACTTAAATTTTAGACATTAACGCATGCACCATCAAAATCTGCGATTATTTAAGGAGTTGTAATTATAAGACTTAGAAACATTAAGTTCTTATTCAGAAACAATTGGGTACCGTAAATACTCGATCTAAAGCCGACTTTATTTTGGACAAAATCTGGAGGGGGGGAGTTGGGGGGGTCGGCTCACGAGCGGGTCATAGGTAATTTCTTTATGTACATTGAATATCGATGTTGTTATTGTAGATCATCAAGGTCCTTTTCTACATTCTACAAGATCGACTGCTCTTCCAGAAGCTATAAAATATTATTAAACATCTCCACGTATCTTATTTTTTCATTTTATTTATTTTTGTGAATGTTTTAATAAATTATTTTACGAATTGTGTTTTCAATTTATATGTACGCGCTTTCGCCACTGTTTACCGAAGAATTACCGATTCAGCTTGTAGTTTTAAACAAGTAATAAAAACTTGAAAGAGTATTTAAACACAATTTCCAACTAAGAATTCCAATTTTTTATTCAAGGGAAATCATTCCAGAGTCACACAAGAATGTGTCGATATAAAGCGAACCGCGCGACAATCTAACATTAGCATTCACAAAGCGGAAAACCCCATTAACTGTTATTATAGATTACATAAAAGTCATTTCAAATCAATAATTCTGAAACTAAACAAAACAATTGCTATCTACAAATTGCTGCTAAAATTACGGAAGTCGAATGAAAAGAGATTTTTTCAAAAATTCCTTCTCCAACATTGTCCTAAATATTATTAGCTATCTTTTGGCGTTTATTTAAACCCGATTGATGTTATGGTTGGCGACAAATTGACAAAATACTCATATTTGTTTATTTTGTTTTTTTTTCTTTAGGAAATCCAGTAACCATTTTCGGTAATTTTGTTGGCCTGTGCACATCCTTGGGACCTCCTTAACATATTTGCGATAGACCAGAACCCTCTATCTGGTATGGTTCGGGAGGAGTTGCTGTTCAAAGCTCGGACAGACAGGACAGACATTTCAAATTTAAAACGCATTTTGTCCCAAGGGAAATTGCGTTAAAAATTAAAAATGTGTAACATTTTGTTTACGCTGACCTATTATTTTTTGGGAGTCGGCTTACGAGCGGGTTACACACTTTTTATTCTGTTTTCTTCCAAAAGCAAGGGATGGGGGGGTCGGATTATGAACGAACGGGCTAGAGAAAGAGTATATACGGTTAATTTTATTTGCATTTGTTTGTTGTTGTTTTTTTGGTCAGGATTTAAACTGTCACCGTCGAAAAGCTTCGGAGGAAAAATTAAAATTGATTTTCTTTGGCATGTTTCGGTAAGTGGGTAATTATAATTAGTACAGTAAAGCACATTGTGTAAATAACCAAAAACTTACGACAAAAAATGAAAATCTCGTTTTATAATTTTAATAAGACCCTAGAACAAATCACTCCAAGTGTTTGATATTTATACAGAAATCACCAGTACCAGTCATAATAATATAAATACCCTCTAATATGGAATCCATGTTTGGAACAACATATTTCTGTGGAAGAAGAATATCATCGAGAGATTGATTCAACAACTGGAAGCTATTCTCCAGACTGAACGAAGGAATTCCAAACCAATCATTGACGACGTCTTGAAACACAAAAGTCAGTTTCACAAATTTCACCAAAGTATTTGTGATTCGGGAAAAGTGTGGTACAAGGTCTGTTGTTATAAAATAATTTTTTGCTGATTTGACCCGACTTGATAACGTTTCAAAATAAACAAATAAGTTTTTTTTTCTGTAAATCTATATCCAGGCAGGCTTCCGGGTATTGGACTTAATTTTTATTGCGGTCCCCATTCGCCAATTATTTTCTGTTCTCTGACTGGACGTGAAAATCTTAAGGTAATCTAATCCAATCACTGTTCAAAACTTTTGAAGAATGTGTTAAATATTCAGCTAAAACTTATTATTATTCCAATAGTATTACACCACAATTATGACAAAAACTTAAGTACATGGGATCAAATAGAGATCTCTTGATCTCTTACACTTAATAAAGCTTAGCTATGTTCCCTTCCGAATACTTCCGATGTTGATAAGTGAAAGAATTTTGATATAAAGAAAAATTTCGATTGATACAGATCATCTTTATGAAAAGCTGTGAAATTGTTTAAAAGTGGAGAAAATGCTTTTAATTAAAAAAAATATTAACTTACCATAAATGCAGAAAAAGTAAATTGTCAAAATATTTATGTAATGGAAAAATTCCCCCCATTTTGTTTTTTTTAATAAATGAATAAAGCGTTGTAATAATATAATGTTTGTGTGTTTTTCACCTCAAAAAATTTCGTAAAACATTGCAAATCATATTTCGACCTACCTTAATAATGGCACAGACGGCTGTCACATGATCCGATCAATGCTCTGGACACGCCTACTTAGAAACACGATCACACAAAAAAAACTTTACGAAGTAAGCAATCAAGACAAGGCAATCAAATCAATAACACAAAATGTATGAACAAAGCTTCATAGCAATGAAAACAGAGGCATAAGGAAATAATTTTTTAATGAGAGATTTTAATGTTGGACATTCATTAAGAGTTACGATGTCATTGAAAATGTACGTAAAACAATTTAATTTATAACTTTTATTCAAAGAAACCAGCTAGGTTTTAACAGCGGTAGTTGAAGACACCGATCACAAAGGGAGTTGACTAAATGGGGTTGGGTTTATGTAATTATAATCTTAGACTAACAACTTAATATAACCCACTCAAATAGGATCCTAAAAGGACTCTGTTCAATTTCTCTGTCTAATATAATTTATTAATATACTTAATATACAATTTATATATAACATACATATATATTAATATACAATACTTCAAGTTATTGAAAAGCAAAACAGAACATTGTTAAGTTAACCGTAAGATTAAAATTCGATCGACTATATTTTCCTTTGCAATATATTAAAAGTAAAATATACCCACTTTATCTTAACTGCATAAAGTTACAGAGTTATATCTATGAGCCTTAAAAAAACACTGTGCTATCAGTCGTCTGCACAGTATAATACCATTATCAGTTTACGTCAAAAAATTACATAACCATTAATTTTCTCCACTGTATGTCATCACCATCAGTTTAATGCATTCTTGAAATCAGTAATGTGCACTTTAAGACATCACAGTGTTCTGTATATGTGTCATCCTGAAACGCCATCGGATTTTCATTTTCACCTCCTTTGACTTACTTATACAAATCTCTTAAAAGTATATTTAGCCAAAGGATGCAGCCCTATCCTCGCCTTAGGTGAACATTTTTAGTCAAGTGTCATATAAAGGCTAGTAATTTCGTTCACAATCTACTAACTATTTAGTAACCATGAGTAAACACTAAAAAATGTGTTAATGTTTAATTACTAATACTACAGCGATCGGCCTGATAGTAGATACGAACATGTCCACTCTGTGCCCTTGAAAAAAATTGATTATCTGAAGAAAAAAATTTCAACGGAAGCCTGATATTAACAAACGACGATCTAATTGATTCCCATTAAACAATTATTCTGCCTAATGAAAAAAATCGACAGTTTTCAATAGCGCTAAACCAAATAAAAATGTGCGCGCCATTTATTAATTTTTTTAACATTTTGTTATTGATTTTCATTGATCTATTTGGAGGAAAGGAAGGTCGTGTTCAACATTTAGTTCATAAAGATCAATAAGGTAAGCCGATCGATGAAAGGTAATTAAAGATGACTCATGTGACTTTTAGTGATATAAGAGTCTTCATAATACGTAATAGGAACAATTGAAATGGCTTAAATCTATGACGGAGTATTTTTGTTAGAAATATGTTTTATTATATTTACAAATGTTGTATATAATTACAAATAAGGTACATTTTTAACAACATAATTTATATTTCTTCATGAATTAGAAAAATAAGGCTTTTTGTTCTGACGTGCGACCCTAGTTATGTTAGTTAGACTTACACATTACAAAGATCAGGTTTGAGTAGTATCAATTGCTAATCATGTTTTAAAGAATACATAATTGTTTGATATTTCTAATTACTATAAAATTATTAAATATTATTATTTTCCACTACATACCATCAAGTCTCAATAAAACATTAAGTCTCAGCAGACTTCTACAGAATACCTAGTACCTATTGCTTACCAGTTCTTAAAAGTTATTGGGGTAAAATTAGAAAAAAGGACTTTAATGTAACCAAAAAAAATGCTGGCGAGATGTCATCAAAATTTTATTTGGAACATAAAATCCGGGTTTAATAGTCATTATACCACTGAAAACAATGAAATAATTTTTCAGGACGCGAGTAGAGTCTTTTGTTTATCTTAGATGCGTCTTGAAAAATTAGTTCATTGTTTTCAGTGAAAACATTGATCCAAATAATAAGATGAACATGCTAAATCAAAATTCACAAATTTCTGAGATCACGCAGTCTGAATTGAAACAATTGCTATATCTATCTGCTTTTATAAAAACGTATGGTAAAATGTTTTGCCAAAATCAATGTATATAATTTTTACCTTTCACAGATAAAGAAGAACTTGGCATTGCAATATTAATCAAGCTATTTTGAGTACGTAGCGCTGCTGTTATCGGTGCATCACTGGCTGTTGTAGATAAAGTTGGCATGAAAAGAGAGAAATATCATTACTTACTTACTCAAATATCGATATACCAGATATCGATATTAAGGTAACGAGGACATTTCTCGTTGAATGCAAAACTAACGCGTGAAAGCCAACTTTCATCGGGTATATCGACAGAAATGAAGCACCAAACCTTATTCATTTATTTCTTTGCAGTGTATTTAAAAAATACAAAATATAAGGTTTACAAAGAGTGTACCAACTAATTGGTACATTTTTAAGACGACACTTTTTAGTATGAAATACTCCACCAACTCGAGCGTGCAATGACGTGTTATGGGGCATGTTGTAAGCAGGGCATTGGTTCCGACCCCAGTCCCCACCCCCAACGACTTTAAATGGGGAACATATTATCCATAGCATGGTGTCTTGGGTTGACAGACACCGAGTAAGTATCTACATTAGTTTTTTCTCTTTCTTTTTTTATTTAATTTCAAACTGTGATGATTGATTAAAACAGGGGTTCCTAACCAGTGGTGCATGCACCCCCAAGGGGTGCATGAGCAGGTTCCAGGGGGTGCATGAACTATTCAGAGAAAGAAAAAAAATAGAAGAAGGGAAAAAATAAAGAAAAACTGATAATCTGAAAATGTAAACCATAAGCAAGGTATGCCGCGTCAAATGGCACCCATATACAACCTTTTTGATAGGAGATACTCGTTCGTGCATCATTCTGCGCATGTCGAAAATTGATGGAAAAACTATTTTGCAAAATGAACGGTTCGCTCTACGTGTTCCTCGGAATTTTGTTCTTACTCTGTGGAAAAATCCTGTGCAATTACAACATGAAGCCTGTTAGACCCTGAGAGCATTTGGAGAAAGTCCATCCATCCAATTCCAAGGACATTGTTGAGGTCTTCAAGCAGAAGAGAGCTCGCTTCTTGGCCTTAGGTACCTTGCCCAAGCTTGGATTTTCTTTGTCACAGAAACCTTCACTGGAGGCATCATTCAAGGTTGCATATCTTATTTCAAAAAAACAAGAAGCCCCACATAATTGGAGAAACTTTGGTGAAGCCTTTTGCAGTGGAGATGGTGGAACTGATGTGTGGTCACTAGCAGAGGAAGTAGGTCGAGAAAGTCCCTTTGTTCAATGACACTATTCATTCCAAGATTAGTGACATGGCTGCAGACATTCTGGATCAAGACTTGCGCGAGATGAGAAGCAGTCCTTTTCCATTTAGCATGCAGCTGGATGAATCCCCTGATGTAGCACAATACAGTAAGCTTCTTATATTTGTGAGAGATGTTCACAGTGGATTGCTGAAGGAGGAATTTCTCTTTTGTAAGCCACTCCTAGCTACTACCAAAGCTGCTGATGTTCTGCAGCTAGTCAGGGCATTCTTCACTGAAAACCAGTTTGACTGGACTTCAAAATTTCTTCAATTTGCACAGATGGTGCTCCCTCCATACTCAGTAATAAGTCAGGATTTTCAGCACTGGTAAAGAAAGAAGTTCAAGATATTGTCACTACACACTGTATCCTTCATCGTCAGGCCCTGGCATTCAAAACACTACCTCCAACCTTGAAGTCAGTTCTTTCTACTGCAGTCCAAGTTGTAAATTTTATCCGCTCACATGCCTTGAACCACCGCCTCTTCAACTTGTTCTGTCAGGAGGTGGGCTCTGAGCATGAAGTTCCGCTCTACCACACTAAGGTTCGCTCTACCACACTGAGGTTCGCTGGTTGTCCAGGGGGCGGATACTTTCTCCGTTAGTAGAACTGAGAGTGGAGCTTGCCATTTTCTTGCGAGAAAAAGAGAGTGACCTTGCTGACAAGTTTGACTGTCCAAATTTCATTCATTACTTGGCATACCTGGCTGAAATCTTCTCCATCTTGAATGAGTTGAACACATCTCTCCAGGGACCTGCTGTGACTGTAATGGATGCTACTAAGAGATTGCAAGCCTTCCTTAAAAAACTGCCACTATTCCAACGACGAATAGAAAATTCCAACTTGGCCAACTTTCCACTCTTGGGTGAAGTTGTAATATCTGCTTCAGGAGGAAGCACTGTGGGATCACTGCCTGACAACATCAAAGGGGAAATTTCAGAGCACCTTTCAACATTGCAAGGTCCTTTGATAAGTATTTATGTCAAGAAATTACTAGGAAAGACCTTTGGATTCGGAATCCTTTTCTCTGTGACTTGGACAACATTGATGACAGTGACCTTGCTAAAGATGACCTGATTGATTTGAGAACCAGAGAAGTACTGAGGAGTGCCTTCAATTGCAATACCTTGATTGAATTTTGGTGCGCCCAGCTAGATTCCTACCCACAACTAGCCAAGAGGGCAGTACTGACTCTCCTTCCATTTGCCACAACCTATCTCTGTGAAGCAGGATTCTCCACACTTTTGACGATTAAAACCAAGGCAAGGAATAAGTTGAATGCAGAGGATGACATGAGAGTTGCTTTGTCCATAAGAGTCCCAGATTTAAATCGCTGATTGATCATAAGAAGCAGCAGATCTCTCGCTAAATACCCTGTTGCCCATTGTCAAAACTGTTGTGTTCCTAAAATAAACATAGTTTGTTATGTATTTTCTGCAAGTTTCACGAGGGGTGCATGAACTTTTTTGGGCATCTGAAGGGGTGCATGGACCCCAAAAGGTTAGGAACCACTGGATTAAAAGATGTGACCGTGTTATACAGATATTGACATATCCTGATACCATTATTTACAATTCGTATTCTTTTCAACCAAATCATTTTCTACACCTTTTTTGTTTCGTTTTCAGTAGAACCATTCGATCCACAATCACAAAGGTGTATGACCTAAACCAGCATATACTGGAGTCCAATTACTGACTTTTTTGTTACCATCTCGCCTTTTATATTAGTGATAAAATACCTTACTTTCCAGACTTCAAATAGAAACACAGGGTAATCGATAAACTCTGCTATATGACGTGTTCGTTTGCAAGGCACCATGACTTAATAATTGCGATACAAAACATTTAAGTTCAAGATAAAATTACAAAATGAATAGCTTGATTGAACGTCAGGTCAGTATTGCCGGCGGAACGAAGGAATTTACTGAGCGCCAATGCTAAATTTATCAAATGAATAGATCTGACAAGTGAATGTTAACATATGTTTTTCTCCTAAAACATTTTGTTTGACTGACACGCTAACATGTGAGCACTGTTTACTGAATATATTTTTCAACCATAATTGTGGCTTAGCACATTACAAAATATGTTCCGCTTAATATTTGTGTTTACAGAAGTATTGCGTTTAAAAGATGACATGAATATTCTGCAGTTAATTAAGTTAACAAAATGCTGTCATCAAAGACTGTAACTTTTATTTATCTAAATTTTAATAAATTTAAGCCAAAACAGCTAAGTCCGCATCGAGATTGCTACCACGTAGATATGTTTTCAGGAACACAGAACTAACTTGTCGGCTCCATTTCATAATCAATAGTTATAAAAGTTTTAAAATCATATTGGATAATTATCAGAAAAATATTTTTTATATGCTGACATTACAATTTTTAAAATAGAACTACTCAGTTTTATCTTTGATAAAATTGTAATAAAATAAAAATAAATTATTTGATTATACTTTTGGAAAATAGTCTCTTTTTCCATGTGTAAATTGATTTGAATTTTTTCATATGCCATGTAGAAATGGCAACTAATGATTGCTTATGTAAGATTAAATGTTTAACATTTTTTTAAAATTTATTTTCTACTGTTTTTTGTCATTGTGTAATTTACTTTACAGTGTTTATATAAAAAACATTTTAATTACTAAACATCGGAGACTCTTTTAAAAAGAAACAGATTCTATTTGCTATTAATGTATAGATTATTAAATTGTAAATACAATCAAACATAACATGACATCAATTTTAGTGGGGTTTTTTTTTCATTAAACAAAAGATAATTCTTCATATGACTACCTAAAGACGGAAGATAACCAATAAGATTTGAGATTAAAGACAGATTAAAAGTAGAAGATCCTAAGATTTGTTTAAAATCATCGCTAGCTTTTAAACATGATCACCGTAATGTGGATCTTGACAATAGAGGAAAATCTTTGCTTGGATTAAAACTGATAACACTGGATATCAGAGAGTTAAGTTAATAAAATATCAAAGTTTACCCTTAACAGAAGAGATATCAATTTTATAAGTAACGTAATTACAATCATGCTGTGGTTAATAATTTTTTGCACTATGGAATATAGTACTAAATTTTATAATAGACTGTAAGAAATTGAGTGAAGAAGAGTCTAGTGTCAACATTCCACATTCACTGGAAGGAGACAGTCTCTAAATGATATATAACATCAACAGTTAACACAGTTAATGAGATTTTGACGATGTAATCACATAAATATGAAAACTATAGCTGCTGAAATTAACGATTAATTAATAGATTAATCGTAAAAATTTTAAGCGATCAGTACCAGCCCTGCTAAAAACGAGTGCATTATATTTCGTTTGTCCATCTTAAACATCTTGTAGAAATTAGTCAAACACACTGTGTCTATTTATTCTAACTTTTCAAAACAATAAATTGTATACAAAAATTAAACTTTTAACTTTCTAACAGCTGCTATTACTAAAATTAAACTTTGCAATGCGTATGCTAACCTGTAAAAAATAAACTTTATTTTTACACGCTTTTATTTAAGTCACATTGTTTGTATGTTGTATCCATCCATCCTTCCATCCATCCATCCTTCCTTCAAAATTTGAAACGTAAAATTATACCACTTCTGATGGTCCTAGAGATCTAAAAATTTTACCACAGATAGATCTTGGATGACAATGCATTGTATCAAAATTTCAGATCGATCGAATGTACCGTATTGAAATTATTGCATTTTTAGTTTATCTATAGTCTATATATAAGCATCGGTACCCGTCTGCTTTGTTGACATCCATGAGTTCACCACGTGAACACCCTCACCGTGGTATATAACGTTGGGCGGGCGCTTATGAGGTGTTTGGCATAAAAAAAATAGTGGTAAAAAAGATGTGTGGGCTTCAGACGTGAATTTTAAATAGTTTTTATTATAAGTTTTAAAAAATAGCTAAAAAAAAATTTTTTGACAATAAATCCCTTATAAATGAGACATAACTAAAAGTAGTGATTATGTTAAAAGCGTGTCCTTTTTTTAAAAAAAAGATTTTTTAAATATTTTTATTTTTACATGCTTTTATTTAAGTCACAATGTTTGTATGTTGTAACCATCCATCCATCCTTCCATCCTTACTTCAAAATTTGAAACGTAAAATTATACCACTTCTGATGGTCCTAGAGATCTAAAATTTTTTACCACAGATAGATCTTGGATGTCAATGCATTGTATCAAAATTTCAGATCGATCGAACGTACCGTATTGAAATTATTGCATTTTTAGTTTATCTATAGTCTATATATAAGCATCGGTACCCGTCTGCTTTGTTGACATCCATGAGTTCACAACGTGAACACAACACCGTGGTATAAAACGTTGGGCGGGCGCTTATGAGGTGTTTGGTATAAAAAAAAATAAAGTTAAAAAAGATGTGTGGGCTTCAGACGTGAATTTTAAAGAGTTTTTATTATAAGTTTTAAAAAATAGCTGTATTAAAACAAACCCGTAAAAACAAAGTTTTCTACTATAAATCCCTTAAATTTGAGTCATAATTAAAAGTATTGATTATGTTCCAACGCCACAAATATTTACAGACTGACACCGAGTGATGTCCCCTGTCTTTTAACGGGGGATGGGACGTGAGGGGGTGTCGGCACGACGGTCGACGTCTAAGCGTCAACTCAAACTCACGTGGATAATAAAACAAACCCGTAAAAACAAAGTTTTTGACTATAAATCCATTATATATGAGACATAACTAACAGTAGTGATTATTTTTAAACATTTACAGACTGACACTGAGTGATGTCCCTTGTCTTTAATAAATGGGGGTGGTATGTGAGGGGGTGTCGGCACGACGGTCGTCGTCAACACGACGGTAGGCGTCAACTCAAACTCACGTGGAACCTGAATTTTTAAAAAAAATAACAAACAGTGAATTTTGAATTACAAACCTCATATAAGGATAAACTAAAAATGCATTAATTTAATTATGGTACGTTCGATCGATCTGAACTTTTGATACGATGCATTGTTAGGTTAGACGGGTCCGTGTGCCAAATTTCAGTTTGATCGGATCATGGAAAATGGGTCATTTTTGACTTCTGTTTTTCCACCCGCCGAGCCCAAGACAGACAGACAGAGAGAGAGAGAGAGAGAGAGAGAGAGAGAGAGAGAGAGAGAGAGAGAGAGAGAGAGAGAGAGAGAGACAGAGAGACAGAGACGGCGGTGAAGTTAATATAAGGGATTTAAAAACAATAACAAAGCGTGAATTTGAATTACATACCTCATATAAGGATAAACTAAAAATGCATTAATTTAATTACGGTATGTTCGATCGATCTGAAATTTTATTACGATGCATTGTTAGGTTAGACGGGTCCGTGTGCCAAATTTCAGCTTGATCGGATCACGGGAAAAGGGTCATTTTTTACTTTTGTTTTTCCGCCCGCCCGCCCATGAGATGACGACAGAGATGACCGGCCACGAAGTTAATATAAGGGATTTAATAAAACAAACCCGTAAAAACAAAGTTTTTGACTATAAATCCCTTATATATCAGACATAACTAACAGTATTGATTATTTTCAAACGCTACAAACATTTACAGACTGAATCTGTCTAACTCAACTTTGCTTCATAACCCTGGGGGGGGAGGGGGGTTGGTAGAGGGGGAAAAGTCTGGTCACCGATTCGCTTGACCGAGCTCAGCGCGACACGTAAAATGTAAACAAAAGCACGCGGGTACGTCGATGGGTCGCCTCAAAGCGTCAACTCAAACTTTCACGTGGGAAAAAAACAATAACAAACCGTGAATTTGAATTACATACGTTATATAAGGATAAACTAAAAATGCATTAATTTAATTACGGTATAATCGATCGATCTGCAATTTTAATACGATGCATTGTTAGGTGAGACGGGTCCATGTGCCAAATTTCAGCTCGATCGGATCACTGGAAGTGGGTCATTTTTTACTTTTGTTTTTCCGCCCGCCCGCCCATGAGATGACCACAGACAGAGAGAGACGGCCGCGAAGTTAATATAAGGGATTTAAAAACAAAGTTTTTGACTATAAATCCCTTATATATGAGACATAACTAAAAGTAGTGATTATGTTAAAAGCGTGTCCTTTTAAAAAAAAAGATTTTTTAAAATATTTAATTATTCCCTTCATTTCTTAATATAATTTATGGAAAACACGTTGAAGCATTAATTGTTATAAGATTTTTTTTAATTGGGGGGTGGGGGGGACATCTGTTAGTAAAATTTTAAAACTGGAATGTAATAAATAACTATGTATAGTCTAAGCTATTTATTGTTACATGAATAAATTCATAGAATAACAGTAAACGTGACTTTATGTATTGAGGAACAATAGCCTTATATTGCTAGGTACTTTCATGGCACTGGAAATGGATATAACAGGTATACGTTAGAGAAAAACCCCTCCACCCCCATCTGGAATTGAAACAAATAAAATTATTTCTGGAAGGACCGACAACCCACCAGCAGACGAGATAGTATTCCAAATACGAGATATCGTTATGCATCAGCGTCATTTCCGGGGAGGAAATGTTAACACAGATAATAATTGAAATTACTTTTGTCTGGAAACTAAAATAAATGTAGTTATTTGGCTTTTCTTAACAACAGTGGCCTTAATTTTAATATTAGGGGCCTACTTAGAAGTTTGTATGTGTTGTTGTTTTTTTGTTATAACACCCGTAACACGTGGGGTATACCGGCTGGTTTGATAATAAATCAAATTATAATAATAAAGGGGTTATAATGAAGTACCCAACCATAGCGCTGGACTTATGGCAATAGATATAATAGAATTGGCTACTACACGTTAGTCAAATATTATATATATATTAGGGCTGTTAACGATTAATTTAAATTTAATTGTAAACTTTTGAAAAATTAACGATTAATTAATCGCTAATTTTGATTAAAGCCAAAAATTAAAATTTACGATGCAATAAGTAACATTTTTTAACGTTCTTCTTGAAAATCTAAATAACACTGGATAGGTACTTTGACAGAAAATTAAAATGTGGTCCTTTAGGCTTAAACAGTATATCATTTAAAAGGGCTTGCTAAGACCTTTTCAAAAACACTTGTTTTATCTTTCTATCTTTTATAGAAGTGGAGTTATGATTTTTTGTGTCGATTTTTTGCCCCTTATATAACCTATATAATTTATTCCAAAACTTGTGACCCAAATTTCAAAATTGTGGTACTCTTTCCTCACAACTTTTTTTAATTTTAGAGATATGGGTATCAAATTTTCAGGATACATTCACAATCCAATATACAAAAACAATGAATAAGAAATGTTTAAAGTAAATCAAGATTTTGAATTTTTTAATAAATATATTTAGAGGCATGTTGAAAAACATCTTGATGAAAATTATAACAAAAATACAAATGAGTTCAAACATTTGCATGCCTATTGTATTTTTATTGAATATATGGTACAATTAAATCAATAACTATATTTAAATGTTTGAAGGGTAAGTATTTGACTTTCAAAATAAAATTTAATGCAAATTACTATAAAAATAATATATTAAAATAGACAGCACCGACTCGCCGACCAGTATGACATTATAATGATTTCTAAAATATGAAATTAAAATTAAATTCAACAAGTATTTGTAGATTTCAGTATCTCATTTAAAGATAATAATAACAATTTACTGTCATTTTTCTGAGTAAATAACAAGTATTCAAATTTCTCAATATGTAATTGATAAGCTTTGTCATTCATTGTCATCTAATCTGGAATGTCTCCTTTATATGTCATCTTTTAACCAACTACACAAAAAGACAAATGTGTTGACATTATTTAGTTCAAGTGATGAGGAAATTTATTATTTATATCGGCCGCTATTTTTTAATTATTTTTATTTTACTATTTAACTTCCAATAATTTGTAAGTGATGGGTTGATTAATCGTTAACAAAATTAATCGTTAAAGTTTTTTTAAGATTAATCGAGATATTAATCGTTAATTTCAGCTTCCCTAATATAGAATATATATATATATATATATATATATGTGTGTGTGTGTGTTGTGTGTGTGTGTGTGTGTGTGTGTGTGTGTGTGTGTGTGTGTGTGTGAGTGTGTGTGTGTGTGTACTGACATGTCTTTACAAATCTATCACTTTTTTTTACCCATAACCTCTTTTTGTGGTCGTAGGGGATTCCAATGTTTCCTTTAGAACATTCTCGGGCTTGGTAGACCCTCGCGGCGCCCATCCCTCTCCAGGTCAGTGGAGGACTTTCTTAGCGTTAGTCATTCATCAACATTTTTATAGTGGCTTTTACATGAGCTCGATCCCACGCCCCTCAGCTTGTGAGGCGTGCGCACTATTGACTTCACTATCAAAGACGCTATCACATTATTTATCTGTTTAAAAAATATGTTTGTTGTTTAGAGTCCGTCGAGAGATTACATTTGAAGACATCGATGTTGATTGCGGCTTTGAAACAGTCGATTTATTAAAAGTGTCTAAGGGGAGATAAGGCTATGGTTTGGGATGAAGAAAGAGAAAAAGGCTATCTTATTTTGTTCCGCGAGATTTAAAACTGAGAGAAAACATGTGTCTACATAAGGGCGAAGCTGGTGGTGTGGTGAATAGACTGAGATATTCTGTAAGATAGAAAGTGGGGAGAATCAGAGGCCAAATCGTGTCGGAGAACGGACTGTTTTTAGTCGAAATGCGTGAATATACTTGTAACGAATAAATTGATTAATTTAATGGAGTTGTTTTGGTTGTTATTTTTGTGCTTGTAGAATTAACCTGGCACAAACATTTTTCTATTATTCGTTTTGTTCGTGAAATGTAGTTTAGGCAACAAACTCTAACTTCATCAAACAGAATTTCAGTTAACAGGAGTCGCTATTCCTTCTTTAAATGACTCTTTCGATTTTTTTAAAACTCAGTTATCTACTATTACTCAAAATCCTTTACCTCTTTTGCTATAACCTTTTCTTCTTCTGACGAGTATACACAAAATGATTAACGAGAAGTCACGATAGCGAAGACGACATCCTACAATAATTGTATTTCGTAGTGAGACCTGTAGTATACAGCTTGTAAAATTGTCATTTAAATAAACAGAAATATTTGGCATCAAATTCACATGTTAAAGCGACTTATTGGGGACATAATTAGTAATTTTAAAAAGTTTCTTTGCGTAAAATCACATTAAAATACATGCCATGAACACACATTGGTGCAGCACACGATCTTAATATAGCAAAACAAAACATTTGTTCGGGAACATGTATGTCAGGGTATGAGAATCACTGCGAATGATTGTTGTGAGATTGTTGTGAGCCAGTGTGGGAGTCGGGTCAAGGCGTGAGTTGACAAGAGTTCACTGTCAATAATGTTGTTAGTTGTATTCACTCAGTGTGAAGGTTGGACGGCCGTGCTGTGTATATATAGTGTGTGTGAGACAGAGAGGAAGAGGAGACGTGTGGAAACTGAGGAGTGCAGAGGTCCATAGTCCTTGTTAGGGCTAGACGTTAGTATAGAGCGTTGGCTCTGTTATAGCGGATGACACATCGAGGTGGCTCGAGTGTTCAGCGTTAAAAGACAGAGGGTTCATGTATGCACTTAAAGTGAGTGGACGTTGTTGTATGGAGTACGTCGTGTACCTTAATCAGATGCTGTACATATATTGATGAATAATAAAGGCTTGACGTATACGTGAACAAGAGTCGAGACTTAGTCTTCTTTTATCCAGAACCCAGAACGCAACAATGTAGATCTATATAACAATCTACCATATCAAATATTTCTATTAATTCAGATTAAACATTTGTCACTTAGTTTATCATAATATTTAAAAATTAATTTGGCTACGATTTCTCGTGTGTGTAGTGGTACTAAATGTGTATGAGTATCGGCCAGATTTGATATTTATGGAAGTCTTTGATGTATGACAAATTTATAAATGTTTTTCACAATGGACTTTGAGTTTCACGCATAATTTTTTCAACTTTCAATTCCGTGAATTACCAATAGGCACTATAATATAAAAACAATATGTTTTAAAAAAAGACAAATTTGTAATTTCAAAAAAAACTCAAGTCTGTAGTAAGGTGTCGGTGCAAAAAGTGCCTTACTCAGAGAGTAGGACTAAGTGCGTAAGTACCTAAGTGAAGAAACAAACAAAACTATATCTAATTTAAAAAAATTGAGATTAAAACATGAAAATAAACTTTTTTAAAAATAATCATAATAACTTTACTTATCTGTTGACATGAGAAGGAATGCAACAATATGTCATCATTTATTTCATGAGTAATTGATTTTTTTTCATTTTTTAACTCAATTGTATCAAAATAAATATTTTGTGATTAAAGAACTTTTAGAATTAGGATCTTCAAATTGATTATTGATTTATATACTTTTAAATTTCACTGTTAAAAAACGAAGAAATCTATACTTTTAAACTTTTTTTACTTGTGTGTGTGTATGTGTGTGTGCAAGTGTGTATACTCTACCTTTTTTATAACGTTCTACAGCGGAACCTCAAGATACGAAATCTTCAAGTTACGAAAAATCCAAGGCGCGAAAGGTCACTTGAAGAATATGTTGTTCCAAGATAGGAAAAACATTCCATTACAACTTAAATAGAGCAGTTCACGACTCCTTTCACAACAAATACCAGAGAAAAGATACATTTTGAAAAAGGCTTCGTAATTTATAACATTAAGTTATATATTGATATGGTCGTCATTATTAGGCCACGGTTATTAAACTATCGGTGACGTTACAGATCTTTCATAGTTTGTTACGGTGTTTTACTTTTTTTTTAAAAAGAATGATTTGCTTTCAAATTTACTGGTATCTCTTCTGTCATCTCCTATGATATTCAATAAAAAATACATTGAAGATAAGGTTCAATTCAGCAAATCCTTCAATTGATAGATTTATATATTTTATTTTCTGTTTCAAATAATTTTTTTAACATTATAAAAGTATGTTAATTTTACTATCAATGAACCTAATTATAAATCGGCAGCCTTCTCTTCAATGCACTTAGTTTGTTTATTCATTTATTGTTGATAGTCATTTACCTTCATGTTAACATTATCATCTCAGCCGCACGAATAACAGCAGATGACAAACTATAATGACATTATATTTGGGATTTTCCAGTTAACTGTGCCTGAGAGATACAACGGAAGCTTTCAGACTTTGATTTAGCTGCAGTTCATACTATGGAGCATATCATGGATCATCATAGAACGAATGCTTCAAAGTGTGAACTGACTATTAAAGGAATCATATTTTTAAAACAGAATCTGAAAATTTTGATGTTGTTATGTTTTTCCTGATTACACAACCCTGGGTGCTCAGAACTCATGCAAAACTACGCTTTATGTTTTTTTTACAGCACATACATTTTATTTAGAGTGTAATTGCTTCAATTTTAACCTATTATCAGTTTTATTAGAGAATTTTGCCTTGAATTTACGCACAATCCAATTGGTCGCCTCGTTACGCCAGCTCTAATAAGAAAAGATAAACAGCAAATTTAGCGTTTACATTTTCGATTTCAAGAAACTGTAAAATAGTAACATTTACTGATCAAAGTTCAAGTATCTAGATACTTAATAAAAAGAGCCTAATTTGTTTATCATAAAATAATTCATAAGAAGAAATGTATTATGGTCATTTTTTACATTTATTATTATCATTAATTTTTTTATAATTGTTAATATTAATTATGAATATTATATTCTATCTAATATGTAATTTAACAACGTCCCATGTAATGTTTTTATCTTACATGTAAAACATTTTTTAACAAACTGATGCACGAATACGAACACAAGAAAAATGCAGCTCTACATTGTTAACATAAATTTTATTATTCTATATTTAACTAATGTCATATTTAGAGTTGCTCAAAAACAAAAATAATCATTTGTACAAGAGAAAATAGTTATCTATTTGTATATTCTCCGTGTATGTAGTTATTCAAATACACTTCAAATGTTGTTTTCTCTCGCAAACAAACCTCAATTGTGCGCTACAGCGAAGATCGTGTAGAGGGTAAAAAAACAACACAAAACTCTGTGTACATATTACTCGGCTGACCTAAAGAATATCCATTTTTTAATGTTAAAAAAAATCATTACGGAATGTGTAATGATTGCACACAGATATTTATTATTAAAATCATTTGAACATTGGACATGAAGAAAAAAGTATAAAACTGAGGCGAGCAATAATTAACCTGACAGTTGATGGGTTATTGCATTGCGAGTTAGTGAAACAACAAGATTTTTTTTTCAAAAATGAACTTCGGAATGTAATTACACTTTTTCATAATATCTAAAGAACTGAATTATCCACCAACCTTAACAAAAAATATGCAGCCATTACATCTGAAAAGAAATGTTATAAAAAATTATGTCTGAAAAAAACTTGTCCACCAGTAGCCTACTTTATGTGTCTTTTAAACTCTTATAACTTGATACTTTGTTCCAATTGTCTTCGTATTTAAATAAATTTCAATGAAGATTTAAATACGCAAATATTTAAGAAATTTTTTTAATATTTGAAGAATTTTTACTTGATAGAGTTTTTGAAAGGGAAAAAATGACTTTTGAATTGAACAAATCGCTCACCAGCACTAAAAAGCAATGTTTTGTAAGGACTGCTCATGTTTAGTTCACTTCCATCGTCCTCCCACTTGTAAGTCCCTATTTGTTCCAACTCGTTGAGTCCTACCCAGGCCCCAAGGTTATCTACAACCATAGCGGGGTTCAGGGCGTTGAAGGCATCAGACAGAATGAGAACCTTTTCAAAGACCTTCAATGTGTACAACGAGGCGTTGAGGTCTGGAAGTTCGTTAATATACATTATTCGCATAGGAAAATGATAGCGTAGGAAAGAGTTATAATCATTCGGTAAAAGTTTGAATTTTAAAAAAGCCTAGTAGGCCTAGAGGGATTTTATTGTCGTTTTGAGAATTCTAAAGTTTGGTTAATGTGTTTCTACTCAAGTTTAAGAAAAAAGTCATCAACCTGACCTTATGCAAAGTCAAATGTGTAATTTAGTTACGATAACAATTGAGATCGTTTTGAAAATGTCTAGTGTACAGTTTTATTTCTTTTTTTTATTTCGTTTTTGTTATTATTATTTTCTGAAGCTAAAATATTTTTAACCCCTCGCTTTTCTTTGTACGGAAACAAAAAAAGAAACTAAACATTTGTTTTTGGCTACCCGGAAAAATTAATTTTTTTAAGACATAAAATAAAAGTGAAGAGTATACGTTAAGAACCTGAAGGATACTCTAGCGCTTAGGCTATTAAAAATTTAAAAAATCAATTTTTTTAAAATTAGCCATTAGTCTTCTCACTTTTATTTCGGGTTCTAAAATTTCAAATGATACGGGTAGACAAATGGCTCTCTTTCTTGTACTTATATAAATCAAAGGTTTCTGTTTAAAATTTATTTTTATTTTATTTTATTCTGTTTGGTCTTTGGAGAATTTTGTAATCAATACTCGTGCTCCTTATTTTTTAACATTGCGAGCAAACGATTTTATAATTTTTAAACTATTGTTATCTATTTAAAAAATCGAATGGAATGAAATTCATGTAAGGATAAATAGCTAACACTTCTTGAAAGCATCAATTTACTGATTACGTAATATGTTTCATTGACAGAAAAAAAAATGTATTTTCTTTTGCTCAACTGTTGGGATACCACTGTTACCGATTATTCTGGATTATCATCTCTTCATGTATGGTCATCATCAATCAATACGTATGCAAAATGTCAGCTCTATTGGACCTCGAGAAAATTTTGAATGACATTACAAAATCTCAACATAGACAGACGGAAAGACAGACAGTGTACATTAAATGTAAGCGTGGTCATTTCTTGTTACAAAATTCAATAGATTTGTAGTTCAGAAGTTTTACGCCTAAAGAAGTAATCAAAATCTAATATTTTTATTATATGGTTCTGTCTGAGCAACATATCATTTTACTTTATTTTTATTATTCGTCATATTGTTGTTTACTTCGTTGAAACTACAATATCACACTATCGATTCCTGATGGAAGGAAAACAATTTCAGAAAAAAAAATTAATTGAATATTGATTTAAAAATCCATTTTTACCTTGACAAACTCTTCTGGCATTGATGTAGTCACTTTTTGAAGATGATATCCACAAACAAGAACTGACATTACCTCTAGAGAAAAGTTTAAAGTTCACATATTGTCTACCATTACCGTCTTTGGAAAAAAGTTCAGTTTGAGGCTCTCTGGGGTATGAATTAATCAATAGCCAAGAACCTGCAAAAAAATAATATTCCTTAAAAATTGACATTTTCTTTATGAAACATGTACAATATAAAATGAAAAGATATAACAGGAAATACTTTTGAAAAGAAAATATTAATGATTCATCTATTTCACAAAAATTGGTTTATGCATGCACAATTAACTAAGGTCTAAAAATATGTATTCAGTATAAAAGAAAACATGTATGATTTATCTGAAAATTCAAAAGTTTTTATTGCAATATCTATTAAAAAGCTTAGGATGCGTTTAATTAATTAAGTAAAAAGAAAATATTTCCCTGGCTAGAATATGAACACCTTTTTACACAAAAGATTGAACACTGAAAGATGCCTAGTCAATTTTTTCCACTGTGGACCTTTGGAGTTATTTTTAAGGAGTAAAACATATCAAGGTATATAAAAATAATTAAGATATGATTTGATTTAAAAAAATTAAATATGAATGAATGTATGAGTGTGTATGTGTGTGTTTATTAGTTGCTTAGAGTTTTGTTATTTCGCATTGTTGCTCACTGGCGTGTCCTACCACAGTAGTTTGTGCGGATATATGCTATGTTTTCTTCCTCACGTAGTGTAGTGCTCGTAGACAATTTTTTAATGAAAGAAACAAGTCACATGACACCGTAAGTCACCTTAAAGATATGAACAGGCGAGACATGGCAACTGTGTTGTTTATTCATTGCTTACTCCTATGAATCTCTCGCTTTGCCTATTCATTGCTGACGTGAAAGTTCAACTGAGTAATTAATAAATTTACATATTATTTGTGTGAGTTCAAAGGATCAGTGGCGTAACAAAGGGTTGGCATCGGGGCAGTTGCCAAGGGCGCCAACTCAAAAGGGTGCCACTAAATCTCTAATTTTTAAATTTGAATTTAAATAAATACAGTCGGACCTCTCTTTCTGTCTCTCTCTCTCTCTCACTCTCTATCTCTCTCTCTCTCTCTATCTATCTATCTATCTATCTATCTATCTATCTATCTATCTATCTATCTATCTATCTATCTATCTATCTATCTATCTATCTATCTATCTCTCTATAAGTCGAACACAAAAGTAACCGAAAAAAAAATATTCGACTTACTGAGTTTTTGAGTTAGGGAAAATGGCGTAACAGGCGCTGATTAATCAAAAACAATGTGGATATTGAGAGGGGGGTGATGGAACAGCCCTACCGGCTAGTAGGCTTGACAGGAAAGAGAGGCGATGTCTATGTTTCATATGAAAGGAAGCCAACTTGCCTTGACATGCCGACACAAGCCCGTGACAGGAGACACCTTCCCTCCCCTCCCCCACTTTACTCCCTATACAGTGCGATGGGGGGAGTAAGATTTTTCTTTTTTAAAAGAGTCAAAGCATGCAGCGAAGGGACGAGAAATAGTTACCACTCCTTTTTTTTGTCTTAGTCACTTTTTGTATTTGCAAGGGTCACTTAATCCTTTGTGGAATGCACTAATATAATATTTTACGTCCATTTACGTGGCTCTACGGAACACGTGTTCTGAAATGTCACACCAGAATAATAACCCAAAAGCCTTGCGAAATGCGACTAAGTAAGGTTGAAAGCAATCTTGTAGTTTAGGAGATCTAAAATATATTAGTCTTGTGGAATTTTGCCGGTACCTAACAGTTAATTTGATATAGGGAGATTTTCGACTAAGGGAAGTTCGACTTAGCAAGCTCCGACTGTATTTTACTTTTATCCTTGATAACAAAAAAGTTAATAATTAATTATATTTAAAAAATATATTAAAGAAGGGTACCAAACGTGAAAATTGATGCTTCACTTATGTCTTTTTAATATTTGTTTGGGATAGTGGATTAGGTTAAGGGATTATTTATATCTTCCTGTCTTTAAAATGCATAGCTGTAATAAAGACAACGAGTCCTTACAAACAATTATATTTGCATCCAATATATAGGTAAGCATTATTATATTTTATAACGTATCCTTCCATCCAAGGGCCGGTCTTAGGCACCTGCAACCTATGCGGCCGCAGTTGGCCCCGCGCTTTCATAGGCCCCGCATATAATAATTCACTTATTATCCTTATTATCCCTACCCAAACTGGGCCCCACGCAATCTGATTCGCATAATAAGCCGCATAGGGCCCCGCAAATTCCATCAGAACTCATATCTACTATATAGAAGGCGGAAGGATATGTTTCCGTGTTAACTAAATTATATGTGGAGTTTGCTCTTCAATATCAAAAAAAACATCGTGAACCCTTTCAAATGAAGAATATATTATTCATTGACGTTTAAGTTATGGAAGGAAATAATAAGTACATAAGCATAATTTCAACAAGCCTCTAACCTATGTTGCATTCTTTAGTTTTTGAGTGAAAACCAAAACTTGAACACCTGGCACTGTTTTTATAACACCAGGAAGCACAGCCGACTGTACAGACGGTAGACACAGGTGAGTCTGTAGGTAGAATGTGAACATACAGGTCAGTCACTTTGGTCATGCTGTACACGTTTTGGCTGGAAGCCATTTCTGGAGACAAACACAGAGAAGCGATTATTTTTATCTTTATACCAGAAATTGAGGAATATTTTTAACACAAAAATCTTAATTTACCTTAACTTCAAAAAATATTTATTAGTGAAAAAATGTGCCATATCAATTTTTTTAAATTCAACGTATCTTCCATTAAAGGCTATAATATTTGAAAAGTTATTATCATGTAGCTTAGTAATATTATTTCTTAAACAGGAATAATTGTGTTATTTGTATTTTCTTTTGTAATTAAAAACTCCTTCTGCCAAGTTTGTAGTGAGATTTCTTATTGTTTGTATACTGTGTAAATTAAAAGCAAAATATGGGTGAGACTGCAATCACGCTTTTAGATTTTAAAATATACGTTGTTAAAATAAATTATGTATGGGCCTGACAAGACGGGGCGGAAACGTTTGTTGTTTTCTGCGGCCTTGTCAGGCCTCTAAATAACCTGTTTTAACGACATATATTTTTATGTAAAATTAAGCACTGTGTTTAAATCATCAAGAATTAAAACAAAACTGCAATAAAATCATATTATAACATCCATATAGAAAAAAATATCGTTTAGAATTAAAGTTTCCAGAAAGAATGTTATTGGAGATCACTTTGGCAGAGCGCAGACTGGATACTTCCCCTTACGTCCAGGCTGTACAACTCAAGCTTTGAAAAATGATGATAAAATATGTGAGCACCGTGAAGTCTATGTATGAATTTTGTTTCTCTTTGATATTTTCGGGGTCTCTAAATTAAAAATAATAATTGCGTGACTGAAATTTTCATAATTTAAATAGTCCTTATCTCAATTACTTTGTAACTCTTTTCAGAATTTGCACTCTTCGTGAGGAAACTTAAATGGAAACTATCATTATATATACGTTTTGTCAACCATCGGCATGTACATACTTTACATAACTTTTTATACAGTTAAATAGTCTACTAACGGTAATTCTAGCTGATCGAGTATATCTTATCTATAACAGACGCGCCTTCTGTACAGAAGTCTGTGGAATTTAAGTAAAACATGCCTTCTGTTTACTTAACAGATAAAAAATGAAATCACTAAAAACTACTGCACAGGATTTATAGATGAAAAGTTAATACATAGATTTTATCTATTATTGAATAGTCATTTCATTTTTAAAAGTAACTAAACAGACAGGTTCAAGTTTATTTGGGGTTAAAATTTACCAATTATAAAGCCAATGACATGCTTGTGCTAAAAGCCGTCACATTTGACGGGAAATGAGTTTCGCTGCCTTACATGTGTGTTTTAGTTTGTACAACCTGGAAGGCTGGAAGTCAACGAATCCATACACCACCCACTTTTAGCAAAACGAAAAGTTCATTTGAACAGTTTATTGAAATGATGTTTACTTTTTAGAAGAGTTGTGTGTGTATCGAATTCACGATTTCAGGATTTCATAATCATTTATTTTAAAGTTATTGAAAAAAATTGATATTCTCATTCGTCTGTTTCCAGATTGTAATTATAATCTCGATCAAGTCTCAGTTACTATAAATTTGAACTCACTGATTTGCAAGCACGCGAAGTGTTGAAAGAGATGGGCATAGAAGTAAAACTTGTAAATTTACCATTGTCTCTTGATTTTCGGAAACTGACAAAATTTGCCACTGTTATGGTATCTATAACTGGATGAACCTAAATCTATGAACAAACATCTTCATCACAAGGAAGCAATTGTCATGATTCATTTCAGAAACTCTAAACCAAACTTTGGTGACGTCTTGAAAAAGAAGCGAAAGTTTCGCGAAATTCCACCGGCACTTTTTTAAAATAAAATTAAATAAATGTTTTAAATATAAAAAAATACTATCTTACCATAAATGCTGATAAGGAAAATTGTCAAAAGACCTCTAGGACGCAGTTTTTTCTACCATTATATTTTTGAATGATACAAAAAGATGAGTTCACGATCCTTTAAGATTTTTAATAAGATTTCTTGGAAATCCGAATATTTTACTTGAACCTTATTTAGACTAACGTGGTTAGTACCGACGGTTTTATATGCGTGGCACGTGATCCAATCATCATTCAGGACACGCCCATTCAGAAATACGATTTAAAAATACAAAACCTTATGAGGTCAGCAATCAAGATCATTCCAGTTTCTCTGATAACTTTAAAAATTGTTTCAGAATTAAAATAAATAGTTCATATCAATAAAACTATTGACCCCATAGCTTTCGTTATGATTATTCAAAGTAATTGCTTGTGCTAAAATCCATCTATGCAATAAATCCTTATTAAAAAAATTGTGCAGCGGTGATAAGAGAGTACTGAAAATATTCACGAACCTATCAGTGAAAATTAATTAAATGTCTAAGACGTTATAACTGAAATATGAGTTTCAATTGTTATCCTGATGGAAATGGGCGAAGTAAACAAAACTCTTCGGTTAGCATCAAGGTCAACTGCCTTCAACACATGGGCGCCCGCAGGGGGGGGGCAAGGGGGGGCGCTTGCTGGATTGATGGATTAAAAAAAATTTTGACAATAATAGACAACAAATTTATTAAAGTAAAGAGAAAATAAACAGAAAGTATCTAAGCTGATGCTGATTTCGTTTTACTGGGTAATTATGTTTATATTTTCTATATTGTAGAGAATTAGGGCAGTTAAACGGTCTTTAAATCAAAGATTGCTGTTGCTGGCAAGGACTTTTAGTCTGGTCAGGACTGACCAAGATGTGTGAACTGCCCCATGCGGTAGCTTGGATAGATGAATAGACCGAACCGCGTCCAGACGCCCAGAGGTGCTTAATGTAGACTCTGTTATCTAAAGGTCAGCCGTCCGCTTCGGAATTGAGACAGCAGCGGAATCAAGGAGTGAGGCAATAAAGAGGAAATAATAAGTCTTCATGTAGTCTTACAGTCTTGGTGTTTGAATTGAGTGAAAGCAGAGAGTTTAGTCCAACCAGTAGTAATGAGGCCCAATACACCCACATACCAACAGGTTCTCTACAATATTAATTATTTTATGTACAACCGTATGTTGTGAGTCAAACGTTGTTTTGAACATAAGTATTTTTATTATGGATGTGGCCGTGTGCCCCCAAAAACATACATGGGGAGCGCCAGCCACTGTGCTCCCCTCCCCCTTTCTCACGCATGCAACAAAGGGCCCTCTGTTCACTCCCGGTGACGGTACCTGGGGTGTTGGATTACTGATGACTGACAGGAATTCGGAAGTGAGGACATCCGGCTCCAGAAATTTATTGGACTCGGAAGTAAAAGCTTCCACAGCCATCCCCCCTGCAGCCCACCACACTATTGTGGTGGAGCTTGGAATGCGTCGGGCAGAGGTGAAAATTATCGGTTCTCTAAACAATACCGCCCCCAGCCCAGCACAATGTTGTGTATTTGGCTGCCGGATGTGAGGCCTTCCGAATTCCTCCTAACAATGACCGGAAATGACTTATACAGATTAGAGTATATGACAATACTGCTGGACCGGATCAAACACCTTACGGCTCGCCGACTATATAAGGAAGAGAACATTTAGGGAGAACATTTTAGAGACAGCATTTAGGTGCGACATGTAAGACAATTAGGACAGTGCTGTAGAGATAGTCGTCAGTAGGGCATAGACGGTAGCATAACTGTATAATATGTTTCCTGTGTTAGTTCAAGAACTTATACATCAATAACTGTGTGTACCAAAGCAAAGAAGTTATTGCAATAAACAGTTTACTTTTAGGCGTCATGGATATCCGGAAATTTTTAAAACCTCTCACACAGCCACAGCAATCGATTCCAGATGTAGAAGACATAACGTTAACTCCTGTCTGCAAAAAACGGAAAACGGACACTGTTGCTTGTTCATCTGGAGCAGCAACGCTACCACCAGAACCAGACCCTGACAAGCTTGAAAGTAGAGATACTATGTTAACATATGACATTGGAAACTATGTAAAATCTACTACGAAGATTGCTGTCGATCTTAAGTATCGTTTGCTAACTGATCCATACAAGCCTCAACAGTCATATGATTTTGAAGGTGACATATCTGGAAGTGGAAAACGTTGTTTCAGGGAATCTTGGCTGACAAAGTATAGTCCATGGTTATCATATTCACCAAGGTTAAAAGGTGCCTTTTGCATTTTCTGTGTTTTATTTCCGCAACCAGTTCAAAGAGGAATTCAAGGTGCCTTTATTACTACTCCTTGCACAAAGTACAAAGATTTTAATGAATGTGCAAGAAACCATATCAGCTCAGCATGGCATCGTGGGTCTCAACAAGATGCTGAACACTTCACGTCAACCATTAGAGATCCAAATAAGGTTATTATTTGTCAGGTAGATAATTCAGTAAAACGAATTATTGAAGAAAACAGAAAGAAACTGTATCCTATTATTTCAACAATCTTATTTTGCGGAACAAACGATTTGGCAATTCGTGGGAAAAATAGCACCAAAGGAAATGCCGAACAACTTTATGCTTATCGAATTGAGGGAGGAGACAGTATTTTAAAAAACCATTTTGATACAGCTGCTGAAAATGCACGTTACACATCACACCGAACTCAGAATGATTTGATCAACATGTCTGAACAAGCTCTGCGAGAAGACATTGTAAAAGCTGCCAACAATGCTGTTGGATTCTCGATCATAGCCGATGAAACAGCAGATATCTCAGGAACAGAACAATTATCACTGGGAGTCCGGTTTGTAGATACGTCTAGTGAGCAGGCTATGATTCGTGAGGAATTCCTTGGATTTTCTCCTCTGAAAGATATGGACGCCGCCACGATATCTGATTGTATTATTGAACATTGCAAAACATTTGGTCTTCTCCTTAATAATCTGCTGGGTCAAGGTTATGATGGATGCTCTACAATGGCCGGGAAAGAAAATGGTGTTCAGGCAAAAATTCGAAGTATTTACCCCAAGGCTGCCTTTGTTCACTGTGCCTCGCATAGACTGAATCTCGTAGTAAATGATCTTAATAATGTTGCAGTGATACGAAATACTATTGGTACTATCAAAGCAATTATTACATTTTTTCGTGAAAGTCCAAAAAGGAGGTCCTCTGTTCCAAATATTCCTCTGCTGTGTGAGACAAGATGGACAAGCAAGTATAAAAGTATTCGGATTTTTTCTAGTAAATTTGAAGATATTTATTGTCAACTGGAAGAATTTTCATTGCATGCAAATGGAAATACACGACAGGCTGCACATCAATTATATTGTTCATCAAAGTCCAGCACGTTTTTATTTTGTCTCAATATTATTTCGCAGTACTCTGCCATACTGGAACCAGTTACTCAGGCTCTTCAAGCTGTTCAAGTTGATCTTCCAGAAGTCCAACTGCAAGTTCAAAACCTGCTCAGTGTAATAAAACTTCACCGAGGTGATTCCGATAACTATTTCAGGGATATTTTTGAGAAAACAGTACAAATCGCACAGAAGGTGGATATTGAACTGATTATCCCAAGACAGTGTGGAAGACAAAAGCATCGAAGTAATCCAGAAACCACAAGTGTTGAGGAGTACTTCAGACAAACAGTTTACATTCCATACTTGGATTCTCTAATTAGCTCAATTGAGAGTCGATTTTGTGACGCCAACAGTGCACAATTTAACTTAACGTTGCTACACCCTTCGAAATTGTACAAATTGAATCGTCAACAGTTTAAGGATACAATGTCTACTATTAATCAGGTATACCACATTGATAATTTTGAAAGTGAAGCCTTGAGTTGGTTTGATTTTTGGAAAACGCGAGAATACAAAAGTAGCCAAGATTTCCTCGACTTGTTACCGTTTACAAAGTTTTATCCGGCTGTCAGGTATGCCTTACTAGTTTTGCTAACATTACCAGCAACAACATGTACTGTGGAGCGGTCGTTCAGCACATTACGTCGTGTAAAAACATGGCTTAGATCTACAATGTCAGATGAACGTCTGTCTGGGTTGTGCATGTTAAGCGTACACAGAGACAAAGTGAACGGCAACAAAAAAGACTTTATGGACAAAATTGTAGATATGTTTGGCAGGGATAACAGACGACTCCAGTTCTTGTTTAAAGAATAAATTTTATTTTAAAATTATGTTTCGTTATATACTTGCATACATTGTGTAAATAACAACTTTGGTACTAATGTATGCCCTTCATTACTACAGTGCCCAGTCCGTTCGTTTACAATACATATACGCTACAGTAAATTAAAACTACATTAAAACATTACTAAAAATATTTTGCCCCCCCCCTAGAAAATTTTCTGCGGGCGCCCATGCTTCAACACATTATTATTGTTTGTTGTTTTCGTTATCGGTTTGTACATACTTTATTCAATAATCTGATATAACATTATTATAATTGAATTTAACATTTGAACTAAATAAATCAATAATTTTTAACACTAATGTTAAGAAGTCACAGTGTTATTCTTAAATGGATAGACGATCAAAAATAGTGTCTACACATTTCGAGCCGGACTGTTCGACCACACGCTGTTTCCATTACGGACAGTTTGGCCTATAGATGATACTGATATAATGATAAATGAAGTGAATGCACTGTCCC